>CM077159.1:91467433-91978418 GCA_039583875.1 Platanthera guangdongensis | reverse complement strand
GGGGTTGAACCGGTTGTTTCATCCCCACTTGATGTTCCTTCCTTCCTCGGCCTTCAGTATTATCGTCCCGCGAGCCGGCCGTATGAGGATTCATACACAATCACCAACAATTCATATGGTACATGGTGGGGGATCACAAGAAAATTTGATGGACAAATTACTCATTAATTATTCAATTATTTTTCGTGAGCCAGAAGTGTTTCCAACTCCTTTCCAACATTCTTACCACATCTTTCTCCAGCTTAGTATGGAACCAATTGAGGTACACCCTATAAAATGTGAGATCTTCTCTTATTTCTTAATGTACAAGAAATAATATAACCCCTCCTTATATAGATAGAGGGAAACAACTATTACTCTATATACATGATGTGGGACTAAGATAAAATACAAGTTAAAGTAAATGTGTAAAATCTAACATTTCATTCAAGCTGGAGCATATATATCGTATGCATCCAACTTGTTTACAAAGATACAATATCCTTGGCCTCTAAGAGATTTGTGAAGATATCCACAAGTTGATTATTTAAGTTGACGAAGGATGTGGTGATTTTGCCTAACAGAATTTTCTCATGAATAAAGTGATAGTCAATCTTGATACGCTTTGTCTGTTCATTGAAGACTGGATTAGATGCACTGTGTAAGACTATCTGATTATCACACATAAGAATCATAGACTTAGGATTGTAAAACTTCAATTCGAAGATAAGATGTTTCAACACATGAGTTGACACGTATTTATGCAATGACTCAATTCGGCTTCTACACTTGATCTAGCATCCAAACAATAAGGTTTCCCTCAATTATACATAATATCCTAAGGTTGGACTTTTATCACTTGGGCAATCATCCCCTCTGCATCGGTATATGCTAAGTATCATCTATTTGCAATGACCATTCCTTTTCCTAGGGATCCTTTGATTACTGCAATGTTCGGATAACTGCATCCCAATGGCTATCGAATGGTAAGCTAAAGAATTGGCTCACAACACAGATTGAAAAGGATATGTCGGGCCCTCATCATAGTTAAGAAATTCGATTTCCCAGTAAAATGTGGATATCTACTTGGGTCAAAATAAGGCTCTTCTTGATCTCGCACTATTTTAGTATTCAGATCCATGGGTGTATCAATAGTCTTGCAGTCTATCATTCCAGTCACTTTAAAGCTATCAAGAGTATAGTTCCTTTGAGATATGGCTTTTCCGAATATTGATTAACCTTCAATTATGAAAAAATAGTGAAATCATAACATATCCTTGATTTGAAGGTCACAAAATAGATGTTTTTTGAGGTATTGAATTCCTTTATGATGATCTCTTGTAATGATTGTGTCAATGAAATATACCGCAAGACAAATGTTGTCCATCAGAAGAGTGTTTGAAGAAGACACGAGTGATCCGCTCTATTTCAAAGCATTCCAAACTTGTTGGGTATGCATGGGGGTTGTTTGAGTCCATATAAAACCTTATGTAACTGACAAACTAGGTTATCTGACTCCCTCTGAGAAAAAATTCAGGTGGTTGCTACAGGTATACATCTTCCATAAGATCACCGTGGAGTAATGCGTTCATGATAACTAACTGATGTAGGTGTGATATAACCTGAAAAAAAGGTTTTTTATATTAAATTATTGAGGTCATTTAAATTATGTGGTACACAACTCAACTCTAAGCATTGAAATATTAAATTATCCCTAGGGTTCGCAGGAGATGCACAAATGTCTAAGAGTTGAGTGTTTTCAATATTATTAAATGATTCATCCACATGCATAATAGACAAATATTAGTATGAAAAATGAAGAAAAAAAGTATATGGAAAATAACGACAAATAAGCTAAGTGAAAATTAAAACAACTCTAAAATTAGAGATAAAGTAAATATTAAGCAAAAAAAAGATACCAATAGTAAACAAGCAATGAGACAACTGAGAGTTATACCAAAAACTCATGAATGAAACGATGAAGTCCAATCCATGTTGAATTGTTTGCAAAAAAGCAAGAACGATACATATAAAAGGGCAGCCCAGTGCACAAAGCATCCCCGCGCAGCGAGGATCCGGGGAAGGGTCCCACCACAAGGGTGGGATGTAGGCAAACCTTGCCTTGCATTTTTGCAAGAGGCTGTTTCCAAGACTGGAACCCGAGACCTCAAGGTGCAATATAGGCAAGGACGATACATATGCAGATAAAAATAAATTGCAAGATGCAATGCATGTTGCATCAAGGGCCAATTATCCATTGTAGCCAAGGATGAAAAGAGATGGACAGAGATCATATCTGTGACATGAAAGAAGGTATCACCATAATCCAGTAAAAATACCGGTGTGTACCCTTTAGTGACTACTCTCTCCTTCAGACGGTCTCTTTGTCCATCTGGACCAACTTGACCATAAAGATCAATCTGCATCTGAAAGTCTCTTACCCCAAAGGAAGAGGGATTAAGGTCCAGGTAGAACTGAATTCTAGGTTAATTCTTCAACCTTTCCATGTCGACACCCTAGATGAGATATTATTTCCGAATAGTTATAGGGACAAATAAAAAAAAGGCGGATACAAAGCTATAGTGGGAAGGAGAGAGGCGATGGTAGTTGAACAAGTAATAAATGGCATGAGGATTATGAGTTGAGCCGACACACCTTTGTGAACATCAGTGGGGCTTGGATCCGAAGTAACTTGAGATGAATTAGGAGATAAATCACCTAAATCAATAAAATTATTCTCCTTCACTGACATAATCTGCGAGCAATGTTGATAGGTCAGGAGAGGATGAATGATAGGAGAATCTAGAAGAGGAATATGAGTGTCTAAAGGAACGAAAATAAGAAGAACCTAAAATATAGATTTTGTTAGAAACCACGGTGGGGCCCAGTTGAGGGGGGCACATGACATCCAGATCCGTGGCCGACTGCAGTCGTGGCAGAGCATCCCCAACCAAATCTCCCGGGGCCCACAGGGATAAATACCCGGGTAGGTTGTTGGGAGCCGGGATAGAACCCACGACCTCCCCTTTATCAGGCTACTATCTCAAGACCTGATACCCAACTGCAGTTGGGTATCAGGCCTTGAGATAGTAGCCTGATAAAGGGGAGGTCGTGGGTTCTATCCCGGCTCCCAACAACCTACCCGGGTATTTATCCCTGTGGGCCCCGGGAGATTTGGTTGGGGATGCTCTGCCACGACTGCAGTCGGCCACGGATCTGGATGTCATGTGCCCCCCTCAACTGGGCCTCACCGTGGTTTCTAACAAAAGATGGCCATCTTTTGTTAGAAACCACGGTGGGGCCCAGTTGAGGGGGGCACATGAATCCAAATCCGTGGCCGACTGCAGTCGTATGGCTGAGCATCCCCAAGCAAATCTCCCGGGGCCCACAGGGATAAATACCCGGGTAGGTTGTTGGGAGCCGGGATAGAACCCACGACCTCCCCTTTATCAGGCTACTATCTCAAGACCTGATACCCAACTGCACTGCAGTCGGCCACGGATCTGGATTCATGTGCCCCCCTCAACTGGGCCCCACCGTGGTTTCTAACAGATTCAAATATGGAAGGAGATGTAACGGCCTCTTTTACGTCTATCGCTACAATTTATCTTAGCATTTCATAATGAGCAAGGTACGAAAATTCAAAGTACAACAGTATGTGAAAGAGTACGATAAATAATATATCCTGACAAAATAAAACCATTTCATTTCATTAAGTTGCTAAAAAATATACATGAGTCCAAAAAGGTAGCCCTAAACAACAAAAGGGTTTACCAATATGATGTATACAACTGACTCATAACATACAGCTAACATGTACAGACATATATATCATGATGGAACTACTGACACTACATAAAATAAAACTGGAACTACTCATGGGGGCACTTTGGGTCTCTGCACCTCGACCTGTGGACATTCAGGACATCAAACACTGCTGTCGCGACTTCAGCTCAAAGATGATACCTCTTCTCCTAGCGAGTACATAGAGGACGATGACTGCTGGTGGTTGGAACCGCCTCTTCCTTGACCTGTTTAATTTTATTGTTTTATTAGTCAAAGGACTACGTGAATTCTTACTTTTCCTTTTATTATAGTTTTATTGTTATGCATACTTCTTTCCTTTTACTTTCATTCCTATAATGACTTATCTTTTCTTATCCATAATCTCACTTGTTATTTGCTTTTCACTTGCTTTGTCGTAAAGTTAATTCACTTTGCGGGCTATATGAAGCGTAAATTAAGTGTCCTTATCTCACACTTTAATGTAATAATTTCTCGTGCCCTTGTCTCGCACGCATATATTATCATCCGTGCCCTTAACTCGCACGATGAAGGAAGATTATTCTCCCCATCTTCCAATTTGGGTTAACACTTTCTATAGCCCATTACTCGGGTTCTTTTTCCTTTTTCACTTTATTTCTTTCATTCTTACATTGCTCTTAAAACTTAATTGCATAATAACTCTTTCTTGTTTACATTACTTATACTCTTATCTTATAACATGGCTTCTAATCTTATTTTATCTTGTTATAAATGTAAGTACAATATAAGTAAGAAAGAACACATAATAACTGGCATATTGTAGGGAAGAAAAACTAACCCCTACTTTCTCATTGCCCTTATCCTTGCGTTGATCAGTTTCTCGTATCATCTCCTTGCCTTTATCCCTCCTCCCTTCTTCATTGCGTCTACCACTGCCTTGTGACGTCATTTCCTATAATATAACATCCCTAAGTATGATAAGAATATCAAATAATCCCCTTCATGGCTTCGGGTTTTGCTGCCCTAAGTTATAAATTAGGGTTTTTGACCTATTTAGGGAAAGGTAGCAATGTCTAACCTCAAATGGGTGAATTGGAGCAATCTCTTGACTCCAATTAGGGAGTTGGAGTCAACGGATAACACTCCTTTTGCAATAATCTACATTAATTTTACCCTAAATAACATATGCATGTTAGCAAGCCCTAAATTAATTATGCCCTAATGTCTAAAACGTTTCCTACATGAGAGAGGTACTTAGGGTTACACATAAATTGAACGAAATTCTAGATTGTAGCCCCATCATCCATTACAGAAACATTTTAGAAGAAAAGGGTTAAAAAAAATCCAAAATCTCAACCCTACGATTTTCTCTCGTTTTAACTCCGTGTAACATCTTTGTAAACGGAACAAAAGGAGTGGAGAGCAAGAGATTACATTGCTTTAGGAAGAGAAATCAAGATAAACGAAGGAGTTTTGAGGTGGCAGGAGCGATCGGCGGCGAGCGGCTATCGTGCAGCTTTCGTCGGTCTGGTTGGCTTCCGTCGGGTGAGAGAGGAAGAAATGAAGTGCGGGATTGCTCTTTCCCCCTTTTTACCTGATGTCGCGCTCTAAGTTTGTGACACGCACGGTTTGACCGCCTAGTGCCGGTCTATTTCTCCTTCTACCGGTTAATTATGTACACTTAGCTTATATCATAACATAACAAATAGTTATATCATAGCTTATATAAGAAAATTACTTGTACACTTTTTACGCGACGTCACAGGAGACAACAACTAATACAGAGTAGCTTCGAAAAAGGCGGCATTAGCAAAAACATAGCGATGACAAGTAGAAGGGGAGTAACATTTATACCCCTTTTAGACCCTTGAGTAACAGACAAAACACATTTCACATCATAAGCAGATAACTTGTTAAGATCTGGTCAGAGATTATGAACGAAACGAGTACATCGAAATACCCGAAGGGACCATGGAATAAACTCTCATTAAGGAGCAATAAAGAGTGAGGAACTTTGTTGCCTAATGTTGATGAGGGCATGTGATTTTGAGGGGTATTAGCATGCATCAAAAGAGTGCATGTCATTTCAAAAATATGTATGTTTCCATTTTGCAACTTCATTTTGTTGGAAAGTACGACAACATGTGGACTGATAGATAATGCCATGATATGTCATAAATTGTGAGAGGACGATGAGAAATTTCTTTGGCATTATTGTTATGGAATATGTGAATGGATTGTTAGAATTTGTTTTGGATTTCATTATAAAATTCTATAAAATGGTAAATATTTTAGAACGATCTTTCAATAAGTAAATTCAAATTCATCTTGAAAAATCGTCAACAAAGATAACAAAGTACACATAATCCAAAATAGAACTGTCATAACTGGGACCAAATATTTGAGTGAGCAAAATAAAAAGAAGATTTTGTTTGGTGAAAAACTCTGGGAAAAGGTGTATGAATATGTTTACTAAGCTGACATGGCTCACACTCTAGGGACTGCAAATTAGGGAGATAAAAAACCATTGTCTTCAATTTGTCTATGTTAGGATGACCAAGATGACCATATAGAAGATTAGGAAATTCAAATATGGCACAGGCAACATGAGGATGTTGTTGGAGGTAGTAGATTCCATATGATTATGTTTCTACTCCAATCATCTTCCCCGTACTCTAGTGTTGTATAGGGAAGGATTTGTCGGTGAAGATGGGCATCTAGAAATGAACAAAACATAGTGTAAAGGTAGGAAATAAATAGGAGCATCTTTTTCATTACCTTCAGCTTTAGCTTTAGAACCACTGGCAAAAGTAATGTGATGAGTTGTGTGTAATTGTGATAGACTTGAAAAAATGGAGGACTTATTAGTTAGGTGATCTAAAGCAATGGAATCCAAAATTCAGGATCCACCAAGCATGGTAAGAGAAAGACAGACAATAGGGTTGCCAATATATGTTATGATAGTCCGGAAGGTGCTCTATAGTCCAGTCTTATATTGATGATACTAGTTGAACTCAATGTCACTTCAGAAATTTTTATGATTGTTCCACGGATCAGTAAATTGTGAGTGAACTACATTAGAAGATTTATCAGGAAAACGAACTAGTGAGTAACGCTCATCCAAAGTATATCTCATTCGTTTACAGTAATTATAGCAGATTGATTGTGGTCCAATCACCTCTTTCTCCACCATGACCTTGTTCTTCACAATTGGATACAAAAGCAGAAGAGTCGAGGAATGATTGGACATTAGCCAAAGATGTGTTGTGTTGTCTGGAGAAGGAACTCGCAACAAACGATCAATGAGAGCTTCAGCGGTGGGAACACTAGGGCTTGTAAAGATTTGATTCCTAGGAGACTCTAAATATTTATAAATGTCAAGGAGAACAAAGACAATAAACTTATTTTTGGTCTTCTTTAGAGTTTTGGGGAGACCTTCATCATTCAGGAGCATTTTTACCAATTCCATGATAGACTAAGCTTCGTTTAGAAATGATGGAAGGTCATGATCTATCATTTGAAGAGTGACAAGTTAGTGAATGACTGTTGATGAGTCTGATTAATATAGGGTTTTTCGGACTCACCTGGACTCGATTTCATGCACATGCACTTCACTTTTAGTTCATTACTGCTTATATTTCACTTGGTAAAAACTTTCACGCAAAGAGCATTTTTTTAGCCCATTGCGGTGTGCAATTGCGCACTTTCTCGTTGGGGGTAAGCACATGTTGCTCCCATTTCTTTATTTTGTTGCTTGTGTTGTTTCTGTGTTGTCGGTGGCCTCGGTCTGTTGGTTCGAATGCAGGTGGGCAGATCCTCATTCCATTTTGATCAAAAACTGAATGAATCACACGATCGTGTGTTTCCTTGGCTCACGATTTCTTTGACCGTGCACGTTCTGCAATGCCCAATAAGGGTGATCTGCCCCGGCTCGTGCGTTTTGTTCGTGCACAGTCGGATTTGCCCGTGCGTGAGTAAAATCGCACAAGCAGCTCTTTTTGTCTAAAATATTTATGTTTTATTGTAAGTTTTCAAATCACACAGTCGTGCGTTTATCCTTTACACACATTCTTGTTGATCGTGCACGTTCATTTCTTTCAAAATCATTAAAATCTACAAATCTGTCTCTGCCCGTGCGTTTTCTTCACGCACGGGAACTTCTGGTCGTACGTGGGTAAAACACACGATTACGTAAAAATCTTTTTGCGGAAGTCAAATAAATTCATATTTTATTTTGTTCACGCACTGTTGAACGCATGGTCGTGCGCTTGCTCGTGCGCGAACAAAATTCTGCATCTTTTTCTATTTAAGCCGCGATTTTTAGGTTTTTCAGGATCCGAAATCAGGACGCGATTTCTTTCGCTGGAAGGGGTTGTTGCTCCGTTTTCTTCCACCTTCCATGAGGGCTTTACCCTACGCCGCTTCACATCATCCAAGCTCTTTAAGGAGAAGATTTTACGCTCATCTTCATTGCCAAGCAAGGAGATATTCGCATCGGACGTGGTCGGATTGTAGTTTACTAGAGAAAACGGGTCCATTGGGAGGAAGTGACAGTCCTCCACTGCCACCGACGATAGTTGGGACCAAGGTAGGACATGGATTGCCGAGCCTGCGATTTTTGTCGTGAATCTACAACAAGCCTCCGAATTCGGTTGTATCTCTTGCATTTTCTCTTACTTGTTTGATATTGTTGAATGTAATCTTCACTTTATGATGATTAACGCCCTTCTATACACATGATTTGTATTTCTAATTTCATTGTTATGAAATATTTGGTTAGCTCAGAATGTACTTGAAGTACACCAATTCCTCCATCACCCTCCACTAAATTATGCAAGCTTACTCCCATATTATGCAAGCTTTCTCTTCCACTCCGCAAACCTACTCTTCCATTCCGCTTAACTACTCTTCCATTTCGCGATCCTACTCTTCCACCCTGCATGCCTACTCTTCCATCTGCCAAACAAAGCAGTGTTAACGGCTCATGTAATCCCCCACGTTGCGAAGCGGTGTCGGCGACCCGCATTGGTAATTTAGGTTTCTTTTATTTTATTTTTTCAAAGAAAATCAACTCCCGCAACTCTTCCAACCATTTGGACTTCAATCTCAAGTCCTTTCTCGAAAGATAACTTCACCTTACTTGTTCCACGTGAGGACGATACATGGGAAAACTCTCTCATTTAATATTACTTGAGGGTCCGGTGCACTTGTCGTAACTGTATCAAGTTTTGGGCGTCGTTGCCGGGGAACACGGCTGTGTGATTTTCTGGAGAGGAAGTCGAGAGAAAGAAGTTTGATTGCAGGTGGACAGATTCCCAATCCATTCTGATCCAAACCTATATGAATTGCACGACGGTGTGTTTCCTCGGCGCATGATTTCTTTGACTGTGCGTTCTGCAATGCCCAATAATGATGATCTACCCCGGCTCGTGTGTTTTGTTCGTACACGATCGGTTTTGCCCGTGTGTGAGTAAAATCGCACGAGCAGCTCTTTTTGTCTAAAAATTTTAAGTTTTATTACAATTTTCCAGATTGCACGGTCGTGCGTTTATCCTTCACACACGTTCTGGTTGATCGTGCGTGTTTATTTCTCTAAACATCATTGAAAATTGCTGATCTGCCTCTTCCCATGCATTTTCTTTGTGCACTGGCACTTCTGTTCATGCGTGGATAAAAAGAACGATTGCTTAAAAAACATTTTGCAGAAGTAAAAAAATTCATATTTTATTTTGTTCACGCACTGTTGAAGGCATGGTCGTGTGTTTGCTCGTGCGTGAGCAAAATTCTGCATATTTTTCTATTTAAGTCGTGATTTTAAGTTTTTTCAGGATCTCGAACCCGGACGCGATTATTCCTCCAGAAGGGGTTGCTGCTCTGTTTTCTTCCACCTTCTATGAGGGCTTTGCCCTAACCTGCTTCACATCATCCAAGCTCTTCAATGAGAGGATTCTACGCTCATCTTCATCGCCAAGCAAGGAGATCTTCGCATCGAACGTGGTCGGATTGTAGTTTACTGGAGAAGAAGGGTTCATTAGGAGGAAGTGACAACCTTCATCTACCCCGGACGATAGTTGGGACCCAGCTAGGACGCGGATTGACGACCCAGTGATTCTTGTCGTGAATCTACAACAAGCCTTATGATTCGGTTGTATCTCTTGCATTTTTCTCCTACTTGTTTAATATTGTTGAATGTAATCTTCACTTTATGATAATGAATGCCCTTCTAGACTCATGATTTGTATTTCTAATTTCATTGTTATGAAATATTTGGTTAGTTTAGATTGTGCTTGAAGTGCGATGATTCCTCCATCAGCCTCCACTCCATTATGTAAGCCTACTCCCTCATTACACAAGTCTTCTCTTCCGTTTTGCAAGCCTACTCTTCCATTCCACTTAACTACTCTTCCATTTTGTGAGTCTACTCTTCCACTCCGCGTGCCTACTCTTCCAACGGCCAAGCAAAAAGGTGCTAACGGCCCGTGTAATCCCCCACGTTGCGAAGCGGTGCCGGCAACCCGCATTGGTAATTTAGGTTCATTTTATTTTATTTTTGCAAAGAAAACCAACTCCCGCAACCCTTCCGACCATTTGGACTTCAATCTCAAGTCCTTTCTCGAAAGATAACCTCGCCTTACGGTGTTCTACGTGAGATCGATACTTAGCAAAACTCTCATCTTACATTACTTGAGTGACCGATGCACTTGTCGTAACCGCATCATATGTAAAGACAATGAACATCGTTTAAGTATATAGTTTGATATTTTTCTTCATATGTCAAAGTGTGTTTTGTAAGTTCTGAAGCGGAACAATAGTTACGGGTCAATAGATTGACATAAGAGGGATGCCAATTGATAATCCGCCATCGTTTATTGTTCAAGTTCATTGATGGTTACCTCTTTTGCTTTCTTGATCAAATAATCCGACAAACCTTGACCAACAAATTTCAATGGTGTCTTGTTAATCCATGTAGTTCATGGTAGTGAGTTTTCCAATGTTGTGGAAGTGTCAGCTAAGGTAAGAGACAATAGACCTTTGGGCGCTGGAAGGGCGCATGATACATCAAATACGGAAGCCATGTAAACTGACAAACAGACTAAAATAGGAGACAATCGATCAATTGGCAACCTCTGGGCAATGGAAAGTTGAATCGAGTGAGCCACAAGATCTGCAAGATGAAACTAAGACGGGAGCCGTGAGAAGAAACTAAGACATGATCAGTAAGATGAAATTGAGACGGCATTTGCGAGATGAAATTGGACAGGAACTGCGAGATGAAACTAAGACAAGATAGTTGTATTAAATCATTTATAACATATTGTAAAAGGCCCACTATAAAAGGCCAATTTATATTAATTCTTGTTTGGGTCCACTCTCATTGTGTATATATAAGGGGAAGCTCCTTGAAATGTATTTTATATCATTATTTCCTTCTGACTTGGTATCAGAGTTTGGCCTCAGTGGACTCCCCGTGCTAGCGAGCTCAACGTGCCTGTGCGGTCTCTGAGCATGCAATGCATGTCCGCACGTACCTTACCTCTTGCAACTCGTCCAGCCTCCATTGTTTATGTGACCTCATCAACGGCTTGTGCGGCCTCCAGCGGCATGTGCGGACTCCTGCAGCTCGTGTGACTTCCTCTGTTTGTGCCTCTTTGGTAGCTTATACGGACTCCAGCGGCTTGTGCGGCATCCAGCTGCTCGTGCAGCCTCCAATAGCTTGTGCGGCCTCTTCTGCGTGTGCGACCCTCTCCAGCTGGTGCGACCTCCAGCGGCTTGTACGGCATCTTCTGTTTGTGCGGACTCTAGTAGCTTTGAAATCTCAGCTTGTGCAGCCTCCAGCACCCTCTGCGGACTCCTCTTCGTTTCGGTGAACTCTCTAGCATAGTGCGGACTCTCCAGCTTGTGTGGCATCTCCAACCCTTTGATCATCATCCACTCCTCGGACTCAAGTGTTCAGTCTCCTTCCACGATTATCCCTCCTTTGAGATGTGATTTATCATAGATGCATGAAACGGCAAGTGCACTGATCGTTCAAGTAATATAAAACATGTAGATTTCCCCGAGTATCGATCTCTCAAGGAACGCAGGTTGGGACATGTTTTTCTCTTGTATGGAAACCTAATTATAAAGACTTTAAGTAAAGAAAGGACTTTGATTTGGTTTTGCAAATATAAAAGAAAACTAAACTAAACTACTACGGGTCGCAGGCACTGCGTCGCAAGGCAAATGGAACTACGCAGGCCCCTATGCTCTGCTTCGATCGCGGATGGACGAGAAGGCAAGCGAATGGGATGAACACACTGGTGGAGTGAGGGTCGCAAGCAGCTCGTCGCAACGCACGCAGCTAGCAAATACTAGTGCGGCAAACTCGATGCAACGGTGCGATGACGGATGGAATGGGGGCGCACCTCAATACACATAAACCACAAGAATATCAAAAGACATGGAAATAAGAAATAATAACAAATTCGGGTTCATGCGTTCAACATTCATACATCATGAAATCAAAGTAAGAATTGTTACAAGAAGGAGAGAGCAAGAGATACAATCAAAGAATGAAGACTCGTCGAGGAATCTCGGCCGGAATCAAAGGGTTGTCAATACTCGTCTGTGCTCGGTCTACGATTGTCGTCCGAGGTAGAGGAGAGTTGGAATTACCTCCCAGTTGACCCGTCTTCTTTGCTAATCACCTTTGACCGCGTCCTATGCAAGAACTCCACTAGAATGCAATGAGAAAAGCTTCGAAATGATCCTTGAGAGCTTGGGACGATGGAGGCAGCCTAGGGAGAAGTCCTAGCGGAATAATTGCAGAGGAATGATGGTCGGAGCTCCTCCCGAAGGTGGGCGACAAGGAGAGGCGAAATGGGGCGGACTGGAGCAAAACAGATGATCAAATGATGATTGATTCGAACTAGGGCGGAAATCTGCACTTAAATAGCAAACAGGTTAAAAAATGATCACGCACGGTCGAACACACGACCGTGTGAGAAACGTGCAAAATTAATCGGCAAAAATCCCAGCCAGGACAACATTGGGATTGTGCGATTTTGCTCACGCACGGGCAAAACTCACCGTGCGAGAACAACTGTGCGTGAAGGAAACACACGGGCAATAAAAACATAAATTTTTCAGACAAAAGAGGTTGCTCGTGTGATTTTGCTCAAGCACGGACGAAACCGACCGTGCGCGAATAAAACGGACGAGTTGGGGAAGATCACCATATCTGGGCATGGAAAAACACGCACAACCGCAGAAATCGTGTACCAAGGTATCGCATGATCGTGCGATATACACAGGTTTGGAACAAAACGAATGGGATCTTCCCACCTGCAATCAGAACCAGCAATTCGGGGCCAAAGGCCACCGGCAATACAGAAATAAGCCACAAACAAGAAATAAAGCATTGGAGAGCATCGTGTGCTTACCCCCAGCGAAAGAGTGCGTAATTGCACACCACAACGGGCTAAAATGTGCACTTTGTGTACAAAATAAGAACAAGTGTAAAATAAGTGATATTGAGATAAATGTGAAGTGCATGTGCGTGAAATCTCAAGCCCCGCTGAGTCTGAAAAACCCTATAAAATTCGAACTCATCAATCAAGGTCTCATTGTTCCTCTGGTTCCTTCCGGATTACCACTGTTCCTTTGGATGGAACCACCAGATCTATAGGCACATCGACGGAACGATTGTTCAGCCTCCCAGTACTGATCCAGGTTGGGGAAAGTAGGACGCCGACAATTCCCTTGTTGTCATGTGACTTATTCACTCCATGTCCCTCTTGTTCTATCGTATTTATATCGTGATGGACTCGACCTTTGACATCTAGACTCAGGCTCGTGAGACTTATTCCCAGCTTAGTGCTCTACTCTGGTACACGAGCTCACTCGGCGACTCCATGAACTGAAGCACGACGCATCTTTTGCAGCAGCTTACTTCTTCAAGTTCGAATGCCTCTACAAAGAGTTGGATTACTTTGAGGACTTCACTCTCACTTGAACCGTTGATGCTCAGGCTTTGAAACTTAAGGAAGACCATTACCGACTCCATGCTTTGAACTGGCTTCATGTTTGAGACTCCTGTTCCCGTCTCTATCCTCATCTTGCTCCCTCGCATAAAGGCTCTCGTGATTGTGTTCGTGGTCGTGGTCCCTCTCGAGTCTCGCCAGCCCAATCCTTCTCCAGTTGCTCACACTATTAAAATGGCTCTTGGTTGGCTTTTCACTGATAGTTTTTCCTCAGAGAAACTAGATGTTCTCTGTCATCTCATGCGCGCTCATGTTTCTTCCCCGACTGCATCATTTGAAATCGTTGGTCTGCCCAGCGCCCAATTTACCTCCACTACTTCCACTAAGTGGTTATTACCTCTGGAGAGACCGATCGCATGACAAGAACATTGTCAAGTTTTACCTCTTACACTCCCTTCTCAGGGAGTGATAAGGTTTTCATCGCCAATGCTTGCTCTGACCGATTTAAGGTAAGGGAACCATGATTTGTTCCTCTGTCATGCCCTCACATCAATGACAAACTGTTGTATATTAGTCTTCTGACTAAATTCTTAAACTGTTTTGTCACTTTTTCTCCTAATGATTGTGTTTTTTAGAATCTGACAACGAAGCAACCTAATGGTGGCGGTAGAACTATGGGAGTTGTACAACTTGGACCATCTACCAGCTCAAGCTCTCTCGAGTACCACTCCAGCTCTCTCTGGTCCTCCTCGTCCCTCTCCTGTAGATTTGTGTCGATGGCATCAATGTCTTAGATACTCCTCTGGCATCTATCTTCTCAAGTTATTTCTTATATTTTCGAGCTCTCTGAGCGATTTGTTTGTAATGAATGTATATTTTCTAAACATGTACAACATAGTCTGAATCATTTTTCTTCGCCTAGTATGGTTCCTTTTGATGCTATTTATATTGATGTTTAGAATCCATCCCCTATTGTTTCTCTCTGTAGTTACCAATGGTTTGCGACTATTATTGATCGCTTCTCTCGCTCTTCTTGGATGTATTTATTAAAACTAAGAACTGAGGTCTTTAATTACTTTCGTATTTTCCACAAAATGGTGGTCACTCAATTTGGTGGTACTATTCAAATGCTCCTTAATGACAATAGGGGTGAGTACGACGATCGTAGTGCTTTCAACACTTATCTTGCTGATCATGGGATTCTTCATCAAATAACATGTGTTAACACCTCCAGTCAAAATGGTTTGGCCGAACGTAAGAATAAGCATCTCCTTGAGGTCACCAGATGTCTTCTTCTCACCATGAATCTTGTCAAGTCCTCTAGGGGCAACGCGTTTCGAACTGTCTCTTACCTCATCAATCATCGATCCTCAAGTACCTTACAATATGTCTCTCCTCTTTCCCGTTTGTCCACTAAATGCATTGTTCACACCTCTCATCTACCTTCGCGTTTGCTTGGATGTGTATGCTTCATTCATGTTCATCAAAACCATCGTCATAAATTGAATGTTCATTCCCTCCAATGCGTCTTTATTGGTTACTCTGCTACTACGAAAGGTTATCATTGTTATCATCATCCCTCTCAACGATTCAACTGCACCGTGGACGTGACGTTATGTGAGGAGGAATAGTGTTTCGTTTCACGTCAAGAAGAGAGGGACATTGTTGTCGACGCTCCCAATCTTCTTCTTCCTATTGTGGCCTCACAACCATCTCCCATGATTCTCTCTGGCATACCTCCGCCCGTGAATCCACCTATCGTGTTTGTTGCTCTATCTCCCACTCTCGGGAGCCTCATTCCTCCTCTTCCTTTGGTCTATTACAGATATAACCTTGGTGTTATTGTGTTACAACCCCCCAGTCATTCCACCACCGCATATATGCTCTTTTGACTTAGGTTCAGATAACGAGCTTCATCACCTTTTATACAGCTAAAGCGGAAGTCGACCTCTGTTAAATACCCACTTACCAATTATATCACTTATCAAAATTTGACAAGACACGCAAGACTTTCATCTCCTCCTTTGATTTTGCTCGCATTCCTAATACTTGACAGGAAGAAATAGAGAAACATATGTGGTGCAAGGTAATGGAAGAAGAGATGTTGGCATTGGAGAAGAACTAGATTTGGACACCCACCCATCTTCCCACCGGGAAGAAATCTGTTAGTTCCAGAAGGATGCTCTACATTAAACAGAATCAAGATGGGGTTGTTAAGAGATGCAAACAAGGTTAGTTGCTCAAGGATATGCTCAAACTCCAGGTGTGGACTATCATGAAACGTTTGCACATGTTGTCATGATGGACAACATCTGTATCGTTGTATCATGTGCTACATGTTTGGGATGAGAGTTGCAATAACTTGATGTCAAGAACGTCTTTTTATGTGATCTTGATGAAGAAGTCTATATGAGGGTGCCACCTGGTTTCGTAAAGATAGGATCTTAAGGAAAAATGTGCCAACTTCAAAAAATACTCTACGATCTCAAGCAATCTCACAGGGCTTGGTTTGGGAAGTTCCAAAACGTCAAGACTTTATTGGGATGCAAACAGGGTGACTTTGATCATACCCTATTCGTGAAAAGGAAAGCATAGAAAATGATTAATCTCATTTGTCTATGTCGACGGATTAATCATCACGGGAAATGATGTTGCAAAAATCGCATGGCTTAAGGTGAGCCTGTGTAAGAAGTTTGAAGTTAAAGACCGAGGAAAGTTGAAGTATATCCTGGGAATAGAAGTTGCCCGTTCCGATCGTGGAATCTTCATTCCCCAGAAGAAATACTTCTTAGATCTTCTAGAAGAAAAAGAGATGCTTGGTTGCAATTCTATTAATACTCCCATAGATGTAAACTGTGTGATTGATGAAGACAAGGATGGTGAGAAAGTGAACTCCCCAAGCTACTAAAGACTGGTGGAAAGGCTAATCTATCTCACATACTCACCCGAATATCACACATGATGTTGGTATCCTTAGCAAATACATGCATTCTCTCAGATTATGACATCATGAAGTTGTCATGCGTGTGTTACAGTATTTAAAGAACACTCCTGGACTTGGAATTATATTCTCCAGGAATAAACAGTTGGAGGTTGAACTTTATACAGATGTTGATTGGGTTGGAAATCACGATGATAGAAAGCCCACCACCGGATATTGCTCATTGGTTGGAGGGAATCTAGTGATCTGGTGAAGTAAGAAATAAAATGTTGTAGCAAAATTCAGTGCAGAAGCGGAATATATAGAAATATCACAAGGAATATGTGAGAGGCTTTGGCTTAACTCAATAATGTGGGTTTGGGACTACAGACTAGAAGCCTATAAAATTATACTACGATAACAAAGTTGTTATCGATAATGTACATAATCTTGTCATCTCGAAATTGATACACTTTATCAAGTATCACTTCGAAAAAGACAATGTTTGCACTCTGGTTGTTCAATCTCAAGATTAGCTAGCAGACCTTTTTACTGAGTATCTGAGTCGTGATATTTTCAAGGACAATATTACCAAGCTCGAAATGTTCAACATATACTCTTATCTTGATGGGGAGAGTTAAATTAAATCATTTGTAACAATTGTAAAAGGTCAGAGGCCCTCAATAAAAGGCCCATTATAAGAGACCCATTTATTTCTATTTTTGTTGGGTCCACTCCCTTTTTGTGTGTCCGTATATATATATATGTATATATATGTGTTGGAAAAGCCCACTTAATATTAGGCTCATTTGTATAGCATTTATTGCTTTTCTCTCCTCTCTTTAGTCCCACATTGTGTATAGGCCTTTCTCTCTCTCTCTCTCATCTATATATATGTACTCATTCTTTGTATTTGTATCAAGTGGACATATATACAAGGTTGGCTTTCTCCATTTCTACATGGTATCAGAGGGAGGTTACTGACTCCTGCGGACACCCCTCTCTGTCCGCCCTGCGGCCTGCGACCTCTGCGGCCTGCAAAAGTGTGTCCGCACCTTCTAGCCGCTTCACTCCTGCGGCCTCCCTTGTCCAGTCCGCAGCCTCTCCTCCCGTGGAACCACCTCTCCTCCCGCCTTCTCCTTCCTCCTCTGGCTCCCTATTTATAGCCATCCTGTGGGGTCCACTGCTTCCCCTTTTCCGCTGCGGCCTCCTCTTGTCCGGCACGACCTCGGCGACCTCAACCTCTTGGTCTCCTTCGTCCGCCGTAAGCGCAGCGTCCTCCTCTGTCCGCAGTCCGCCTGCTTGCGGCTGCTCTCCTTCCTCTTCCGGCAACCTTTTTTTTCTGTCCGCCGCGGGTTAGACCCTCTGCGTTCTTTCAGTCTTGCGGACTGGTCCAGCCCGCCGCGGTCGCTCTCTTGCTTCCCCGGCTTGTCCTCTCTTCTCAGCTCGTTCCTGTCCGCCGCGGTCTGATCCAGACCGCCGCGATCTGATCCAGTCCGCCTCGCCCTCTTCCATCCGCTGCGGCCTCTCTTGGCCCACTCCTTGCTGAGCATCTGTGCTCACCGCGGTCTCCTACTAGCTCGTCGCGACCTCATCCAGGTCGCCGCGACCTCATCCAGTCCGCAACCTTATCCAGCTCGCCGCGACCTCATCCAGGTCGCCGCGTCCTCACCCCGTCCTCAACCTTATCCAGCTCGCCGCGACCTCATCCAGCTCGCCGCGACCTCATCCAGCTCGACGCGGTCTCCACCAGCTCGCTGCGGCCTCCTTCAGCTCGTTGCGACCTCATCTAGGTCGCCCTCATGTCTACGTCTGCAGACTCCGTCGGCACGGCAGTTCCTCCTGAACGCCCGGCCTCTATCCAGGAAGTCCGCGACGAGCTCCGGATCACTATAATTTCGCTCACGGGCAAGAAAAACTTTGTGGAATGGGCACACTCGGTTCGCCGCGTCCTTCAGTCAAAGGGATTCCTACATCACCTGACTCAGACCGTTATTGGTGTCCCTACTGAGGAATGGTTACGCAATGATGGGCGTGTGCAGACTTGGCTTCTCAACTCTCTTGATGGCGAATCTTATCGCCTGGCCATGTATCATGAGACGGCCAAAGGCATGTGGGACGAGCTCCACACCCTCTACTATGGCAAAGATAGTCTCCACCATCTATATGATATCATCACCGCTCTCCAGGCCCTTGACAGCAGTGGCGCAACCGACCTGACGTCCTTTGTTGCTCAAGCCCGATCTCTGGTTGAGGCTTGGATCCACCATCAGCCTCCCACTCTAGATCTCGCTGCTCAACGTACCCAAAAGGAAGCTGTGGGTATCGCCATGATGATGGCCCGGGTACCCCCTCATCTTCACAGTGTCCGGGCTCACATCCTCTCCTCTACTGTTACACCGTCCTTTTCCGATGTGTGCTCAATGCTTCTCAAAGTCTCCCCGCCTCCGGATGTTCCCGGACTTCCTTCTCCGGCTCTTGTTCAATAGGCACCAGCTCCCTTATTGCCTCTTCCCCCCTCTGCCCGTGGTGGCCGCTCTGACTCTCGCGGCCGGGGTCGCGGTGGCCGGTCTAGGCCTAAATGCTCGTTCTGTGGTAAAGATGGTCATCTTGAGGCCACTTGTTATCGCAAACATGGCCGACCTCCTCGTCCACATGCCTCTGCTGCTACTACCGACTCTGCCTCCTCTCGTACTGAGCTCGACGAGGTTCGTCTTCAGCTCCAGCATCTTCATGGCTTGCTCAGCCGTCCGCCTGCCTCGGTTGCTTCTGCTGCCTCTATCTCCAATGAAGGTATCGCCTGCCTATCCTCTGGCATGCGCTGGATCCTTGATTCTGGTGTCACTCATCATATCACCTCTGTTAGGCCACCGCAGTACTTGTCTTCACCTCACCCGAAGTACATTACTGTCGCTAATGGGGCATCGGTTCCCGTCTCTGGATGTGCTGATATTTCTCTCACCTCTTCTCTCCTCCTGCGCTCGGCTCTACATGTTCCGGGCTCTCCTTTCAATTTACTCTCTGTTGGTCGTCTTACTACTGATTCTAATTACTCCGTGACATTTACTTCTTCTTCTTTTCTCATACAGGATCAGCAGACGCAGACTATCATTGGTAGAGGACGGCTGCAGAATGGGCTCTATCTTCTTGACGACTCTCCCACTGTCCTCGCATCTATCTCCTCTTCGGATTGGCATCGCCGTCTGGGACATGCTCCTCTTCCAGTCCGCCGGAAGGCTCTTCCTAATGTTACTCTTCCTGCTTTTCGCTGCGACACATGTATTTTGGGCAAACAGCCCCGTTCTTCTTTCCCCCCTCATTGTACTCGGAGCTCCGCTCCTTTTATTTTAGTACACTCCGATATATGGGGTCCGTACAAATTTACTAGTATTTCTGGCTATCGCTATTTTCTTACTTTTATTGATGATTACTCTCGCATGACGTGGTTATATCTCCTTCGGGATCGCTCTGAACTTCCCCGCGTATTCCGGGCTTTCATACTTGAGACTCGCACTCAGTTCTCTGCGCCTATTCGCACTATTCGTACTGACAATGCGCGGGAGTACACCAGCCATACTTTTGCCACTCTCTGCTCTGAATTCGGCATTCTTCACCAAACATCATGTCCGTACACTCCACAACAGAATGGTGTCGCCGAGCGCAAGAATCGTCACCTTCTTGATGTCGCTCGCTCGCTTATGCTTCAAATGCAGGTCCCCAAACCGTACTGGAACTACGCTCTCTCCACGGCTTGCTTTCTCATCAACCGCCTCCCGTCTTCCGTCCTCCAGTATGCTACTCCCTTCAGCCTCCTCTTTCCCACAACTCCGCCTTTTCCCATTCCGCCACAGGTGTTTGGGTGTACCTGCTACGTTCACCACCTCGGTCCCTCCACGGACAAATTGGACCCTCGTGCCACCAAGCATATCTTTGTCGGGTACTCGCGCACTCAGAAGGGTTATGTATGTTATTCGTCTACTACCCGCAAGGTTACTGTCTCGGCTGACGTAACTTTCCGTGAAGATCTTCCATTCTTCCCTGCTCCGGATATCGCTCTGAGTTCAGCTCCCGTCGTTCGTCCTATCATTCCTGCTCCTCACTCCTCATCCTCTCTCCCTTCCATACCTCCGGTCCGTCCACCACCACCGGTTATCCGGGTCTATTCTCGTCGCTCTCCTAATCCCGTGGCTCCTCTGCAGTCGGCTTCGCCCTCTGGTGCTCTGCTCCCTGCTGCTCCGGCTCCCGTCTCTACCGCTCATCCGATGGCGAACTACGTCTCTCTCCATCGCCTCTCCCCCTCTCTTCTTCACTTTGCCACTTCATTATCCTCTGTTTCGGTCCCTAACTCTTTGCAGGAGGCGCTTCACCATCCTGGCTGGCGAGCTGTCATGGACGAAGAAATGACGGCCCTCTGTCAACCAGACCTGGGTCTTGCTTCCCTTACCTCCCGGTCAGCACCCTGTTGGATGTAAATGGGTATTCGTCATCAAGCATGCTCCGGATGGCACTATTGCCCGACTGAAGGCCCATCTTGTGGCTCGTGGCTTCACACAACAGGAGGGCCTCGACTACGAGGAAACCTTCTCTCCGGTGGCCAAGCTTAACATTGTCCGCGTTCTTCTCTCCGTCGCGGTGCACCGCCGCTGGCCCCTTCATCAGCTTGATATCAAGAACGCCTTTTTGAATGGCGACCTTCAGGAAACTGTCTACATGCGCCAACCGCCCGGGTTTGAGACCACGGGGGAGTCTCGGGTCTGTCTTCTCAAAAAGTCAATTTATGGTCTCAAACAGTCCCCACGGGCGTGGTTTGACAAGTTTAGCAAGGTGATTCGGGACATGGGGTTCACTCGGAGTTCTGCCGATTTCTCCCTTTTTACCCGACACCAGGCCACTGGCACTATTCTTCTGTTGGTTTATGTTGACGACATCCTTCTCACTGGGGATGACTCAAAAGGGATTCAAGACGTCAAACAACATCTGAGCACTGTTTTTCAGACTAAAGACCTGGGGAAACTTTGTTACTTCCTTGGTCTCGAGATCGCCCGGCGGCCGGACGGGTTGGTACTCTCCCAACGAAAGTACTGTCTCGATCTTCTCAAAGATGCTGGTCAGTCGGGTTGCAAGCCAGCGTGTACCCCGATGGAGGCAAATCACAAGTTATGCGCTCATGCTTCGGATGACGATTTGCTACTTCCGAACCCGGAATACTATCGACGTCTTGTGGGCAAGTTGATCTATCTAACAGTCACAAGGCCTGATATATCATTTGCAGTTGGGGTTGTTAGTCGGTTCATGCATGCCCCCCGGGCTTCTCATCTCCAAGCGGTTGAACGGGTTCTTCGATACCTTAAGGGAGCTCCAGGTCAAGGGCTGGTTTACAAAATCTCCGACTCTGTTCCCACATTGGTTGCCTATTCTGATGCCGACTATGCGGGCTCACTGGACGATCGAAGGTCAACTAGTGGGTTCTGTACTTATTTTGGTGGGCATCTTATTACTTGGAAGAGTAATAAACAAGCTGTGGTAGCCCGTTCCTCTGCAGAGGCTGAATACAGATCGATGGCCTCAGTTGTCTCAGAACTCACATGGCTTGAAAGTCTCCTTACTGACCTGGGAGTAAAACTCCCCTCCTCTGCTGTTCTATTTTGTGATAGTCAAGCCGCCATACACATCGCAAAGAATCCGGTCTTTCATGAGCGCACAAAACATATCGAGGTTGACTGTCACTTTGTTCGTGAGAAGGTTCAATTGAAGAAACTTGAATTAAAGCATGTTCCAGGAACTGATCAAGTTGCCGACATCCTCACAAAGGCCTTATCAAGCACTCTGTTCTACCAATGTTTGTCCAAGCTGGGTGCATATGACCTATACGCTCCAGCTTGCGGGGGAGTGTTGGAAAAGCCCACTTAATATTAGGCCCATTTGTATAGCATTTATTGCTTTTCTCTCCTCTCTTTAGTCCCACATTGTGTATAGGCCTTTCTCTCTCTCTCTCATCTATATATATGTACTCATTCTTTGTATTTGTATCAAGTGGACATATATACAAGGTTGGCTTTCTCCATTTCTACAAATACTATAACTATGTAGCACGGGGATGGAAACGGGATACGGGATACGATAAGAAACGGATACGGGAGACGTGATTTTTAAAAAAATTAGGATACGGGAAATGTTTTTAATTTTTTAATATAATTGACATTCCATATAATTCTATAAATAACATTCAATGAAACAAGCACCATAAAGAACAATCTATCACATGTCCACATCAATACATCATTATATCAACTGAGAGCATTGTTTTGTTACATTCACATGCAAAATATCAAGTATAAAAATTAAACATTTTCTCAAATAGTATCACATCAGATTAACATGGTGCTAACATAAAGAACTCAAGTTACTACATAAGTGCTACATAGATCACATCAGATTAACATGGTGCTAACATTAAAAACTCAAGTTTTGTGCAAGGAAAGTCATCAAGGACAAGAGACAAGAAGAAGAAGAAGGAGAAGCAGGAGAATAAGAAGAAAAAGAAGAAGCATGAGAAGAAGAAGAAGAAGAATAAGAAGGAGGAGGAGGAGAAGCGGGAGGAGAAGAAGAAGGAGGAGGAGAAGAAGAAGAAGGAGAAGCAGGAGAAGAAGCAGGAGAAGAAGAAGAAGCAGGAGAAGAAGAAGGAGGAGGAGAAGAAGAAGCAGGAGAAGAAGCAGGAGTACTTGCGGGATCGGCGGAATCGGGAGCGGAACGCCGGCAGGATCGAGAGCGGAACAGGAAAACCTAATGCGTAAAATGAAATACGCGAGCTCTATATCTCACGGAATCGTGTATCCCCCTTGCGGGATACGCGATTCCGAAAATAAAATATATATTTTTTTAAAAAAATGTGTTTCTTGGAGTTTCGGAAACGCGTTTCCGGGCGTTTCCCGTATCTGGTACGCGTTCGAGTCGATACGTAGAACATTTTTAAGTATATGTGCTTTGTAGGGCCTGGAAGCTTGTTTACACTACATAAAACTCTATTGTTGTTATACATTAGCTCTCATGTATATCTCCCACTCTTCATTATTATTTCTAGTTAGAGAAGTTTGATTCCCCGTGGCCCGATAGGACGCCCGGGTGGATGGGAGTTGTTATAAGGTTGTTGATCGGCTTTCAGTCTACCCTCGTTTAAATTGACTTGTGCTTGCATGGAACAATGCTCAAGGACGAGGATAGCTGAATTTAAGCAAAAGGGACAATATTGAAATGCTTCATGAAGAGTTAGTTTTGCTATTTTGTTAAACTTTTCTAATGGGCAGTAATCCTGAACATTTGTGCTTGGAATTTTATGTTTTATTGACCACAGACCTTAAATCTGTTTGGAAGGAAAGGCATAATAGTTTATTTGTCGAGTTCTTCTATTCTACTTTTTTATTTCCTCTTTTAGTATTTTGAGGTTGTGATTGGCTTGTTGGATCTTCTTTTACCATAATATATGAATAACTCGTAATTCGTCGAAATCAGAAATGCCTAAGGAGACGGCTATTCGCAGAACTCAAAGGAGAGAATAGTGGAGAGTAGTCGTTCTAACTCGCAAGTATGGGCGAGTAACCATATCCCCCCTCCCTCTAGTTTGATACTCGACATGTCCATGCCTTATTCGTTTCTCGCTCAGCCTTTTTGTTGTGGAGGGGAAGTTTTTCATAACTTTCGGGTACGTGGTGGGACCTACCAACTGAAGTTCCTTGGATGTGTATGTAGACATCTCGCTCTCTTTCTCTAGACATTAGATATGTGGCGTCCGACGGCGTGATCAGTAACCTTAGGCTACACTTAGGTCTGAACATTTGGAGCTAGGATTTTCTTGGCTTCAACAATATACTTATTTGATGATGTTGTATGTAGTGGCCGCCCACTGTACCCATATGATACTATAAATCAGGTGAGGGTGTTATACCATTTGTTTCCCCTCTCCCTTTCGGTCGGCCCACAACACGCTAAAGGTATCAACTAGCCACATGTTTTCCATCAACATTTCTTTTACCTATTCTTTACAAGTTTATAGCAAACAAAAAAATATGAACTGAACATCAATTAAAAATGGGATACAACTGTTATGGACCTCCCTCCTTGATCTCGTGACCGACGGCAGAGCTATGGCGGGAGGCGAAAAGGTTGCGAGCGGAGCAACATCGATCGGGAAGGAGGGGGTATCGTGGCTTGCGGCTAGGGCATACGAGTTCTTTCCCGTGGGTTTAGAGAGAGGGATATGGAAAGAGGGAGATTAAGAGAGAGAGAGATTTTTGACTTCTAAATTCCTGCATATCATCAAAGCCCAATAGGACACTATTTAAGTTCACAAACACGCCCCCCACTTGGGCTTACGACAATGGGCACAATAGGTTAAAATAACACATAAAATAACATAACATAATTTTGAAGATACGAAGATAACTGGTGTCATCACGCCACATAACATCGTCGCCCCATTCGAAGACAGCTTGTCCTCAAGCTGGATCGAAGGGCATTGCAGTGTCTTCTCAGCCTGTCGCGTCATCATTGGGAGGATCATCTACTTCAAGCCAAAATAAGCATTTGCATCGATGTCCCGACGTGAAATGTTCATCACAATTGTAGCACAAGCTTTTTTCACGACGCTTAGCCATCTCAGGGTAGGACAAACGTCGGCGGACAGTAGGCCGCGGCGGATCGTCCCAGATTGGAGCCCTGTCAGTTAAGCTAGATGGAGAGTAAGCTCACTGATAGTCCCGGCGTCCCAGTGGAGGACGATCTAATAGCAGTCGACGTTCGCAAGCCCTGGCGAGGCTCATTACCATGTTGAGATCACACGCTAGTAGGAATTCGAAGTCCCAACGTAATTGCTCGTGAAGACCGGCGGTGAAGAGATGAACTTATTGTTCCGGTAAAATGGACATTGCCCGAGATAACAGAATCTGGAATTGCTCTAAATATGTGTCAACGGAGCCGACCTGTTTGAGGTTCCCAAGGTCGCCGAGTGGGTTTCCTTGTAGAGCAGGACCAGAACGCAAGGTGCACGCCGCACTGAATTCCCCTCGCGAAGGGTTGGTATTTCCGCGCACAAGTTGTGTGAACCACAATTGTGCTGGGCCAAGTAAGTGGAAGGAGCGATGTCGACGCGTACTTCATCGGGCGTGCGTTGGTTGGCGAAGAAAATATCACAACGGGTGAGCAAAGTAAGAGGATCTTCGCGGCCCTCGTAGATGGGAAAGTCCATCCGGATAGTTCGTGCATAGGCGGGGTTGTCCGCGCCTGTAGGAGTGGCGGAGTCCACATGGCTTGTCGAAGGGTGATCAACCGTGTTCATAGGCGGAGGAGAAGGAACCCCTTGTAGGGCATCCAAGCGGGCGTTGAAGGCGTCCATTTAGGCGTTCTGCGTCGCAAGCATGTTTTGGAAGAATGCCAAGATCTCGGCGAGCGAGGGAGCACTGTCCGCCATCTATGATAGGGCTGGACAGACGGTTCGGGGTGTCGGAAGTAGGTCGACGGAGGAGGGTCGCAGGGATGCTGCTGTGGGGCTGGGATGGAGGATGATAGCCGCAGAATACCCGGTAGCATGGGCCTCGGGGCTGGGAGACGAGCCGGCGAGCGTGCGATGTGACAGAGTAGTGTCCGCGGGGATGGGATGTCGTACCTGAGCGCACAGAGTGCTGGAAGAGGAATCGGAGATTATGCGGAGCCGATCACGCATGGTTGGGCGAGCGGAGGAAGCACCGGAGAGATCGGCATTGGGCTCTGATACAAGACTGTTATGGACCTCCCTCCTTGATCTCGTGACCGGCGGCGGAGCTATGGAGGCGTGGCTAAAAGGCTGCGGGAGGAGCGGCGTCGATCGAGAAGGCAGTGGTATCACGGGTTGCGGCTAGGGCATACGGGTTCTTTCCCGTGGGTTTAGAGAGAGAGAGATAGGGAGAGAGGGAGATTAAGAGAGAGAGAGAAAGAGATTTTTGACTTCAAATTTCTTGCATACTGTTAGAGTTATTATATATGCAATATTTTAATGTTATTGAGTTTAGTCCCACACCGCCTATCGGTGTTGGGTGTCATGTTGTAGTTCCTATTTAATGCCCCTATGAGGATGAATATATTTGCACCTTCTATTTCATTTCTCTTTTCTACATGGTATCAGAGCGAACGTTCTGAAGACCTAAATAAATTTTTTTTCCCCGCTTCCGCACTTTTCTCCCCCCCCCCCCCGACCCGTGCTTCTGCTTCCGCTCGCCTTCTAGGGCTCGACGGGCGCTTCTCCCCCTGCTCCCGTTTACGGGATCGGCCCTTGATTCCGGAGACCGGAGCGGGACATTCTCCCTATACAGCTCTCCCGATGGATTCTTCTCCCGACGTCTCCATCCGCTGCTTCCGCCGCAGCTGTGCATTTCCTGCGACATCGACGGATCGACTGCTCTGCTTCTCCGGCATGTCTTCTTCTCCTTCGACGGTGCCACTGCTACTTCATCTTCTCCGGCCCGGCCTTCTTCTAGCCAGCTGCGCCTCTTGCCGCGACTCATCTTCTCCGGCCTGCTGCTCTGCCGCTTCTTCTTCTCTGGCCTGCTGTTGCATCCTCTTCTTCTTCTCTGGCCTGCTGCTGCAGCTGCTTCTTCTGCGGCTTCTGTCTGCACCCGCTGCAGCTCTCTTCTTCTCCGGCATGGATGCTGCTCTGCCGCTGCTTCTCCGGCCAGCTGCTGCTGCAGCTGCTTCTTCTCCGTGTCGCAGCTGCTTCCTCTCTGTGTCGTTGTTGCTCTGCTGCTGCTCTCTTCTTCTCCGGCTGCTCTGCGTGTCGCTGCTGCTCGGTCGTCTACTTCCTTCTTCTTCAGATCCATCCCGACAGCTCTCTATTTTAGGATTTAAGTTTTAAATTTTTTTTAAGTTGTTATTGTTGTTTATGGTTGTTGTGTTGCTTTGCGTCTCATTACGATTTCGGTCTTCCTTCACGTGATCTGGGTTCATGTACCCGACGAGGGTCCCACACGTGCACGTGGTCAAAGTGAGGGGGAGTGTACATCACGGCCTCCAGGCATAGTCTACGTCTTCATGCACGTATTCCACGTGAGGGGGAGTGTTTGTGATAACGGCGACTCGGATGCCTCTTTCCCGACTCCTTCCTTAGTCACACATGGCCCCCAGGTCGATTTCGTATGTTGTTTGCGTCTCCTTATCGTTTTCTTGAGATTTGGTAGAGTTGGTGTGGTCTTTCGTGGTTGACCTAGTTTCCTCTCCGAGTGTATCCAACGTAGTCATGGTCGGTTTTGTGGACCAACGTCGTGTGGCTCTTGCCCGGTTGAAGTATCCCCGGTGACACGCGGTTGGGCCTCGGTGGTTGTTGTTTTGCCACACGTTGTCATCCTTCTTGTACCTTCCGTTTTATGTTGTGTTCAAGCTGTAGGGTCCCCCTTCAGGTTGAGGAGGAGTGTTAGAGTTATTATATATGCAATATTTTAATGTTATTGAGTTTAGTCTCACACCGTCTATCGGTGTTTGGTGTCATGTTGTAGTTCCTATTTAATGCCCCTATGAGGATGAATATATTTGCACCTTCTATTTCATTTCTCCTTTATACACATACCATCAAAGACCAACCAGACACTATTTAAGTTCACAAACACTCCCCCCGTTTGAGCTTACGACAATGGACACAATACGTTAAAATAACACAAATTAACATAACATAATTTTGAAGATACGAAGATAACTGGCATCATCACACCATATAACAACAACCTTGCAAGGTGTAATCATGCCAATCATTTGAGGTCTAGTTTTTCCTAAGGATCAATGCCCAAATGGGAGTTACAAACCACTTGACAAGATAATCTCCAATACTCATTTACTCTCCCTTATATTGAAGGTACAATCTCTAAGTGACAAATTACAAAAATTTCTCTTAAATGGGGAAAATATAGAAAGATGTCGAGGAATAAAATACACGATTAAGTGACGACAGACGGCTTTGAGTCTTCCGTAATCACGAGGATGGTTGACCGTTGACCATATTGTGTATTCATGTCAATATGGCACTCAAAATCAACATTATCCTCAAGGTCCAGTCCTAGGGATATGATCTTTGTTTGTAAAGGTTGAAGTAATCTTGGTGTGATAAGAGCCGTGGTAGTGGGTTCGATTTGGGTTGGGTTGGTCATCAATTAATCATATCAATTATTTAGTTTGTCTTCTGTATGTATTTCCCCTTTGATGGGGTCACTTGTCACTTAGTGCGCCTTGCCTATATAAGAGAGAGTTGAGGGATATTAAGGATCATCTTGTCAAGGGAATTGTAAATCTCAAGCAGAGAGGGTTGAGGGATTTGTTGAAGAAGAGTTCTATGCACTCTAGTGAGCTACCTCGCTCTGCTACTAACCCCACAATGCCACACTAGTACTCCCATCACCTTTCCCTGCCTCTTCATGGTCATTAATAGGAAGCCCGACCTTCCCTCGTACTATTCACACTCTCTATACCATCACTCCACCCCCAACCCACCACCACATTAAACACAAGTAATTATACGTCTTTTCGATGAATAAAAAAATTGGAAAATGTAATGAATTATAGTAAGAGTAGTTAGGACATAACAAACTTCAACAAATGCATAGAGCCAATATAGCAGTTTATCTGTTTTCTTGTCACTGAGTTTTTTGTAGCAGTACGATCACATCATATATTGGGCACGGGACAATACAGTGGAGTTAAGGAAAAGCTTTAAACCATTGTAATGAAACTATTGAAGTGTGATCTGATTCAAAGGGCAGAACCTGAAAGGAATCCATTTTCCATGCTTGGAAAAAAGATTTTGAAGATAATAAGCATATAGATCATCATATGTTCTTTATCATGGGCAACGGAAAAGAGTCTGTGTCCATTGTCCCACTTCTCAACACTCTGGAGGTGTTATTTGAAGAGTTCAAAAGGGTGAAATTTGATAATCCACCAGATGAACTCTTCCATCACCAAGACAACAAAGAATACAACCAAGATAGTGTTGACTTGGCCCTCGATAATCCGTCAATAGAAGGAGCCCGAGAGGAGAACGCACCTTAGGGTTTCCTCCTTTCGTATCGTCTTTTCCCGATAAGCCAAAACTCCTTTTAATACAATAAGCCCTTGTTTTGATTATGGTCACCTCCCAGTGAGAATATGTTAGCTTGACTCTTAACACCCCCCCCCCCCCTCAATAGCTAACGTCGTAAGCACCCAGCATCCCGAGCTTGAGGGCCTAAGAATAGACATTTACCAGATACAGTTTTGGTGAGCATGTTAGCAAGTTGATCTTCAAATGGCACAAAAAGGTAACAATCTGATCCTGAGTTTTGTCCCGCACAAAGTGGCAATCGATTTCAATGTGTTTAATTCTCTCATGAAAGACGGGATTGTTGGATATATGAATAGTAGCTTGATTATCACAGTAAAGGTGCATAGCCTCAAGAACCGAGAAGCTCATTTCCCCAAAGATAGATTTAACCCAGATGAGCTCACAGGTAGTAACTGCAATGCCACGATACTCTGCTTTAGTGGAGGAACGTGCGACTACATTTTATTTTTTTACTTTTCCAGGAAATAAGGTTTCCACCAACAAAGATAGTATATCCACTCGTAGATCTTCTGTCCAGGGAAGAACTCGCTCAATCAGCATCACAGTACCCGTGGAGTTTAAGGTGGTCATGATCTTGATAGATAATGCCTCTTTCGGGTTCCTTTTTTAAGTATTTGAGAATTCGTAGAACAACTTGACAGTGATAAACTTTAGGGATGTTCATGAATTGACTAACTAAGCTAACAGTGAAGGAGATATAAGGTCTGGTGATCGACAGATAAATCAACTTTCTCACGATACGTTGATATTCTGATTTCCTCTCAAGATCAAGAGAACTCTCCTTATGAATGTCATAGTTAGGGTCCACAGGAGTATCCACAGGTTTGACTCCCAATTATCCAACATCACTGAGAAGGTCCAAGAAATATATACGCTGAGAGATCATAATCTTTTCTGCAGATCGGGCAATTTCAATTCCAAGAAGGTACCGAAGAAGACCAAAATTCTTGATTTCAAAGGAAGAAGCCAATTTCTCTTTAGCCAGAGTAATGTATTGGTCATCAATTCCGGTAATAATGATCCACATTGACAATGAGAATAGTGATACATTCCTCCTTTTTATAGACAAAAACTGAGTGATCTGAAGTACAACGAGTGAAATTTAGATGAACAAGTTTGTCGTTTAGCTTGACAAACCAGGCACGAGGTGACTGTTTGAGACCATACAAGACTTTTTTAAGGCGACGGTCATGTCCTTTATGAACATCCAAACCAGGAGGAGTCGTATATTTCTTCCTCCAATTCATCATGAAGGAATGCATTTTTTACATCAAGCTGGTGCAAATTCCAAGACTTATTAGCAGAAATAGACAATAAAATTCTGACTAAGTTCAGTTTAGCGACTGGAGCAAATTTCTTTTGGAAGTCTACTCCATCAACCTGAGTGAAGCTCTTTGCAACCAATCTCGCTTTATATCTATCAAGAGTTCCATCTTAAAGAAATTTAGTAGTATATATCAATTTGCATCTGACTGGGTGACGCCCATTTGGGAAAAGGACAATCTCTCAAGTATTTTGATGTTGGAGAGCATCCATCTCCTCCTTCATAGCCCTTATCCAGTGGGAATTCAAGCTAGCTTCTGAAAAACTGTTAGGAATAAAAAAAAAAATAGATGCAAGATAAGCTTGTAACGAGTGAGAGATAGAGTGATACTCAACATACTTATCAATGTGATATCTGGCACGACCACTATGAATTTGAAGCGCAGAAGTAGTCTCCTGAGTGGTGTTGTTGCTTGCATCTGGCAAAGTGATGGTAGGTGGTGGAGCATGAGTGTGACATTCTTGTCCAATATTTTTGTTTTGCCTTCTCTGGTAGACTTGAATATTTTTTCTCCTTTTGTACACACAAAGATCATTGGTTGGAGCTTTCTTTCTAACAAGAATATCCACACTTCCCGGAGCAAGCTCGTCAACCAGAATAGGTAGGTGTGGCAGCGTGACATTCTCATTTTTGTTTTCCTCCTGAGCAGGAGAATAACACTTATAACTTTTTTAGTTGGCAGCATATCCCATAAAAACACACTTTATCGCTTGCAGGCCTAATTAATCCTTATGAGGTACCACAATATGAACAAAAGCAACACATCTGAATATCTTAGGAGGAAGATTGAATAGAGGCATATTTGGTCAAAGAAGCTTTAGGGGGTACTTTCCCTCAAATATATTATTATCCATCTGAATAATTAGATAGACGAAAGTGAGGACACCTTCATCCTAAATTCCCTTAGGGACGTGCATCTCTTACAGCAGGCAACGAGTGGTCTCCAAGATATGACAATTTTTCCTTTCGGCTATCCCATTTTGCTAAGTCCCCGACAAGAAAGTTTGAAAAATAATGTCATGGTCTCCCAAGAAACTCTGAAGATCACTGTATGTGTATTCGCCTCCATTATCACTCCTAAGAACTTTAATTTTATTTCTAAATTAAGTCTGCACATGATGATAAAACAACTAAAATATTTTTGAAACCTCATTCTTCTTTTTCATGAGGAACACCCAAGTAAAGCGTGAGTGATCATCAATAAAAGAAACAAAATACTGAAAGTCATTCATAGAGCAAATAAGAGCTGTCTAGACATCAGAATATATCAAATCAAAACATTTCACACTTTGACTCAGACTAGGAGCATAGTTGGTTCTACAGTGCTTAGCCAATTCTCACGAAAGACAATCAAAAGTAGTAGTTTTTTAACATTAAGAAAATGTGAAAAGATAGCTTTTAAGGTCTTCAAACCAGCATGTCCAAATCTCTTATGTCATAACATCAACTGATCAGGATTTGTAGACTTCTGAGCACCAAGAGCATGACAGCTGTCCGTGACATACACACCACCTGACTCATGTCCACCACCAATCGTATTCCCACTCTCCAGATCTTGAAAAACACAATAAGAAGAGAAAAAGGTGAAAGAACAATTAAGTTGTTTAGTTAAACTGCTCACAGATAACAGATTTGTGGGGAATGAGGGAACAATAACCACATATTTGAGAAAAACGGAGGGAGAAAAATGAATAACCCCTTTACTAGTCACTAAAGTCGAGGATCCATCAACGAGTTTCACACTGCCAGATGCATGGGAAATAGAGGAAACCCCCACAGAAGATCCAGTCATGTGGTCAGATGCCCCTGAGTCAATGATCCAAGGGGTCGATGGTCCTTTAGAGAACGCAAAAGTAGTATGAATATGAGAAGTCGTACTCGCCAAAACACCAGCAAAAGGTCTTCCAAAAGCTGGCTTTCAAAGCCTTGAGTTCTCTAGTCAAACTCTTATTTTCCGCTAGAAGATACCCAGTGTTCTTTAGATTGTCATACATAGCTGTTTGGGATCTCACGTCTCTCATCAGAACCACGAATCCAACCTGAAGGAACCAGATAAGGATGAAGATCCCAACATTTCTCTTTCTCATGTCCTTTCTTCCCACAGTGAGGGCACTTCATTTTACTATTATCTTCTTGCCTCATATTTTTTAAATGTCACTTCTTCTGCTCAGCAGCGAGGGCAGATATCTCATGACCAACATGAACATCTGAACGAAGGGAGTTTATACGGCTTGCCTCCCGTCGAATATAGTGGGTCACAGTCTCCAGATCAGGCACTGAATCTCTTATCAACATCTGAACTCTCTAAAATTCAAATTCAGGAGGGAGACCAGACAGAATTTCAAATACCCTATGTTGCATAAGTTCTGTCTTATAGTCTTCTATAGTCTGGATAACAGAATATTGATCAATTTCTTCTCACTTATGGGTCAGTTTCTATAATATTCTTCGAAATCACTCTCCCTGGCATGTGGATTTGCTCAGTTTGGAGTTAATATATTTCTGGACAAATTCTTCTATTTTGAATAATTTTGTTTGATTTGCTCCCACATTTCTTTCACAGTTTGACAGAATAGAAAGTGACTTGCAATCTTGAGTTTCATAAAATTAACAAGCTAATTGATCGCAGTAAGATTTTCAACTTCTCATTCCTCATATAGAGGATCAGTTTTACTTGGGGCCGGCTTAGATCAGGTGATAAATCCAAGTCTTCGACGACTCCCAAATAATATCTGAATATAGATTGAGCCCACAAGAGGTAATTTTTCCCATTAGGCTTGATGTGAGTCACCCCCTGATTGAAGTCCATGTGAGGACTTACTCCACTATAATGTTTAGGTTGATCAACCACCCCTTCAGAGGCATTAACACCCTTCAACTTGTCTTCCATGAGGACAGCCACCAAGAAGAAGAGAGAGCACCAACATCCACCTTCAACGGAAGCAATAAGAAACAGAGAGGAGCCCAGATGGCATCATCCCCTCCAGAACAACTGATATGTCGAAGCAGACCCCAACAAAGGCAGTCGTGAGAACAGAAGAGGGCACTGACGGCTACAAGCCCTCCAACACCAGAGCAGACCCCTTCAACGGTAGCCTCCAACACCGGAGCAGTCCCCTTCAACGGCAGCCTCCAACACCGGAGCATGCCCCTTCAACGGCAGCCGCAGGGACAAGGATGAGCACCGTCGGCTACAGCCGATCTCCCCACGAAAGTTCCCGACGGGAAACAGGACGCCCAACAACAGCGTAGAGAACAGGAGGAAAAAAACGGGAAGAAAAAAACGACGGCACGCGCAAGACAGGAAAGGTTCGATGAACAAAGTTGTGTTAGATTGGGAGGAAGACGATCGACAAACACAAGCAGAGCCTTCAGGTCGATTATGACGGAGGATCCACCACCTCTGATACCATGTCAATAGAGGGAGGCCGAGAGGAGAACACACCTTAGGGTTTCCGCCTCTAGTATCGTCTTTTCCCAATAAGCCAAAACTGTTTTTAATACAATCAGCCCCTGTTTTGATTATGGTCACCTCCCGGTGAGCATATATTAGCTTGACTCTTAACATAATCAAGTTCGAAATGTTGAACCGGTGAAAATTTTTATTCATTTTTGTACTACAAAATTTAAAATTGGCTAATTTGGAGATGATAGAAGTGAACCACGTGAAGATGAAAATTGGCTTCAATTGGAAAGGCTTGCCCAAGGTTCTTTTCCTAATTTACTAGACGGAGATGCACATTCTCTTACCTTTTAGTTAGCACTCGAGCCATCCAAATGAGAAGCATCTTAATTTTCTTGGAGACTATGCCCCTACTCCTTGCAAGTCTTTGGCTGAGACTCGGAAGCTAAAGACGGATGCATACAGGTTTTATATGGAGTATTGATGACGAGGGTGGTAAAATAATAAGCAAAAAAGAGTGGCATGATGAAATTAATAGTTTGAAGATGAAGAAGATGTGTGGTCTAGCAATTGAGCTAAAATCACCATAGGAAAATTCAAAGCACACAACTAACTCGAAGAAGAGTTCTTTTGAAACAGGGGAGGCTGAAGTAGCGGATCTCAATGCATCATCTAGTTTGAGCACTCCCCACCCTCGATCAAGTAGTTAATGTCGGATCATGGATATTTATATAGTTAATTGTAATATTTTGATTTACTTGTAATTTTCCATTATTTAATTTTTACTTTTGAAATGACATAAAATGAAAATTGTGTGTAGGGCCAGTGAGGGAGTTTTCTTCCAAGATTTCTGAGTCATGGATTCAGTAACTCTGATGATAGTCATTCCATAACGTTAGCGGCACCCTAGCGATCTTCGTGTAGCATCTCGAATTACTAATAAAAGGTAGTCGTAATAAAGTAAAGAGGACTTGCAACATGAACATGTGTACAATGGAGATATGCACAGGCAGCACAGCAGACAACTAGAATAATCTTGCCCTTAATTTGAGATACTGGAATTATCTATAGCTTGATTCTTAGATATTGGGTGTGAGATTCAATTCAAGTTACCGATCAGAAGAGTATCCTGCAAAAAAGGTAGATGCCCTGAGAGAGTCTTGAAAAAAAAACAGATTGCCATACCCGAGAAAAATGTTACTCTTAACAAACATAGCTTCATGTGCAAAATCAACATAATTTCAACATGAAGGATTACTTGAGAGTTATTATACAAGTCGTATATTCCGGGTTTATTTATTATTATTGTAAGTTGGATTAGTCTCACACCATAAGTCTTGTTGTTATGTATCATTGTAGTCCCTATATATTCTCACGTTGTGGAAGAATAAAGCAAGCTTTCTCTCGATTCAACTTGGTATCAGAGGGAAACACAAAAAAACAAATTTCGACCTCATCCCGCTCATCCCGCGTCCCGACTCCAACCTACCCCGCGCCGCCCCGGGTCCGTCCTGCTCGGCTCAACGCCGCCCCGCTCGACACTGACCTAGATGTCGGGCGGCGCCCATACCACCGCTGGTTGCTGAGAGGGGTGTCGTCGCCATCCCTTCGTGATGCAGCCCGATGTCTCTTCTTCGTGATGTCGCCGCCGTCTCCTCTCTGAGATGAAGCCCGCCGCTGCCTCCTCTACATGCTGCCGCCCGACTACCGCCTTCTCTGCCTGCTGCAGCCCGGCCGTCGTCTCCTCTGCTTGAGGTAGGCCGCCATCTCCTCTGTTTGCTACTGCCCGACTGTCGCCTTCTCTGCCTGCTGCAGCCCGGCCATTGTCTCCTCTGCTTGACGCAGGCCGCCTAGTCTCTCAGGCCGCCTAGTCTCTCAGGTCGCCACTTCTGCGTTTTGTTTCCTTCATGGCTACTCCTCCCCCCGATGAAGGTGACTCTTTGGTATCATCTCCATGCGTGATTCCGCCTCAGATGAACGACTCTCAGCGGTCTCATGGCTTCTATGGTTCCCTGAAGATCATCACCGTCCCATTAGATGACACAAACTATCTTGAATGGTCCCGGGCGGCGCGACATGTCATCCGTAGTCACCGGATGTATGGCTACATCGATGGGACTGTTAAGGAGCCCCAACTGACTGATCACTCTTGGAAGCGATGGGACTCAGAAAACTCTCTGGTTGTGTCCTGGATCCTTCACTCTTTGTCTCTGAAGGTTTACCGGAGTTACATGTTGATAGATTCTACTTTTGATATATGGACCTGTGCCCGGGAGACATATTCCCAGATTGACAGCTCTACGCAGGTTTATGAACTTACTCGCCGCATTTTGGAACTACGACAAGGATCTATGACGACGTCATCGTTCTTCTCCGAGTTCGAGCAGCTATATCAGTTGGACCACTTCTCCCACTTCACTCCAGCCTGTACTGTGGATGTTGTCCAGCTACAACAACGGGAGGATTGCTTTCGTCTCCATGTTTTCTTGATGGGACTGAACATGGAGTTTTACATGATACGGACGCAAATTCTTCACCGCACTCCTCTTCCGTCCTTCGCGAGGCCTTCAGTATGATCCTGGGTGATGAAGACCGTTGGAGGTTTCTCAGTGCTAGTGCTCCTCCTGATCGCTCTGCTCTCACTAGCGTTGGTCATGGCCAAGTACTCAGCCCAAGCCCGTTTGATTCTGTGTGATTATTGTGGACGCAGAGGCCATACTCGGGAGGTGTGCTACAAGCTTCACCCTCATCTTGCCCCTCATGGTCGTGGCCGTGGACGAGGGCCTGGACGAGGGGGCCATCGCTCGAGTGATTCCTGACCTCATGATGCTGCTTACTCTACAGACGTCTACGACGAGACCCCCCATGTTGTGCCCGGGCCTCTTACTGCCCCTGAGTTGGATGCATTCCGCCGTCTGCTGCACTCTCAGTCTGATCAGCCTCCAGTTGCCTCTGCTACCATTGCTACTACTGTTATGCCACATGCTGATGCTGTCACTGCCTCCCCGTTTGAGTGGGAGATTATTTCTGGTGTCACTCACCACATGACCGGCTCTTCCTCAGGTTTCCTCTCTTACACACCTTTGTCTGGTAAGTATAAAGTTATCCCTGCTAATGGTTTATTGTCTCCCATTGCTGGGAAAGGTCAGATCTCTTGTTCCCTTTCTATCTCTCTACCATCTGTCCTTCATGTCCCCTCCTTTCCTCGCGATCTTCTTACTATCAGTGACATTACTCGCTCTCTTTTGCTCTGTAACCTTTTTTTTATTCTTGTGTTTTTCAGGAACTAGGTACGAAGTGGAACATTGGCAGTGGTAGGAACCGCGGTGGACTGTATTACCTGGATCAACCTCCTCAGGCCCTCTCTTGTTCTCTTGTTACAGCTGATGATGTTCGCCGCTGGCACCTGCGGCTTGGACATCCCTCTCATATATACCTTCAGAAATTGTTCCCTGTTTTTTCCCTTTTTTAACAAACTTTTGTCTGTGATATCTGTGATGAGTCTAAGCATGTGCGACATTTGCATTTAGCTTCTCCTTCTAGCACTCCGTTTGATATTGTTCATTCTGATGTTTGGAGACCGTCCCCTGTTTTATTTACCTTTGGGTTCGTTGGTTTGTCACATTTATTAACTGCTTTTCTCGTACAACTTGGGTGTATTTGCTCAAAAAAAAAGTGAATTCTTCTCTTGCTTTCAGCTTTTTCACAAAATGATTCAAACACAATTTAAGGGTGTGGTTCGTGTCTTACAGAATGACAATGGGGGGGAGTATGACGATCGGGGAGTCTTTGGCTCGTAACTCACTAATCATGGTATCATACACCAGACCACATGTGTTCACACCTCTACCCAAAATGGAATTGCTAAACGGAAAAACCGACACCTATTGGACGTCACCTGTTGTCTTCTGAGTGTTATGCACCTCCCTAAGTCCTATTGGGGCGATGAAGTTCTTAATACTGCACACTTTATCAATCGGCTTCCCTCACGTATGCTTAGCTATGTTACTCCCCTCGCTCGGTTGTCTATCATGACTGTGGTCTACACTTCCCACCTTCCTCCTCGTGTCTTTGATTGTGTATGTTTCGTCCACATCCATTTGCCCCACCGTGACAAATTGGACCCTAGGGCCCTCTGGTGCATGTTCCTCGGATACTCGTCCACTACGAAAGGGTATCGGTGTATGGATGTTACCTTTCGGGAAGGGGAATCTTTTTTTTGTCATCGACTCATGCTCCTCGTCAGGTGGAGAATACTGGTGATATGGATGTCCCTCTTCCCCTTCTTCCTTCTCTACCACAATCTCCTGTGTCTCAGGAATAGGGACCCCCTATCCCTGTTCCTCTGCCTAATACTCCAATATCTCCTTTTCCTCAGGTATATCACTGCCGCTCCACCCATATACAGGCTACTAAGGCTCCTCCTCTACCATTGCCTGCTACTGCCTCAGATTCTGATGATGCAGATTTGCACATCCCGCTTGCTCTATTGAAAGGTAAGACTGCATGTACTAAACATCCTATTTCTAACCACGTGACTTGCGATCACCTTACGACGGCCCGTCAGGCCTTTGTTGTTTCTCTCTCGACGGTCGTTGTTCCAAGGACATGGTAGGAAGCATTGGGTAATCCGTCCTGGACTCAGGCTATGGAAAAGGAGATGTCAGCATTGGACAAGAACCTTACTTGGGATGTCTCGCCCCTCCCTCCTGGCAAAGGGCTATTGGCTCGCGAATCGCGATGGGTGTTTTCAGTCAAACAGAATCTAGAATGGAAGGTCAAACGGTACAAGGCACGGCTGATTGCTCAGGGGTACACTCAGACTCAGGCAGTTGACTACCAGGAGACCTTCACCCCCGTGGCTAAGATGGACTCTATTCGAGTACTGTTGTCTTGCGCGGCTTGCATTGACTGAGATCTTCATCAACTGGATGCTAAGAACACGTTCCTCCATGGTGAGCTCGATGAAGAGGTGTACATGAAATTTCCTCCGGGGTTCATAAAAAAGGAGCTGAAGACCTTATTTGTCGACTAAGGAGGTCCTTATATGTCCTGAAACAGTACCCCAGAGTGTGGTTTGGCAGATTCCTCACGGCTATGCTCAAATTTTGATACTACTAGGCACAGTCGGATCACAATATGTTTATTCGGAGGCATGTTCAGGGTGTTATGCTCTTTATTGTTTATGTGGATGACATTGTAATCACACGTGACGATTTGGAAGAGACCGCAAATCTCAAGTCTTTCTTAGCTGCGGAATTTGAGGTGAAAGATTTGGGAAGACTACGATACTTTCTGGGAATTGAGGTGATTAGATCTGAACATGGTATATTTATATCACAGCGGAAATATGTCCGAGATTTGTTGTAGGAGACCGGTATGCTTGGTTGTGTTCCTGCAAACTCTCCGATGGAAGAAAATCATGGAATCAATGAAGACAGTGACAGTGACCAGGCCGATATCACTCGCTACCAGAGATTAGTTGGGAAATTAATATACTTGTCTCATACTCGTCCGGACATTACTTATGCAGTTGGCATCCTGAGTAGATACATGCATGCTCCCGGTACCAGACATCAAGAGGCAGCATACTGTGTGTTACGGTATTTGAAGAAAGCCCCGGGTCGAGGTCTTTTGTTCTCCAAGAACTACCACCAGAGGATTGAAGTTTTCACTGATGTTGATTGGGCCGGATGCCGTAACGATCGGAAATCTACAATAGGTTATTGTTCCTTTGTTGGAGGAAACCTGGTAACATGGCGCAGTAAGAAGAAAAACGTAGTGGCCAGATCGAGCGCTGAGGCAGAATACCATGATGTCTCAAGGCATGTGTGAGGGTCTATGGTTGTGTACCATTCTACAGGACTTGGGGTTTCCCGTGACGTCCCCCTTCTCCTTGTTTTGCGACAACAAAGCAGCCATCAGCATAGCCCACAATCCAGTTCAACATAACAGAACAAAGCACGTGGAGGTGGATCGATATTTCATCAAAGATCACTTGTATAAAAAGACAGTGGTCACACCGTTCGTCCACTCTAAAGATCAACTAGCAGATGTGTTCACTAAGAGCTTGGGAAGTGACTCGTTCACGGATAACATCAAGAGACTTGGAATGACTGACATCTTCCATCCGACTTGAGGGGGAGACTTGAGAGTTATTATACAAATCGTATATTCCGGGTTTATTTATTATTATTGTGCGTAAGTTGGTTTAGTCCCACACCGTGAGTTTTGTTGTTATGTATCATTGTAGTCCTGATATATTCCCACGTTGTGGAAGAATAAAGCAAGCTTTCTCTCGATTCAACTGGATTAACTAGCCTTATCAGTATGCAGAGAACATTTAAGAATCTACCACCATGACAGTCAAGTCTTATTAGCTATAGGAAAGCATGGATCATTCCAAATCAGCTGTTTATTTCCATGGCAGTTTGACTTTGTGGGTTTTGATGGGTATTATCATGTGTTGCGTAGCTTACAGGACAGTCAGCTTCGTTTTTTCCATGGATGTCCTGCTTTAAATTACACCATGATCTGGTTATTATTTATATCCTATCAGTAATCATGCTTTTCTGATCCCTTCCTGCTTATAAATAGCATAGGTTGTAAAATGAATGTGTTGACAAAATTTACAAAGATATAAATAGCATGTAAAATGTCCAGTACCTGCAAAATGATCCCACGAACTGCTCTTGAACATGCAAAATTTGTTTGCATATAGTGTACAATGTCCTGCATGCATACAAGAAAGGGTTGGTAAGTTAGATTTCCTTGAAACTTAATTGAAAGTAATAAAATTGCAAGTCATGTACTACCTGGCAACCAGTACTATGCCCAAGTAACACAACACCTTCAGAATTTTCTTTGTTTATTAAATAATCAATGAGCTGGTTTAGCTCCATGGCATCCTTAAAAACATATAATTAAAGTGTAAGTAAAATGGGAACACAACCTTTATGCAAGAGAGAAAAAACAATGCCAGAATGTCCAAGTAGAATAAACCCGACACTCTTTTTGCAGAAATAGCAGACCTGACACCTCACCATAAAACCTAATTTTAATATAAGAATTTGCCTCACTTGTTGAGTTATATGCACGTCAAGTCAGTTGACACTTGAAAAAATAAATACTAAAGAAATACTAACAAAACCATCGAAAATTGCATTCAAGCAATACTTCATAGTGCAGCAAGCCTTTGAGTAGTTAAACTTTACAAAAACTGATGGAGAAGGTTCATGAGAACAAGCACACAATAGTTTAATAAGAAACCAAAGGAGAACTCAGGGTTTATTACTTAGAAAAAAATGAAGAGGAACCCTTTTCGATATCTGATTGCTTCCTATACGATTATACCACCATAAGGACATTGTATCAGCCAAGATATATGAAGCTTGTGTTACGGACCCGCGCTGCACTGGGAGTGACCTACCACCATCGCCACACCGTTCTACACATGGACTCGAGAGACCACACTCTATATCAGCCACGATTTTACTTTTATCTACCGCAGTTTTTATTTTTAATTATCATGTACAAACATATCACTTTCGCCCGAGGCTACTTATGGAAAACCGTCTATTTTTGTAATTTCTATCCTTCCTACTTCAGGGAGGGAAGTGGATAGTAATAGGCATGCAAAGATAATTCAACATTTCTCTTCTCTCTCTAATCCCCCCCCCCTTCCGGTTACACTTGCCTTAGTCGCAATCTGATTTCAGACGCATGCCACACTGACATCGCCACTGGTCACTGCCGCAAGTCTACTCCGACTTCTCCGCTCTCGTCGACCAATGCTTCACACGGATCTAAAAAAGGGAACTTCAATCTCCTTCAAGATTTCCACCTCGCCCGACCATGAACGAGATCCCAATCAGGGGCTCCTATCATCTTGGTATCAGAACCACCAACCGTGTTGGCGTCTTCGTCGCCACCTCCGCTCCCCGCGCTAGTGCACCCCATAGTTCTCATGCTTGTGTGTGCCCTACAGTAGCCGAATGACGCCCCCATGCCCGCGCGGATGCTACAACAGCCGTCTACGGATTCGATACCGACTTCCCTCCGCACAGTCGGGCTTCCCCTGAACTCCTCCTGGGGGTGAATTCGTCAGACTCCTACCAACCCCTCGATGCTTTGTCCTTGCCTCCATCACTTCCCATAGAGTACACCCACGTATGTGCAGCCCAGGTGATGGTGATATTTCACAAATTGATGACAAAATATCCAAATTCCCAGAGGCCATCACAGCCTGCATCGGTCGCAATCGCATTTCTCCGCCGCCTTGAGTCCTTTGGACTCCCTTCATGACTGGGCGTCGGAGCCCCACCAACTAGCATTTTGTCCTTACCGTTCTGAAGGTAGTGGCCACGAAGATCCCTCCATATGGCTTACATGTTGTGAGCAGTTATTCATGAACCAATGGATATCATGGGAAGACTGGATCAATGTCGCATCATTACATTTAATGGGATCCTCCGAGTTATGGTACTCACTGTTGCAGTAGGAGAGGCCCCTTCTGACCTGGGAAGAGTTCAAGAATAACTACAACCATTGCTTCGGACCCCTGCTGCGTGGCAATCCCATTGGAGACTTCCTATCCCTCAACAAGATGTGATCCCTCGATGAATATCTGGAGAGGTTACTGTTATATTGTATGTCATTTATATTTTGATTACGATGTATTTTCCTCTGCATATAGGGGACCCCTCTATTGAATAAGATCATCTTTGGGCTAATTAACATGGTATCAGAGCCACCGTGCGGCTAATCCAGAGTTTGGCTTCCTGCTTCCTCCCTATCTCCCGCTCCGCCTCTGTTGTCGATCTCCCGCTCCGCCTTCCGTCCGGCCTCCCTCTCTCTCCCTCTCTCTGTCTCTCTCTCTCTCTCTCTCTCGCTATTGCTCTCTTTCTGAGGTTCGCGGCCCCTTTTGCAGCGCCGATCGGCGCTTGATAACATGTCGGCCGATCGGCGTTGATGCCTCCCCGAACGGGTCTCCGACGGTCCGATTGACCTCATGGCTCATACTTTGAAAAAAGTTTTGTTTTGCTTCCTCATCCTCCCTCTCAAGTTTTGCGAGATTCCAATGGTTGGATGTCATCCAATTTTCGATCAAGAGTTTCCTTTGTGATCGTGGATCGTGACTTCTAATCCTCCATTGATGCTTATTCGCTCTTCTTCTCTTTGACGGGATGTTCTTCTCTAACCTATTCAATCTTCTTGGCAATTTGGTTTCCTTTGTTTCTATGTCTGAGATTAGTAATTCTGGTACTCCCATAACCCCTGCTGGATCTACCCAGGCTGGTCAAGATCACCTCTATTCGTAGCTTACCAAATTCCACCTAGATGACACCAACTATTTGGCTTGGTCCCCTCTATTACCCTTGACCTGAAGAGTCGACATCTCTTTGGCTACATCAATGGCACCACCACTGCTCCGACTCCGACTTCTACTGCTTGGCGTAAATGGGAGTCAGAAAACTCCCTTGTCATGGCATGGCTTATCAACTCCATGCAGGAATCAAATGCAAGGAATTCTCTTCCTGGATACTGTTGCAGACATATGGAAGCGCACTGAGTCTACCTATTCTCGTAAGGGGAATGCGGCCCAAATCTTCCAGCTTCGCCGCAAGATTGGAAATCTCCGTCAGGGGGATCGTCCTCCCTTAGCCTATTACCTTGAATTCACCCAGCTCTATCAGGAGTACGATTATTTTGACTCTCTCGTCATGATGTGCAATGGGAATGCACTCTTGCTGAAGAATCGCGAAGATAGAAATCAGGTATTTGAGTTCCTACATGGCTTGCACAGAGATTTTGATCAAATTACGGTCCAGATCTTGGAACGTGTTCTTATTCCCTCACTTCATGAGGTTTACAATATTGTTCAACAAGAGTTTGATCGACGACAGACCTGTGCCACCTCCAACCTTCTAGAGGGATCTGAGCTAGTGGCTCATCAGCCCCATTTTGGCAGCCGCGCTCGTCGTGATTTCAAGCCCAAGCCGACAAAGAGGGATCACCTCACATGTGACTATTGTGGCAAGCCTCGTCATACTCAGGATACTTGTTATAGCCTCCATGGTTTCCCTCCTCGTGGTGGATCGACATGTCGTGGCGGTCGCGGTCGTGGTGGGACTCCAGGCCGATCTCCTCACTCTGCTCATCTGACCGAGACTTCCAATGGTGGTTCTTCTCAGTCGTCCTCCTTTTTTGTTGAAAAGATGCAGTCCCTTCGTCGTTTGATGCACGACCTTACTACTGAGTCTGTCGATGCTCATATGTCATCATCTGCTCTTGCCCACACTGGTACCTCGTGTGCCAACTCCGCTTCTACAGGTCCTACTTAATGGATTATCGATTCAGGCGCCACCGATCACATGACCGGTTCTACTTCAGGTTTGTATATTATTCCCATCTTTCAGGCGGGAATAAAGTGAGCATTCATGATGGGTCCTTCTCTTCCATTACTGGGAAGGGCTCCATTTCTTTTTCTTCTCTCACTTCATCCTCTGTTTTTCATGTTACAAAATTCATCCGTAGTCTACTTTCTGTTAATCATTTGACTAATTTTCTTCACTGCTCCATTACCTTTTTCCTTCTCATTGTGTCTTTCAGGACCTGAAGACGGGGCAGGTGATTGGCTTTGGTAGCATGAACGATGACTTGTACGTGTTTGACTCCACTTCTGAGGCTACGCCACTACAAGCTCTCTACTCTTCGCAGACCTCCACCTTGCTTACTCCATGTTGCCACCATGCAACATTTATTTCCGGTTTTTTCTTCTTTGTGTTTTAAAAACTTTGTTTGTGACATCTGTGTTGTTGCTAAACATCATCGTACTCTAGTTCAACATGTGTCATTACCAAGTACAACTCATTTTCATATTATTCATTCTGATGTGTGGGGCCATACTTCGTTGCCTCAATTTCTAGATGTTTCTGGTTTATTATATTTATTGATTATTTTTTGAGCACTACCTGGCTTTAACTGATAAAAACTAAAAAAGAGATGGTTTTTATCTTCAAAAATTTTCATGTAATGATTTCTGCTCAATTTTCTTCTCATATTTAAATCCTTCGTAGTGATAATGGTCGTGAATATGTCAACGCTCCATTGCAGGACTATCTTGTTGCTCGTGGCATTCTGCATCAAACATCGTGTGTCCACACTCCATCTCAAAATCGAGTTGTAGAACGTAAGAACCGTCACCTCTTACTCGTTGCTTACTCTTGACTATGAACCTTCCAAAATTCTACTAGGGAGATGTCATTCTCACGGCTGCTTATCTCATAAATCATATACCCTCTTCAGTACTGGAACATCAAACCCCTCTTACTACCATAGGGGTGACACCGACCTCTCTACCACCTAAAACTTTTTGTTGTGTGTGCTTCTCTCATATACACTCTCCAGGCAGGTCCAAGCTTGACCTCAGACTCTTAAACGTGTGTTCATTGGATATGCTCCCACTCAGAAGGGGTATAAATCAGTGTTGTGGATATCGGCCGACATGTCCGACATGTCGGCCGACATGAAGGTTTGGGAACAAAAACGACACAAAACCGATACAAATTATATGTGTGGCGTTTTGAAAATATCGGACCGACATGTCGGTTTTAACCGACATGTCGGTTTTAACCGACATGTCGGCCCCAAAAAACGCCCATATCGGGCGTTTTTTTAAGCTAATTTTTTTTATTTAATTATTAATTTTATATTTTAATTTTTATTAATGAAATGAGCGGGGTCGGGCTACTGTTTTAACACCCCCGACCCCGCTCATTTCATTTCATCCCGTCGCTCTGCCCTAGCTCTCCCCGTCGCTCCTGCCCTAGCTCTCCCGCGCGCGCCTGCGACACTATCTCTCTCGTTCTTTCTTCTCCCTGCTCGTTGGTGCTCTCTGGTTCTCTGGTGCTCTCTAGCTCGTTGGTGCTCTCCCTCTCTCGCGCGCTGTCGGCACTGTATCTCTCTGGTTCTTTCTTCTCCCTACTAGCTGGTGCTCTTTGGTTCTCTGATTCTCTGGTTCTCTAGTTATCTGGTGTTCTCTAGCTCGCTGGTGCACTCCCTCTCTCTCGCGTTGTCGGCACTTTATCTCTCTGGTTCTTTCTTCTCCCTGCTCGCTGGTGCTCTATGGTTCTCTGGTTCTCTGGTGCTCTCTCTCTCTCGTGTGTTGTCAGTACTTTATCTCAGTGGTTCTTTCTTCTCCCTGCTCGCTGGTGCTCTCTCGGCTGGTTCATTCTTCTCCCTACCTCCCCTTCATTCTATCGCTCTGCATTTTGTTTTTTTTTTTTGTGTTGGTTGTTGTGCTAGCTGTCGGTTGTAGCATGGTGGCTGCCTTGTGGGTTGTTACTGGTGGCTGCCGACCCATTTAATTTTTGGTGGTTGCCTTGTTGCTTTATTTGTCTTATTAGTTGCTGTCGGAAGCTTTCATTGATTGCCCTGTGCAAACTCTCTGGGCTAGAAGAAAGAACTAGAGACATGTTGTCGGACATGTCGGTCCGCTATTTTATTTGTGGCTGCCTTACTGGTTGTAGCATAGTGGCTGCGTTGTTCTTTTATTTGTCTTATTAGTTGCTGCTTTATTTTTATTTGACACATTTATTAATCAACAAATGATTTGAAATACCCCTATGAATAGTTATTTATCCAACTTCATTTTGCAATCAATGATGCATGTATATCCAATCACATTTTTAGTTGTCTTGCTGCTTTGTGTCTTTTAATAAATAAAATGTGAGATGCTTTGAAAATTTGAATGATACTTGAATGCTTTATTCATTTTGTTGGATACTTTAAAAGTTTGAATGATAGTTATAACTTTGTATGTTAGTATACTACTGAGAATGCCAAATTTTGTTGGATAAATAAAGTATTGCATGAATAATATAAAAGTTATCTGAAGATCTAACGATCTAATAAAGTTATGGGGCTTTTATGGTGTTGATTTTTTTTCAACTAGCAATTTTTCTCGTGATATATTCATGTAAAATATTTTTTCATTTCATTTAACTAATATTATTTTCATTTCGTGTCCTATTAGAATGGCTTCTTCTGCTGCTTCTAGTGAGGCTCCCGTATCACTGGTACCAACCGGTAGAGATCCGTTCAGGGCATTTGGTGAGAAGTTGGTTGCAAACGACACAAACCGAATCAAATGCAACTACTGCATATAAATTAAAGTGTTGTATGTTAAATGCTACATATAGATTTTAATATTTAAAAATTCAATAAGTTGTAAAATAGGTAGTACTGTGATATGTATAAAAATTAAAAAATAACATTTAATTACATATATAATTAATTAAATATTAAAATCTGATATATGAAATATCCCCGATATATCCCCCGATATATAAAAAACCGACATGAAAACCCAAACCGACGTGTCTCCGACATCCGACATCTGCAACATTGGTATAAATGTTACAATCCCCCGACTAAAAGGATTTGTGCTACGATGTATATCTCATTTCTTGGGAATAGAGGTAGCACGATCTAAATATGATATCTTCATCTCCCAAAGAAAATACACTCTTGATTTGTTGAAACAATATGGTATGAATGGTTGTAGACCTGCTGATACACCTATGGAGGTGAATCATAATCTTGGAAGAGATGATGGTGATCCTGTTGAAGACGTGGCAAGCTATCAACGCCTTGCTGGAAGATTAATCTATATATCCTACACTCGTCCTGACATAGCTTATGCAGTTGGAGTCGTTAGTCAGTATATGCATGCCCCAAAGACGAGACATCTGAATGTTCATTGAATCTTGAGGTATTTGAGACTTCACCAGGAAAGGGGATCCTTTTCACTCCTAATACAGACTTTAAGATTAAAGTTTTTACTGATGCTGACTAGGCTGGGTCTGTTGAAAACAAATGATCTACATCAGGGTATCGCTCATTCGTTGGTGGAAACATAGTCACTTCGAGAAATAAAAAACAATCTGTCGTCTCAAGGTCCAGTGTTGAAGCTTAGTTCAGAGCAATGGCACATGGCATATGTGAAGAATTATGGATATGCTCTTTGATGTGTGACCCGGGTTTGAATGAGTCAAGTCCTATCCGATTGTACTGTGACAACAAGACTGCAATCAGCATTGCAAACAATCCTGTCTAGCATGACCGCACCAAGAATATCGAGGTGGACAGACATTTCATTAAGGAGAAAATTGAAAAAAAAGATTATCTGCATACTATTTGTTCCCTCAAACTTCAAAGAGACAATTAGCTGATATCCTAACTAAGAGTCTTGGGAAAAAAAAAAAATTTGTGCTGGTATTGACAAGTTGGGTATGAAAAATATAGCATGCTCAACTTTAGGGGGAGTGTTAGACCGTATTTCGTTTATATTTTGAATATGAAGTGTTTTCCCCTATATATAGGGGATCCCTCTATTGAATAAGATAATCTTTGCCCTAACTAACAGTTACCGGTTCTCGCGGGCGCTGCATCGGTGCCCCTGGTACATCGGTACCACTGGTACATCGGTGCTCCCGGTACATCGGTGCCCCTGGTACATCAGGTGCCCATATTTACGACTGACCTCCAAGAGCATCTTCGCTTCGACGTGGAGTTTCAGACACCTGCCAATCTTACCACTGCTATGAGTACCTCCCGCATCAGCAAGAAAAGTTTATTGATGGATTGACATTACAGCAATCGGCATGGAGGGGAAAGAGGGCTCCACCAAGTCGACCATTCGTCGTATATAATCACAAGAGATGGAGGACCGTCGAGCTAAGGGGATTTATTACAACGGTGATGAGAAGTACTCGCGCGGTTACAGATGCAATCGTTTGTTCTTTTAGGAGGTGTGCGACCCATCAAAAAACGAAGAGGGGGTGACCTTAGAGATCTCGACATTTCACTCCATCCAATTGACGGGCCACACTCAAGGGAGACCCTTCAGATCCAGATTCTCATTGTCGATCATCTCTTGGTCACCCTCTTGGACACAGAAAACACACACCTTCATTACTGAGGACACCACCACACGACACCACATGACAGTGATGAGCCGCCCTCGCCTGTGTTGTTGTGGACAACAAGAGTACTATGGAGTGAACAAGTATTTGTAGGGCTATGTTGATCATTGTGGAAGGGTGTTTGATGGTTGTGCACCCTAAGCTTTTGACGTTTGATTTTGATCGCCTCACTTTGAAATGGAATCAAGGAGTCGAACGAACGGTATGGCAGGGTTGTCAAACGGAGAAGCCGCATTGGGCTTTCTGCTTATCTCTCGAGCGAGACACGCACTGCAACCTCGATCACTTACTACATGAGTAAGACGTCTTGGCTTCTCCTCAGGGACTAACTCCTACCATGAGTTGATCCCATTGTGGTGTGGCCATATCACTACCAAGCATTGCTCCCATTGTGGTGTGGCCATATCACTACCCCTTCCGCCAAAAAGATAAGATAGAGCGCCAGTGCAATATCATATTGCAGCAGGGCATCATTCGCCATAGCATCTCTCTATTTTCCTCCCCGACCCTCGTAGTCCAGAAGATATACAGTACTTGGCAGTTCTGCGTTGACTATCATGAGTTGAATGCCAAGATAGTGAAGGACAAATTACCGATTTCAGTGGTGGGAGAGTTGTTGGATGAGCGTCATGGTGCAAAATTTTTCCTAGAGCTTGACCGTTGCTCGAGCTACCATTAGGTGTGCATGGCCCCAACTGGCATGGAGAAGACAGACTTTCGAACTCAGTACGAGCATTTTCAATTTCCAATGATGCCACAATAAATGAGGTATTATACGAGCTTCTTCGTTGTTATGCTCTTATTTTATTTGATGACATTTTTATGTATAGCAAAACAATGGAAGAACACAAGCAACATCTTCAAGGCATCTTTGATCTCCTCCGCTGACAACAGCTCTTCTTGAAATTGGCTAAGTACACCTTCGGGACCGACAAAGTGGCCTACTTAGATCCTGTGATATACAACACTGGCATTTCGGAAGATCTCAAAACGATCTGCAGGATGACAGCATGGCCAGTTCCTCAATCCCCTCAAGAACTGTGGGGGTTTATTGGGTTGATGAGCTACTACCATCGCTTCATTAATAATTTTTTTTATTTAATTATTAATTTTATATTTTAATTTTTATTAATGAAATGAGCGGGGTCGGGCTACTGTTTTAACACCCCCGACCACGCTCATTTCATTTCATCCCGTCGCTCTGCCCTAGCTCTCCCCGTCGCTCCTGCCCTAGCTCTCCCGCGCGGGCCTGCGACACTATCTCTCTGGTTCTTTCTTCTCCCTGCTCGTTGGTGCTCTCTGCTTCTCTGATTCTCTGGTGCTCTCTAGCTCGTTGGTGCTCTCCCTCTCTCGCGCGCTGTCGGCACTCTATCTCTCTGATTCTTTCTTCTCCCTACTCGCTGGTGCTCTTTGGTTCTCTGGTTCTCTGGTTCTCTAGTTATCTGGTGCTCTCTAGCTCGCTGGTGCACTCCCTCTCTCGCGCGTTGTCGGCACTTTATCTCTCTGGTTCTTTCTTCTCCCTGCTCGCTGGTGCTTTGTGGTTCTCTGGTTCTCTGGTGCTCTCCCTCTCTCGCGTGTTGTCAGTACTTTATCTCAGTGGTTCTTTCTTCTCCCTGCTCGTTGGTGCTCTCTCGGCTGGTTCATTCTTCTCCCTACCTCCCCCTCATTCTATCGCTCTGCATTTTGTTTTTTTTGTGTGTTGGTTGTTGTGCTAGCTGTCGGCTGTAGCATGGTGGCTGCCTTGTGGGTTGTTACTGGTGGCTGCCGACCCATTTAATTTTTGGTGGTTGCCTTGTTGCTTTATTTGTCTTATTAGTTGCTGTCGGAAGCTTTCATTGATTGTCCTGTGCAAACTCTCTGCGCTAGAAGAAATAACTAGAGACATGTTATCGGACATGTCGGTCCGCTATTTTATTTGTGGCTGCCTTGATGGTTGTAGCATAGTGGCTGCGTTGTTGTTTTATTTGTCTTATTAGTTGCTGCTTTATTTTTATTTGACATATTTATTAATCTACAAATGATTTGAAATACACCTATGAATAGTTATTTATCCAACTTCATTTTGCAATCAATGATGCATGTATATCCAATCACATTTTTAGTTGCCCTGCTGCTTTGTGTCTTTTAATAAATAAAATGTGAGATGCTTTGAAAATTTGAATGATACTTGAATGCTTTGTTCATTTTGTTGGATACTTTAAAAGTTTGAATGATAGTTATAACTTTGTATGTTAGTATACTACTGAGAATGCAAAATTTTGTTGGATAAATAAAGTATTGCATGGATAATATAAAAGTTATCTAAAGATCTAACGATCTAATAAAGTTATGGGGCTTTTATGGTGTTGATTTTTTTTCAACTAGCAATTTTTCTCGTGATATATCCATGTAAAATATTTTTTCATTTCATTTAACTAATATTATTTTCATTTTGTGTCCTATTAGAATGGCTTCTTCTGCTGCTTCTAGTGAGGCTCCCGTATCACTGGTACCAACCGGTAGAGATCCGTTCTGGGCATTTGGTGAGAAGTTGGTTGCAATCGACACAAACCGAATCAAATGCAACTACTGCATATAGATTAAAGTGTTGTATGTTAAATGTTACATATACATTTTAATATTTAAAAATTCAATATGTTGTAAAATAGGTAGTACTGTGATATGTATAAAAATTAAAAAATAACATTTAATTACATATATAATTAATTAAATATTAAAATCCGATATATGAAATATCCCCGATATATAAAAAACCGACATGAAAACCCAAACCGACGTGTTTCCGACATCCGACATCTGCAACATTGGTATAAATGTTACCATCCCCCGACTAAAAGGATTTGTGCTACGATGGATATCTCATTTCATGGTGTAGAAAGGAGAAATGAAATAGAAGGTGCAAATATATTCATTCTCATAGGGGCATTAAATAGAAACTACAACATGACACCCAACACCAATAGGCGGTGTGGGACTAAACTCAATAACATTAAAATATTGCATATATAATAACTCTAACACTCCCACTCAAGCTGAAGGGGGACCCTACAGCTTGAACACAACATAAAATGGAAGGCACAAGAAGGTTGACAACGTGTGACAAAACAACAGCCACCGAGGCCCAACCTCGTGTCACCGGGGATACTTCAACCGGGCAAGAGCCACACGACGTTGGTCCACAAAACCGACCATGACCACGCTGGATACACTCGGAGCGGAAACTAGGTCAATCACGAAAGACCAAACCAACCCTACCAAATCCAGAGAAAACAACAAGGAGATACAAACAACATACGAGATCGACCTGGGGGTCATATGTGATTGAGGCAGGAGTCGGGAAAGAGGCATCCGAGTCGCCGTTATCACAAACACTCCCCCTCACGTGGAATACGTGCATGAAGGCATAGACTATGCCTGGAGCCTGTGACGTACACTCCCCCTCACGTAGACCACGTGCACGTGTGGGACCCTCGTCGGGTACATGAACCCAGATCACGTGAAAGAAGGGGCCGAAATCGTAAAGAGACCACACTAACACACCACAACAACAAGAAAACTTAAAGAGAAAAAAAAAACAGCAACATTAAAGCCTAAACGGGGCCGGAGACGAAGCAGCGCAGAGCAGCAGCGGCAGACGGAGAAGAAGCAGCTGCAGCAGCAGCTGGCCGGAGAAGCAGCGGCAGAGCAGCATCCATGCCGGAGAAGAAGAGAGCTGCAGCGGGTTCAGACAGAAGCCGGAGAAGAAGCAGCTGCAGCAGCAGGCCGCAGAAGAAGAAGCGGCTGCAGCAGCAGGCCGGAGAAGAAGAAGCGGCAGAGCAGCAGGCCGGAGAAGATGAGTAGCGGCAAGAGGCGCAGCTGGCTAGAAGAAGGCCGGGCCGGAGAAGATGAAGTAGCAGTAGCACCGTCGGAGGAGAGAAAGACAAGCCGGAGAAGCAGAGCAGTCGAGTCGTCGATGTCGCAGGCAGCGCACAGCAGCGGCGGAAGCAGCGGATGGCGACGTCGGGAGAAGAATCCGTTGGGAGAGTTGTACAGGGAGAATGTCCCGCTCCCGTCTCCGGAATCAAGGGCCGATCCCGTAGACGGGAGCAGGGGGGTGAGAAGCGCCCGTCGAGCCCTAGCAGGCGAGCGGAAGCGGAAGCACGGGTCGGGGGGGGAGAAAAGTGCGAAAGCGGGGGAAAAAAATTATTTAGGTATTCAGAACGTTCGCTCTGATACCATGTAGAAAGGAGAAATGAAATAGAAGGTGCAAATATATTCATTCTCATAGGGGCATTAAATAGAAACTACAACATGACACTCAACACCGATAGGCGGTGTGGGACTAAACTCAATAACATTAAAATATTGCATATATAATAACTCTAACACATGGGAATAGAGGTAGCACGATCTAAATATGATATCTTCATCTCCCAAAGAAAATACACTCTTGATTTGTTGAAACAATATGGTATGAATGGTTGTAGACCTGCTGATACACCTATGGAGGTGAATCATAATCTTGGAAGAGATGATGGTGATCCTGTTGAAGACGTGGCAAGCTATCAACGCCTTGCTGGAAGATTAATCTATGTATCCTACACTCGTCCTGACATAGCTTATGCAGTTGGAGCCGTTAGTCAGTATATGCATGCCCCAAAGACGAGACATCTGAATGTTCATCGAATCTTGAGGTATTTGAGACTTCACCAGGAAAGGGGATCCTTTTCACTCCCAATACAGACTTGAAGATTAAAGTTTTTACCGATGCTGACTAGGCTGAGTCCGTTGAAGACAAATGATCTACATCAGGGTATCGCTCATTCGTTGGTGGAAACATAGTCACTTCGAGAAATAAAAAACAATCTGTCGTCTCAAGATCCAGTGTTGAAGCTGAGTTTAGAGCAATGGCGCATGGCATATGTGAAGAATTATGGATATGCTCTTTGATGTGTGACCTGGGTTTGAATGAGTCAAGTCCTATCCGATTGTACTGTGACAACAAGACTGCAATCAGCATTGCAAACAACCCTGTCTATCATGACCGCACCAAGAATATCGAGGTGGACAGACATTTCATTAAGGAGAAAATTGAAAAAAAGATTATTTGCATACTATTTGTTCCCTCAAACTTCAAAGAGACAATTAGCTGATATCCTAACTAAGAGTCTTGGGAAAAAAACTTTTGTGCTGGTATTGACAAGTTGGGTATGAAAAATATAGCATGCTCAACTTTAGGGGGAGTGTTAGACCGTATTTCGTTTATATTTTGAATATGAAGTGTTTTCCCCTATATATAGGGGATCCCTCTATTGAAAAAGATAATCTTTGCCCTAACTAACAGTTACCGGTTCTCGCGGGCGCTGCATCGGTGCCCCTGGTACATCGGTACCACTGGTACATCGGTGCTCCCGGTACATCGGTGCCCCTGGTACATCAGGTGCCCATATTTACGACTGACCTCCAAGAGCATCTTCGCTTCGACGTGGAGTTTCAGACACCTGCCAATCTTACCACTGCTATGAGTACCTCCCGCATCAGCAAGAAAAGTTTATTGATGGATTGACATTACAGCAATCGGCATGGAGGGGAAAGAGGGCTCCACCAAGTCGACCAATCATCGTATATAATCACAAGAGATGGAGGATCGTCGAGCTAAGGGGACTTATTACAACGGTGATGAGAAGTACTCGCGCGGTTACAGATGCAATCGTTTGTTCTTTTAGGAGGTGTGCGACCCATCAAAAAACGAAGAGGGGGTGACCTTAGAGATCTCGACATTTCACTCCATCCAATTGACGGGCCACACTCAAGGGAGACCCTTCAGATCCAGATTCTCATTGTCGATCATCTCTTGGTCACCCTCTTGGACACAGAAAGCACACACACCTTCATTACTGAGGACACCACCACACGACACCACATGACAGTGATGAGCCGCCCTCCCCTGTGTTGTTGTGGACAACAAGAGTACTATGGAGTGAACAAGTATTTGTAGGGCTGTGTTGATCATTGTGGAAGGGTGTTTGATGGTTGTGCACCCTAAGCTTTTGACGTTTGATTTTGATCTCCTCACTTTGAAATGGAATCAAGGAGTCGAACGAACGGTATGGCAGGGTTGTCAAACGGAGAAGCCGCATTGGGCTTTTTGCTTATCTCTCGAGCGAGACACGCACTGCAACCTCGATCACTTACTACAAGAGTAAGACGTCTTGGCTTCTCCTCAGGGACTAACTCCTACCATGAGTTGATCCCATTGTGGTGCGGCCATATCACTACCAAGCACTGCTCCCATTGTGGTGTGGCCATTTCACTACCCCTTCCGCCAAAAAGATAAGATAGAGCGCCAGTGCAATATCATGATGCAGCAGGGCATCATTCGCCATAGCATCTATCTATTTTCCGCCCCGACCCTCTTAGTCCAGAAGATATACAGTACTTGGCAGTTCTGCGTTGACTATCATGAGTTGAATGCCAAGATAGTGAAGGACAAATTACCGATTTCAGTGGTGGGAGAGTTGTTGGATGAGCGCCATGGTGCAAAATTTTTCCCAGAGCTTGACCGTTGCTCGAGCTACCATTAGGTGTGCATGGCCCCAACTGGCATGGAGAAGGCAGACTTTCGAACTCAGTACGAGCATTTTCAATTTCCAATGATGTCACAATAAATGAGGTATTATACGAGCTTCTTCGTTGTTATGCTCTTATTTTATTTGATGACATTTTTATGTATAGCAAAACAATGGAAGAACACAAGCAACATCTTCAAGGCATCTTTGATCTCCTCCGCTGACAACAGCTCTTCTTGAAATTGGCTAAGTACACCTTCGGGACCGACAAAGTGGCCTACTTAGATCCTGTGATATACAACACTGGCATTTCGGAAGATCTCAAAACGATCCGCAGGATGACAGCATGGCCAGTTCTTCAATCCCCTCAAGAACTGTGGGGGTTTATTGGGTTGATGAGCTACTACCATCGCTTCATTAAAGGCTAAAGAAGGATTGCGGAAATCCTAGTAGCAATGTTGAAGAAGAACGATATCCTATGGGTTGACCGCGCCACCAAGGCCTTTAAGGTCCTTCAGCAGGCCTTGATCACCACCCCAGTCCTCCACGTACCAGAGTCCGCTCAGGAGCTCCTGGTCAAGTGTGATGCATCTTGGCACGATTGTGGTGTTGTGCTACAATAGGCAAGACATCTGAACAACCTTTTTAGCCGCAAGATGGCAACCCACCATCAAAAATGTACCAGCTTACGGGCTAGAGTTGATCGGCCTTACCAAGGGGGTGCAGCAATAACAATACTTATGGGGGCGACCCTTTCTGACCAATATGGACAATTTCATCCACGAGTATTTACTGAAGCCGCATTCTCAGCATCGCTCCCCAACAGTGTTGGGTGAGCAAACTTTTGGGCTTCGAATTCCGAGTAAATTAAAAGGTCGGCGCCCGGAACCGTGTCGTCAATGCTTCCTCTCGCAGAGACCACAAGGACGAGGTCTTTTTCTCCATCTTCCTTCCCACCCCAATGATCCTCCATCAACTGCATCTAAATACACAAGGTTCTTCCATTCTCATGAAGCTCAATCAACGGATTGTCGAAGGCCAGCTTCCCGCCCCTTGATTGGTGAGGGGCGGGCAGGTGCAATACAAGGGATGAATGTATTTGCTCCCTTCCTCTCCCCTCATCAACGAGATAGTGAACATCACCCACGCGTTGGGACGCAGAGTATAAGAGACTCTTCAGCGCATTCTCTCCAACTTCTATTGGAAGGAACTGAGGCGTGGTGTCCAAGATTGTATTGCCTCCTGCACAGTTTGTCAGCCCCACAACACAAAGCATCTTCATCCAATGAGTCATCTTCAGCCACTTTCGATCCACACCCAGATTTGGGCCAACATATCGATGGATTTCATTGAAGTGTTTTTTGCATCTAGAGGTAAAATTGTTCTTCTGGTCAGGGTGGACCGTTTATCGAAGGGTGCGCACTTCATCTCCTTGAGCCAGCCACTAAGAGCATAGGGGATTGCCCACGCCTTCGCCGTGGAGGTTTTTCGACTCTATTTTTTCCCGAGCGCAATGTATCGAACCGGGACAAGGTGCTGACAAGCTACATCTTTACCCTTTGCGGCACCAAAATTTCCTTGTTGGTTTATCATTGACAATCTGATTGTCAAACGAAGGTTGTCAATCGGACAATGGAGATGTACTTTCGCTGCATCACCAGGGATCAGATTAAGGCTTGGTCTGATGGCTCCCAAGGGTGGAGTACTGTTATAACGCATCCTACCACGCACCGATGCAGACTACGCATTTCTTCATATCTACAATCGAGATCCGCTCCGCTTATTGTCATACGAGGGCACCAACGCCTATAATATCCTGAAATATTTAATCACATTTAGCGATGCAAAATAAGGATGATCATAGACCATTGAGCATGTGCGAAATGTTGAAAAATTACTAGAAAATATAAACAAATGTAGTATTAAAATACCAAATGGACTCATATTTTAGGAAAGGAGTTAACGGTCCGGCTCAAAATGTCAAATTTCAAATAATCGACAAATCATTTGTCAAAACCGGAACTCGAACAAAAAAGTGCAGTTTCGGCAAGAGCCGATAAGAATTTGGAGAAACGAAGCCCGCAGTTAGGCTAAGAATATCGAAATACCAATGAACCGACAAATCATCTGTCTAAGTCAGAGTTTGTATGAAAAGTGCAATTTTGGTGCGAACTTGTGCGAATTTCGAGAAACGTAATTCGTAGTCCGACTCAAAACATCGAAATACCTATTAATTGATATCTTATTTACCGAAATTGGTATATGAAAAGTGAAAATTCGTAAAGAACGGTTAAGAATTTGGGGAAACCAAAGCCGGATTTGAAATCAGGACGTCAAAAAAAAACGAGGATGGGCATATTCACATTTTTTGGTGACTGGGCGGCCTATATGGCTCGTCGGAGCAGCATACCACCATAAGCCGTCGCCGGCGTTGGCGGCACCGCTACCATAGCACGCCACGTGGAGACAATGCACATCGCTGCATGACGTGGTGTTGTGTTGCGAGGCACTACCGCATGGCTGCACGCCACGCGACATGAAACAACATTGTCACATAGCGTCGCACGACTATATAGACGTCAAGTGGAGCTACCATTGATGCATGGCCGCCATATAGCTACATGTGGCACCATGCATGTGTTGGGTTTTCTATACATGAATGGAACAGCACATCACATGTGCGCTGTGGAATAAATTTATAAGAACCCAAAAGCGTAAAGGATCTTGCAATATCCATGAATCAAGAAATAAGAATATAAATAGTGAATGCATTGTACCTGAAAGGGATTGAGTCTTCACTCAACCAAGATACTTCAAAGATCCAACCCAGGAAGTTTTCTCTAAAAACAGGCAGTTGAGTCCACACAGAAATGGATTTGCGACTCTACAGGTATCCACACGAGTGAAAGAGAATCCCAAAGATCTTGTCACACAAGAACTAGATCGGAGAAGGAGTGCTCACTGCATCTTCACAAATTGCTAGATTTATTTCCAGAAGAGGCGGCGATAAGAAGAAGTCACGACGGGTACTAGGGATTGGCTCAAGTGTGGGCTTCAAAAGCTGACGCTGAACTCGCATACAAGAAAACCCTTTTTCAAGTTTATTTATACCCAAGGTGATGCAGAACCTGGCGTCTCACCAGGCCTTCCACCCGGCCCTGTGTCACACAGTCCGGGGGCCCAACAAGGCGCGACCTTGTGGGCTTTTTCAGGGCCGCGGCCCATGCACCCCAACCCTTCTCACGAGCCCAACCACAGGCGTCGGCAGGTTGTTGAAGTCGGGATTCGATCCCTGCACCCCCTTGATAAAGTATCCTCGGGCGGATACTCATCAACCAACTGAGCCGCGCCTGTTGGGCCCCCGGACTGTGTGACGCAGGGCCGGGTGGCAGGCCTGGTGAGACGTCGGGTTCTGCATCACAAGGATATCAAACAGACAATAGCCCCTTTAGAAATCCGCCAAAACTCAGCTTGCGTCGATATGCGTCAACTTGCAGTTGACGTGCGTTGATAAGAACTCGACGCAACATCGAGAAGCAGTCGACACAACGTCGAAAAGCAGTTGACGACACTCGACGCAACTTGCGTCGACAAGTAGTCGACACACTTGTGTCGAGTAGAACTCGACGCAACGTCAATATTTACTCGACGTAGCTCGACTAGAATCTGCAGATACATCGAGTTCGACTGCATCGATAGGAAGTCGATGTGCGTCGATGCGCACTCGACGTGCGTCGACACGCACTTGATGCAACCCGTCAGTAATCTTTATACAACACTATTGGTCCTTTACTCATATCCCATATGAGTGAGGTCATCACAATCATTCCTCCAACTTATCCAAACACTTTTATGTGCGACCCTATAGTGTACAACCTTGTGTTCGCCGAGTGGACCCAACAAGGTAGAGCAAGGTGAGGCCCTCGAGATAGGCCATGGGATCCCAAGCCCTAGGCGAGTCGGGCAGCCGGACCGCATCCGCCAAGCAGGCTGGCGAGCCGGGGCAGCCGGCCCGCATCCGTCAGGCAGGCGGGCGAGCCGGGGCAGCAGGACCGCGGAAGCCGGCCCACATCCGCCAAGCAGGCGGGCGAGCCGCAGGAACCCGGCTCGCACTCGCCTAAGAGGCAGGCAAGTCGCGAGAGCCGGGCAGCACCCGTCCACGGGACAGGCGAGCTGGCTCGAGCTCGCTCCCGTATGTGGGGTGTTAATAACATGTATTTAATGCGAGTTGGTCTGTCAGTAGCCTCTTCAAACAGCGGATTTTTGTTGTTGGCAAACCCACCTTGGGTTGTGTATAGTAAAACAAAAGGCGGAGCTACGCTATTTGCAGGCCAGACTCAAAAATCTATAAATAGACCCACATGGGTGTCTCCGAAAGGCAAGCTTCTCATTTCTAGTCTTGTAGCGCTTTTTGAGGTGCCCTCAATTCAGCATTGGCTAAGGAGGGAAAGCGCTCTAAGATCTTCCGGGTGTGTAGAGGGACCTCCGTGCTGCAACCGTGCGTCAGTCTCAAATCCTAAGTTTTCGGTTGAGTGAGCTCATCAGGAGAAGTAAGTGTGCGATCACCCCTTTTCAGGGTTCGAACTCCATAGAGGCCGGTTTCCGATTTCAACATTTTGGTGCGGTGAGCGTGGAGCATGACCAGCACAAAACATCCTTAGTGATTTCAATGACTGGAGGCGAAGGACAAGGAGTTGATTTGGCTGACTCGTCGCCTCCCACTCCCTTGTCCACCATCGGAATGTTCGAGGAGTTCAAGAAGGAAGTCGGAGATTTAGTGCTCTTCGCACTCGTTGCGAGTGCTCGGCGCCCTCTATCCCGGTAGTAGCTGCCCCGTCTCTGGGCGAGAACAGCCCCGTCAAGCGACCTGGGAAGGAGGTCGAGGTGGAAGGCCGCGAGCGAGACCTCACAGGGCGAACGTTGTTCCCCAGTTCGGCAAGTGCGGGTAGGGTCAACGAGGTGGAGGCGCGAGACCGCCCTGCTCGCCCTGCAGGGCAAGGAAGTCCTTTTAGCGAGCTGGTCGCATCTGCCCCATTCCCAGTGGGGTTCCGTGAGCCGAAGATGTCCTACTACACTGGTAGGGATGACCTGATCCAGCACGTCCAGTGGTTCGAGGATGTGGTCTCAATCCGGCAGATGTCGGATGCTTTCAAGTGTTGGCTCTTCGCCATAAACTTTAAGGAGAAGGCAAGGGATTAGCTCCACCAGCTTCCCTCCAGCTCCATATACTGCTTTGAGGACTTGTGTCGGGGGTTCCTGCTGAGATTTTCAATTTCAAAAAAGAAGAAAAAGAAATCGGACTCCCTGTTTCTCATCAAGCAGGGCGTGGAGGAGACGTTGGGGAGTTACGTCGACAGGTTCCAGGCGGACGTTCTTCAAGTTCAGGAGATGCCTGGGCATACGCTCATGATAGCCTTCACTTTGGGGCTAGGACAAGAGTTCTTGAGAATGGAGTTAAAGCGGGTGCCTCCACTGTCCTTCGAAGAGCTAATGGAGAGGGAGGCAAAGGAGATCGAGGGAGAAGCAGCGAATCTGGCATTTGTCAGGAGATTAGCTAAGTTGGTAGCAGAGGAGGTGAGAGAGCCAGGAAGAGGTAGGAATCAGGAGGTGAGGAGGGGAGAGCCCAGGCAGCGGGAGCAGCAGCAGCAGCCGAGATGGGGTCGTCAGGAGCCGAATAACCAGCAGGGCTGGAGGCAGCAGGAGCGGCACGACCGGGGCCAAGTAAGAGGTTTCCACGGAGGGGGAAACCATCAAAGGGGGCAAAGCCGGTTCAACCATCCGGGCTGGAGGCAAGGCCAGAGACCCCCTCACCCCGAGCAGTACCAGGCTATGGCGATAGCTCTGGGGAGGAGGAGGAGAGGTGTTCAGAGGAGAAGGCCGGAAGGCAGGGCGGAACTGCCCTACTGCGATTTTCACAAGGAGGAATGTCACGTGACGGCCACCTGCCCGGAGGTTTTGGAGATGAGGGGGCAAGAGAGCAGACCCCGCAGCAGCAGCCACCCCGTCAGGAAGTGCGAATAGAAGAAGTTCCGCCAGGAGCGGAGGACGAGGACAGGTGCGAGGATCGGGCCGACGTAGGAGGCCGAGGGATCGAAATGATCCATGGGGGGGGTGGGAGTCGAGGTCGCCAACTAGGCGAGTCTCCACACCATGTACTGTCGGAGCGTTGCCTCGACGTCCCAAGCCCCGCCCCATATGAGAAGATCACCTTCTCCCGGAAGGATATGCCGGATCATGAGGATCCATTCTGCGATGCGCTGGTAATTCAAGCCGTCATCGAAAATTTCACTGTCTCTTGGATCCTCATCGACAACGGGAATTCCGTCAACGTCGTTTTCAAGAAGACGTTTGACGCGATGAAGGTGGAGGCCAAGAGGGTACTGGCCTCGGATGGACCTTTGTTCGGGTTCTCCGGAGAGAGAAAGGAGGTGGAAGGGGGAGTGCGGCTCCATATTACCTATGGGGGTCAGTCCAAGAACTGCAAGTTCGTCATCGTGGATGCTCCTAGCAACTATAATGTGATATTCGGGCGACCCCTCATCAGCGCCTTCCGCTGCGTACCCTCGTCCTTCCACCAATGCCTCAAGTTCAACGCCGAAGGAGTCCAGGTCCGGGGAGACCCCAAGGTGACGAGGTAATGTTACGTCACCGCGGTCAACATCATCTCGTGGCAGGAGGGAGCTGAGGAGATGGAGAGAAGAATTGGGGAGTTGTCCAGGCAGGAGGCCGTGGGAGGAGAAGAGGAGATGGAGGTGGAGGAGGTGGAGATCCATGCCCGTGTGGGGGGAGCAGAGGAAGTTCCGAGGAGCAGGCCAAGGTGATGGCAGTGGAGGAAGTCGAGGAGGAAGCTCTTGTCCCAGGTGAGAGGGTCGCAGGCGAGTGGGAAGAACAGTCCCGACTTGAAGTGGCGAAAGAAGTGGTGGAGCTGAAAGTCCTCACCCAGGGGGGAAGGGCGGAGAAGGTCCGGGTCAGTGGGGGGCTGAGCCCAGAGGATCGGGAGAAGTTGTTGGAGTGCATCCAGAAAAACGTGGATATCTTCGCATGGAGCGCGGCGGACCATCGCCTGTCCCTCGTCTCTCGATAAAGGCCCAGGCGATGGTCGACTATGTAGTCGAGGTGACGGAGACGGAGCTAACTCGTCCGGTTCCCGGGAAAATGATGGTGGATGGCGCCTCTGGAAGGCACTTTTTGGGGGTGGGAGTGATCCTGGAAAGTCCTCAGGGAACGAGGATAGAGCAGACGGTGCTCATTCATTTTTCTATTACCAACAATCAAGCGGAGTATGAGACGGTAATCGCAGGGATACGTCTGGAAAGGGAACTGGGGGTGCATGACATGGAGGTGCTAAAGGACTCCCCGGTGGTGTCCTCTCAAATCAACGACAAGTTCGAAGCAAGGGAGTCTACTCTCGAGTTATACCTATCGAAGGTGAAGGGCATCATTGGCATGTTTCAAACATTCTCCATCTAACATGTGTCGCGGGAAGAAAGTGTACAAGTAGATCAATTAGCCAAGTTTGGACCCCGCGCGGGAGGAACCATAACCGACTTGTTCCGTCCTTATATTGAAAAGGGGGAGCTGATGGAGGTGAACCAGCGTCCCTCATGGATGGACCCCTTTACAGTTCCACAGGAGAATTCCCGGAGGGCGTGGACAAGAAGTGTTTCAAGTATAAGTCGGCGTACAACCTGATGCACGATGGGAAGCTGTACCGGAAGACCGTCTCGGGATTTCTGGCACAGTGCGTGGCTGAGGAGGAGGTCCCGAGAATCTTAGAGGAAGTCCATTCCGGTGAATACAGGAGTCACTCGGGAAGCAAACTCTGGAAGAAAGGATAGTGAGGCAAGTGTATTTTTGGCCGACCCTGGGCTGGTATGCCGCCGAATTTGCAAGGAAATGTCAGAAGTGTCAGTTGTTCGCACCTCTCCAACTGTTGTCGGCTTAGAGGCTCAGAAGCATCACTGCGCCCTGGCTCTTCGCTATTTAAGGAATGGATCTTGTGGGGTACTTTCCCCAGGCCAGCGGGCAGAGAAAGTTCATGTTAGTTATGATCGATTATTTCTCTAAGTGGTTGGAGGTCAAGGCGCTGGCCAAGCTGACCTCTCAGGTGATTCGCAACTTTGTATGGGGGGAGATCATTTGTCGGCATGGGTTGCATCGGGCCATTATCACGGATAATGGACCACAGTTCGTCAGTGCAGAGTTCATCAGCTTTTGTGGCCAACTCGAGATAGACCTCAGGTTCGCGTCGGTCCATCACCCTCGGAGCAACAGGCAAGTGGAGGCGGCAAACAAGATTATTGCAAATTTGTTGAAGAAGGTGGAAAATTTGAAGGGGAGCTGGGTGGAGCAACTCCCTTTGGTCGTTTGAGCCCTGAGAACCACGCCCAACACGGCCACAGGGGAGACTCCCTCAAACCTCTCCTACGGCTGCGAGGTGGTACTCTCAATAGAATTCGAGATTCGGATGCCGTGAATAGTGGGGGCAGGGGAAGGTAGTGAGGAATGGAGGGTTGAGAACGAGAACGGGTTACGGCTCTCCCTAGATCTAGTGGAAGAGCTGCGAGACTTGACAGCGATTCGGCAGGAAGAAGTCAAGCGACGGATGGACAAGTACTTAAACAAGCATGTCAGGATCAAGCAATTCGTAAAGGGGCACTTGGTCTTGAAAAAGGTCGACGCTGCCGGAAGGCCGGCAGCCGTCGGCAAGTTAAATCCTAATTGGGAAGGTCCCTATGTAATCAAAGAAGTCTTGAAGTCGGGGGGATACCACCTCCAGAATTTGGAGGGGGAACCCCTCAGTCATGCCTGGAGCGGCGACGACTTAAAGCGCTTTTATCCATGAAATTGAATAATAAAACAGTACTCTCCCGCACTCTTGTCTGTCTTTGATGGTTCACTTGCTCGACATAAGGAATGTGGAGAATGGCTGGGCAAGAGAAAAGTCTGGATGATGCTCAACACCTATCGTTAGGCTCCTACTAGTTGATTGGGCCGGTGGAAGCACCCGGTGGCTGGCCAAGAAAAAAGTCTGGTTGATGCTCAACACCCGTCGTCAGGCTCTTACTAGCTGATTGGGTCGGTGGAAGCGTCAGGTGGCTGTCCAAGAGAAAAGTCTGGTTGATGCTCAACACCCATCGTCAGGCTCCTACTAGCTGATTGGGCCGGTGGAAACGCCCGGTAGCTGGCCAAGAAAAAATTCAGGTGGATGTTCAACACCCACTGTCAGGCTCCTACTAGCTGATTGGGCCGGTGGAAGCGCACGGTGCCTGGGCAAGAGAAAAGTCTGGTTGATGCTCAACACCCGCCGTCAGGCTCCTACTAGCTGATTGGGTCAGTGGAAGCGCCTGGTGGTTGGCCAAGAGAAACGTCTGGCTGATGTTCAACACCCACTGTCAGGCTACTAATAGCTGATTGGGTCGCTGGAAGGGCACGGTGGCTGGCAAAGAGAAAAGTCCGGTTGATGGTCAACACCCGTCGTCAGGCTTCTACTAGTTGATTGGGCCGCTGGAAGCGTCCGGTGGCTGGCCAAGAGAAAAGTTCGGTTGATGTTCAACACCCGCCGTCAGGCTCCTACTAGCTGATTGGGTCGGTGGAAGCGCCCGGTGGCTGGCCAAGAAAAAAATCAGGTTGATGCTCGACACCCGCCGTCAGGCTCCTACTAGCTGACAGGGGGGGTGGAAACTCCTAGTGGCCCGCCAAAGGGAGAATCGGAGGAACTAGCGTTGTCGAGGGCGAGCACTGCAGGAGAGGTGGGCCTCGCCCCACATGTGTGGTTGCGGGTTCGAGACCTGGCCTCAACAATGCGCCGCTGCTGAGAAACAGGCGCGGAGAGGCTTTGGGGTGCTTGGGCTGCAGCCCGGTGACGGTGCCGTGCTAATCCTAGTGGGCTTTAAGCGCCACGAACGGTAAGTTGGGCCGGGCCGTTACAGTCCGTTCGGCGAGTACCCCCCCCCCCCCCCCCCCCGGCGTCCCAAGTCGCGAGCTCTCACGAGGGGAGAGACCTTTGTAAACGTACAGACCCGAGGCCTCCATGCGGGTCAACCAGAATATCCAAGAGGAACGACAGACGATGCCTCAGTTGTGCGTGGCGCTCGCGAGTCCTTCGGACAACATCTCGGCCGAATGTGGCATGGCTCGTGCGAGCTGAACACCCATGGCGTGGGACGGAGGGTGCCTAGACCTAGATCTCGCGGGCACCGCGGTAGAAGCTCTCTGAATGGAGGGGGCGGGTCGCCACTTGCGGGCCGATTGTTGAAGGTCTTGTCACTCTCTACGCTAAGTCCTTAAGAATTGCGCGAGCACACTGTCGAGGCGTGGGTTCACACGCGGCGAGCGAGAAGACCGAGCCAGGTCGCGAATAAAGAAAAAGAAAGTTAGATTGTCAATAGCAGTAAAAATAGTGAGGTCAACCATCATCCATTCAAGAAACGAGCATGTAAAATGATAAGCAGTAGTTACATTAAAAAACAAAAAGTATGGGCTCAACCCGCGTATCCAATATTACAAAATAATAACAAAAAATAAATATACATGTTCAGCGAACAGAAATCAATGCAGCTTGCAGACTCTTCAGAGCGAGCCCTCAGGTGACGCGTTATCCCGCAGGGGGAGATAGGAGTCGTCGCCTGGCGTTGGGACCGGGATGAACAGCTCCGGGACCACGTCTTTCGTCGTAAGCCTCGCTCCCTCGCTCGTCACCAGGCCCGCCCGCTGCATCGTCTAGAGGGTGAACTTTGCCGCCTTGGTCTAGTTCAGGTGCAGCAGCTCGTCGACCTCGTGCTCGGTGTACCACGCGAGCTTGTCGCTGCTACTGGAGGGCGGCGGGAGAGTTGCGGACTCCAACTCCTGCACTCGAGCCTTCAGCTCCTCGTTCTCCTTCTCCAGGGCGACAATTCGGGAATTGAGGTGCTTGGCCGTCGTCGCGTCCTGCGGAGGGCAGCGAAAAAATGTTAAGACATTCTGAAAAAAGGTGTTGAGAGTTTTGGGACTCACCACCCCTCCCAGGTACTCAGCGAGGATGGCGTCGAAGGAGTCAGCTCTCTTCTTGTGGTTCTCCACCTCCTCGAGCACGCGACAGTGGGCTTGCTCCTTGTCAGTGGCATTCTTCAGGTGCTCGGCGGAGTTCCTTTCCACCTGCACGCAGCGGCGACCCACTATGTGAGCCAACTCCAAAGCGTGGAGCTGGGCCCGAGCGCTCTCGTGCACCAGCACTCGCGTGGACTCCTCGTCAAAGATAGAGGCGTCCTCCCGCGCGTAGAGACCGAAGGAGAAGGCGAAGGCCTCCCCGCCGGATGTTTCCTGCTCCAGCCAGGTCGGTAGGAGGGTCGTGATCGAGGCCCTGTTCTCCCCCTTGTCCCACAGCAGGAGGGACTTGTCGAGCTCGTCGAGGCGCCTCTCGTCGTTGCCCCCTCGGCATGGTCTTGTCAGCGAGTTCCTGTTCTCGCGCCTTGGAGGTGTCGGCCGACTCGCCAGGGGCTCCGCTGGCGGGAGATCCAGAGATTGCGGCCTTATCAGGGTGAGGGTCCGCCAGTTCTTTGCCCTTTTCACGGGGTGCAGGAGGTTAGCCACCCCGGGGCTTCAATTTCTTCGATACGGGATTTGAAGGAGACTGCACGTGAGCGGCCCGCTTTTGAGGCACGAGGGGGGTCGGGACCTCGCGATGCGCAGCAGAAGCCGCTTCCGCGAGGGCGAGTTCGGCAGGAGCGAGTCGAGCGCTCTCGTATGGAGGGTGTAGGGGGAGGTCTCGCTCACCTACAGTTATCAGAGGTCAATAAGAACTTAAAATGAAATGAGGGGAAAGTGTGGCGAGTGCGAGTAGCCTTACCTTCCCCGGGAGGAACGGGGGACAGGGTGTCGACGTTCCTTCGAAGGAACGTGACCTCGAAGTTCTTCTCCAGGAAGAACCCGAAGAGGTCGGCTTCGTGTCACCCCAGGCTGGGAGGACGGTAGCTCGGCTCGCTGAGCTGCACCAGCGAGAAAGGGACGTTGCCGAAGTCCCCCTTCACGAAGACAAATTTTCTTAACCAATTATGACTCTTGTTCACCGTCTCCTGCACCTTCACGTGGCTGCTGGAGAAGTATGTGGTGTCATCCTTGTTCGCCCGGAAGGAGAACAGCTTGCGGAAGACCGCGAGGCTGAACTCGATCCGCTCCTCTCGCAGGAAGCAAGCGAACGCGACCACCATAGCGACGGAGTTCGGGTTTAGCTGGCCCGGGACAACGCCGAAGTACTTCAACACCGGTTGCACCTCTGGCCACAGGGGAAGTCGCAACCCCGCGTTGAAGTGGGCAACAGGGATCACGAGCTCGGCATTGTAGAGGTCGTTGATCTTCTTGAGCTCTCCCGGGCGTCTCGCGTCAAACCCGGACGAGATGAAGTTGGCGACCACCGAGAGGTGCTCCTTTTCAGTAAGGTTGGCGGAGTGAAAGGCGTAGTCGGAGAAGGTCCATGCGCATTTGCCTCGCCCCTCGGCCTCACCACCGTCTCATCCCATCTCGCGAGCATGTGCGTGGGCCGTGTGTTGGAGTCCTCGCGAGTAGTGGCGAGCTGGAGATGGAGCGAACCGCACGATTCGAGCACTCGAGAACGAAAGGAGCACGGTGGGGAGAGTTAATGCAGTAGGTAGAGAAGGGGAGGAGAGGGCTATTTATAGAAGTAAAAAAAGGATGGGAAAACTCCTTTTTGGCGAGAGGTGTGCGAATAGCAATAATATTGTTCTACACCTCGATACTCGAGCCCCCCCCCCCCCGAATTCCTCTTATCTACTCGCCACGATCCTAGTACAATAAAAGCTAAGCGACAGCAAGATAAGAGGCGAGCAAGAGAGGCTCTTATATACATATAAACATAAGGGACCATTAGCGGGCGAATATAATCTCAAAGGTTAAAAGGGGAGGGGGCAAACACCCGAAAGAGAAAAAAAGAAGACAATAATTAACTTTGTAATCGCGCGGCGCGAGCTGAGACCCAGGAGGCGAGTACAGCCTGGGTCCGCGGGCTGGCAGCAAGAGTGTGGTGGGCTCAGTACTGGATCGATTTCCACCTACCCCGGCCTCGCGCCTCGAAACGAGGCGGTAGGCGAGGGTAGTAGTACTCGCGAACTGCAAGGAGCTCATGCTGGGCCAGGTCGACCTATTCCGTAGACCGGTGCAATTGTTCTGCAGCACGCGCGAGGTGCACTCCTGGTGAGGTCGTCCCGTCACCGTCTTCTTGGTGCCTCCCGCCCTCCAAGGCCCCAAAGGGCGCCTCCGCGTCCGCCTTGTCCTCGTCTACCCTGCCGCAAATCTCCCGTAGCATCGGGGAGTGCTTCCGGAACAGCTCGGTCACTCGTTTCTTCATCCCCTCAACGTCCTAAGAGTCGTCCAGGTAGTCCGCGATTTTGTCTGAGGAAGGGGGAGGCGAGTACTCCTCACTTAAGTCGATGTCAGATGATGAGACCCCGTGAAAACCTAAAAAAGAATAAGGGTTAGCGGGGCAGGCGGACAACGACTGGCGAGCAAGTATGTGAACTAACCCGGGGTCGGCACATCTCCCGCGTTGATATGCGGACGGGAGGTACATGGTTAGCCTTGGAAGGGCACGTTGTTGAAAGCCGCAAAGGTTTTTCCCAACCCGGGGCAGCCCGGCAATTGTGGAGCCCACGGAGGCAGGTCGGCGGCACCTGGGGTGGAAGCAACAAAAATAAGGGTAATCAGAAAGGAGGGATGATCGGGCGAAAGGCGAGGACAAGAAGTTGAGAACTCACCGGTCAGGAGGGGAGGAATGCTCAGGACCGCGAGAAGGGTGGATCCCGCAACCGAGGGACAGACGGCCCGCTTGGACAAGCGCGGGGAAGGATGTCCTGGGTCAGCTCCCCCATTTATATCCTCGCGAGGTTCTCCTGCGAAAGATGAGTTATATCAGAATCAGCGCAACATGGAATAAAGTAACCGGACTGCGTACCTGATGGATGGTTTCAGAACCGGCCACTGGATTAGAAGGGGGGAGCCATCCTCAGAAGGTCGCTTGATCATCTTGGCCTTCTTTGGCCTGAAGGAAGAGCTGGGCGACCCCCAAGCTAGCCAGGGGGCGACGTCGACAACCTGCGACCGCGTGCCCTCCCTCGCGGCCTCCAGACGAGCACACATCTCTGAGATAGGCATCACTCACAATGCTATAGTAACACGTGGAAAGGGAAGGAGGAAGTCAATAAATTCCTTTTGAGGCCAGCGATATATATAGAGCAGGAAAGTGGGGCCCACTAAAAATTCCCTCCAGCTCAGCAAGCACTCACCGAACACTTGGGGTTGGATGATTCTTTTTGAGCTTTGCAAAAGCACATAAAGAACGGGGATTGTGTACAACCCCGTGTTCGCCGAGTGGACCCAACAAGACAGAGCGAGGTGAGGCCCTCGAAATAGGCCAAGGTATCCCAAGCCCTAGGCGAACCGGGTCAGCCGGCCCGCATCTGCTCGGCAGGCAGGCGAGCCGGGGCAGCCGAACCACATCCGCCAAGCAGGTGGGTGAGTCGGGGCAGCCGGCCCGCATCTGCCCAACAGGAGGGCGAGTCGGGGCAGCGGGCCGCGGCAGCCGGCCCGCATCCGCCAAGCAGGCGGGCGAGCCGCAGGAACCCGGCTCGCACTCGCCTAAGAGGCAGGCGAGTCGGGGGAGCCGGGCAGCACCCGTCCAGGGGACTGGCGAGCTGGCTCGCCCCCGTGTGTGGGGTGCTAATAGCATGTATTTAATGTGAGTTAGTCTACCAGTAGGCTCTTCAAACAGCGGAGTTTCGATGTTGGCAGGCCCACCTTGGGCTGCGTATAGTAAAACAAAAAGGCGGAGCTGCGCTATTTGTAGGCCAGACTCAGAAATCTATAAATAGACCCACAGGGGTGTCTCAGAAAGGCAAGCTTCTCATTTCTGGTCTTTTAGCGCTTTCTGATGTGTTCTTAGCTCAACATTGACTAGGAAGGGGAAGTGTTCTAAGATCTTTCGGGTGTGTGGAGGGACCTCCGTGCTGCAGCCGTGGGTCAGTCTCAAATCCTAAGTTTTCGGTTGAGTGAGCTCATCAGGAGAAGTAAATGTGCGGTCACCCCTTTTTAGGGTTCGAACAACAGAGAGACAGGTTTCTGGTTTCAACATATAGACTCATAGCGTGTTGGCAGTGAGACTAACTGCTTGACTACTTCTACATCACCATATAAACACTAACAACATAGTCATCATGTCGCGCATGTATGACTTCCGTTAATTGACACGGAAATAAATTTAATTGCAGGGTCCAATCTCGAACAAATTTGATCGAGACAGAGTCATGAAAAGGTGCAACGAGTACTTTGTTGCGCGTTAATAAACATTTAAGTTGTAGCCACAAAATTACTTTTATTCAATGCATACTAGTACAAGGGCGTAGCGAATAAACTCTAGTGATAGAGGGAAATGACAATTTCGTAATTAGACGATAATGGCTAAGTCTTTTTTTTTGGAATAGCTGCACTCATGTTCACCGCTCAAATTAAAAGCCATGTAAATCTCATTACCCATGCGTAACCCTATATTCACGTTAATCGCCGCTCTTCTCCCCCCCCCCCAATCGACGGTTTCCCTATCGGAGGGTCTCCCTCATTCGATCGTCGGAGTAGCTTCTAGGCAGTGCTTCTTGAGGCTGCGGTATTCCCTTATTGTTCACCTGCAATCGGCAACCAGTGAGGTTGTTTCCGTCCAGTTCCTGTACGCAGATCGATAGAGTGAACCCCTTTCCCTGGGGTTGAAACTGTTGGCTCATTTTTCCCCCTTCCATTTGATCTCGTCGAGCCTTTCTCTGTAGTCCAGAGGGTCTTCGACAGTTAGCTTCAAGTCCAGAATTCTCTTTCAGGTATTGGAAAAGTCACCGCATTTTTTTTGGATGTTCGATTCCCCCTGCAACCTTATGAATTCTTCTTCCCTTCTAGAGTAAAAGGAGATTTCCTCAACCCTAAACGTCAGGCACAGCAAGGTTTCGTGGCGTTTGGGAAAACTCGCTAGCATGTTGTTATTCAGCTTAGTGAATGTCTTTTGCAATTACGGCCAATTCAGTGATTTCAAGCTTAGTCGTGACCATTTTCATTTCAGAAAAATTATAACCCTTCACTGATAGAGTGGTAAATTCCTTTCTGATGTAGGCTCAAATCTAGGGTTTTGAACATTAATCAAATTTTGATTTTAAAAAACTATTTTTAATGAAAATGGAAATTTAGGGTTTTGATTTTTAGAGAAATCACGAAGATCGAGCAGCCAAAAAATGAATTTTTCGCGCACAATAATCAAACTCGTTGCTTTGGACAATGAGAAGTTCGTTAATTTTCTTTCGAGTAGAAATCTCACGTATTTTATTGTTCGAGCCCTCCACGGGATTTATGCAATCACAAGCTGAAAATTACACGCAACAATTTATGAAATACCATAATAAAGTAGTCGAGCGTTTGATGACAAGCCTAGCACTATTCGCAAGAGCACATAAAAAGATAACTAAGTAAATCGGAGCGGAGTAACCCAAGCTTTTCCCAAAGGAGATCGGCATGTCATGATCCGGCAGACAGATGGAGGAGAAGGCTGTAGCTTTCTTGAGTCACGATAACCCTATCTCTGGAGGATGCCGGAATCGGATGTCGAGGTCGACGGCTTCCCGAACACGGAGATAAGGAGCGGCGCCAGATGGGTAAACGGCGGCGTTGGCGGTAGTGAGGAGTCGGACGGTGCCTCACGCGAGGACGACACGTTGCTGGAGAGAATCGCGTCGGGAAGGAGATGCAGGCGTTGGCGTCGGGGTGAGGAACGCCGGTCGGTCCTGTTCAGAAAACGAATGAATCGTTTTCTGCTCTTGTCCGGTCTTGTTCAATTTCTTTGCTTCGGTCCTTTAAATCACAGTGGACTGATTTTGGAAAAATATTTTGCATAATTGATTTGGCAAGTGCGCAATTTTGGCATGAGATTCTTTTACCTAATCATCTGAATTCTTTTGGTAACTATAAGCAATCCATTGACTGGTCGGCTCCTCTATTGTTAATTTAATTTTACGTTTTCCTGAAATAGTCTAGGCTTGCCGCGTCCGCCCTAATTACTATATTACTGGACCTATTTATTAAAAGTCTCAACGAACGGTCAAGCCGAAGAGCTGCAAATGGAAAATGAGAAATACATTTATGCTAAATTAAACAAGTGCAAAAATAAACGACACGCTAATTTAAACAAGTGCAAAAACAAAAGACGAATGCAAAAAGAGAGACAAAGTTAAGATGCCTCGCAGGGGGCATCAATTTTCCCGGGGTTGAAAGAGCTCGACCCCGACGAGGATTTGCAGATACTGGCAAGGGTGAGGTCTGGTCGTTGTCGTTGTAACTCATCAGTGGTAATCCAAGAGCTGTCTGTGATATCCCGTCCCTGCCATGAGACCAAGTAGCGCTGGTATGTTCCGTGACGAGTGCGAAATTCACGTACACCGAGAACCTGGTCGATCTCCTCCACTGTTGGTATGGGTGATGGTGCCAAGTCTGGTGGTATCTCTGGAGCTGAGGCCGGTGGACTGGGACTGGAACTCGGTGGGTCTCCATGGAACGGTGTCAGATCGGCCACGTTGAATATCGGCGAAGTACCGAATTCCTCGGGCAAATCGAGGAGATACGCATTCTCTCCAATGCACTTCCGGACTTGAAACGGACCAAACTTTCTTTGTTGGAGCTTATGATAGGTACCTGGAGTGAATCTCTGCTTCCTGAAATAAGCAAACACTCAATCTCCTTCTGAAAAGTATAACTCTCAGCGATGGCGATCGGCCATGAATTTATATTTTTCAGAAGTCCCTGACAATTTATTAGCAATTTTTTATGCAATTTTTTTAAATAATCAACTTGGGTTTGCGCATCAAAACAAAAAACGTTCATGAATCAGAAGAGAGTGACGATCAAGTAGGTGAGAATATTGGGAATCCGTAAACAATCTCGAAAGGAGATTTATTAGTGGAGCGATTAGTAGAATTATTGAATGCAAACTCAGCTTGTGTCAGCATAAGATCTCATTGTTTCGGATTCTCCCCAGTCAAACACCTAAGAAGGTCCCCCAAATTCTATTAACGACCTCAGTCTACCCATCAGTCTGAGGGTGATATGCACTGCTAAATTCGAGTTTGGTACCTAGTCGGAACTATAGTGTCTTTCAAAAATACTCCATAAAACGAGTGTCTCTATCAGAAGTGATCGACTTAGGAATTCCGTGCAGTCAAACAATTTCTTTAAAAAAAAATTCGGCGATGTGTACAGCACTAGAAGTTTTTTTACACGAAATAAAATGTGTCATCTTCGAAAATCGGTCTACGACTACAAAAATAAAATCGACCTTCCTCTGAGTGCGAGCAAGTCCTACAACGAAGTCTATCGAGATATCATCTCATGGCCGCTCAGGTGTCGGGAAGGGGGTGTATAATAGAGTGTTTTATGTGTGTCACTTATACAGCTGACAGGTGGTGCAGTGCCTAATGAATTCGGTGACATCACGCTTCATATTTGGCCAATAATAATGTGCGCTGGCAAGATCGAGTAATTTAGATTGGCCTACGTGTCCACCTAACCCAGACGAGTGGAGCTCTCTAAGAAGTGTCTCTCGAAGTGGTCCTTCGCAAATGCAAAGGCGAGTGCCCCTAAACAAATAACCCTCACTAACGACGTACTTTTGGTGGGATCTGTCTCACTGTGCTGACATGAAATCCAAATGTCGTGGAAAAAGGATCAGTGGAGTATGAGTCTCACTGTGAGTCAAAGTCAGTGATGCACGACTGCAGTGTAACTAGCAGATGAGTGTGTCGACTAAGTGCGTCAGCAACTCGATTTGTGACACCGTGTTTGTGCTTCAAGTGAAACGACCTGCAGGTAAGCAGCCCACTTGGCATGACGTCTGATCTCCTTCTGGGAGTTCAGATGCTTCAGAGCCTCATGATCAGTGTTCAGCACAAACTCGCGATGAATCAGGTAGTGTCTACAATGTCGGAGAGCCTGAACGATAGCGTAAAACTCTAAGTCGTACGTGGAATATCTCGTCTTCGCCTCGTTCAACTTCTCACTAAAGAATGCGATGGGTCGACCTTCCTGACTCAAAACTGCGTCAATGCCTACGATCGATGTGTCACAGTCAAGCTCAAAAAATTTCTCAAAATCAGGCAGCGCTAACAAAGGTGCACTCGTAAGTCTTTTTTTTACCAAAAGAAATGTTCGCTCGGCTTCTTCAGTCTAAATAAACAATCCCTTCTTTAGACAATCAGTCACAGGTGCTATCAAGGTACTAAAGTTTCGAATAAACCGCCGATAAAAAAATGTTAGCCCATGAAATCATCGGGCCTCGGTAATCGTCCTAGGGCTAGGTCATGATTCTATCGTCTTGACTTTCTCTCTATCAACTCTAATGCCCTCAGAAGAAACGATAAATCCTAAGAAGGTCAGACTATCAGTCAAAAATGTGTATTCTTCAAGTTTATATATAGCTTATTTTTTCGTAGGATCTCTAAGACTTGCCTAAGGTGAATCATGTGCTGATCTTGATCAATTCTATAAATCAAAATATCGTCAAAGTACACCACTACGCAAACTCCTATCAGTGTCCTAAGCACTTGATTCATGACTCGCATAAATATACTGGAGCATTGGATAGCCCAAATGGCATCACCAGCCACTTGTATAATCCTTACTTAATTTTAAACGCAGTCTTCCATTCGTCCCCAGGTCAAATCATAATCTGGTGGTATCCACTTTTTAAGACAATCTTTGAAAATACACGGGATCCACTGAGCATATCTAGCATGTCATCCAATCGGGGAATCGAAAAGCGATACTTGATCGTGATTTTATTAATCGCTCGACTATCCACACACATACGTCATGTCTCATCTTTCTTAGGAACTAGAAGCGCGGGGACGGCGCACGGACTCATACTCTCCCTAACGTGACCCTTTGAAATCAGATCGGTCACCTGCCGGTGTAGCTTCCCATGCTCTTTCGGACTCATGCGATAGTGGGGCAAATAAGGTAAGCTAACGCCTGGGATGAGGTCTATGCAGTGTTGTATGTCTCTCATTGGGGGTAGCTGATCGGGAAGCTCCTCCGGCATGATCTCAGAGAACTCATCGATGAGGGGGGACGCACCGTACTAGGGATGTCTAATGTAGCGGGGGTGGTGTCGATACCAGATAACATATAGATGACCTCGTTATCCTTCATCTCCTCCTAGAATTGGGACGCAGTCAGTAACATGGTGGCGGAGGGGAAGGATATTGCGGAGACAGTGGTGGTAAAAGGGGGTGAAGTCCTCTCTGGGTCTTTGGGAAGGTCATTCTTCTGGTGGAGAAGAACGATCTTACGACCATTGCGCTCCAAGGACTGAGAGTTCTTTACACCATCATGAACTACGTGTCTATCGTACTGCTAAGGTCGTCCTAGCAGAATGTGACATACCTCGATAGTAGCTACATGACATCATACAGCGTCCTGATACGTACTGCCTATGAAAAACTCTACGAGGCACTGGTGCGTGATAGGAATGGTAATGCTACTAGTGACCCACGAGAGACTGTAGGGTTTCCCTAAGGGCTGCATTTTTAATTTCAGTTTATCCACCATGCGTTGAGAAACAAAGTTCTCCATACTACCGTTGTCTATAATGATGGAGCAGAACTGTCCATGTATGCGGGCGATGGTACGAAAGATATTGTTCCTCAACCAGTCGTCGTCAGTAGGAGTTCTGGGAGTTAAGAGACTATGTTGGAGAACACACACTAACTGCTCAGGTTATTCTCCCTCAACTTCGTACTCACTCTCTAACTCAGTCTCAAGGATCGAGTCAGTCTGGGAGTCACTAAGAAAGACCCCATACTCAGGTTCTGATCCACTCTTAGAATTGATGATGGCGACAAAGTGGCGTCTCGGACACTCAGAAGACTTATGGCCCTGTTCCATACACTTAAAACACCTAAACGTCTCAGGTTGAGGTCTAGTGCCTGTAATCTCCTTGCCCTTGTTGGGAGGGGCAAGGAGTGTTGTGGTGCTCGTGGACACTACCGGTCAAGAGGACCCGACAAAGGGTGAAAGTGTGAGTCGGGTGGGACTTGTCAGAAGACTTATTTCCAGATGTTCGTTTCTGCAGTGCCTCTACTCTACGTGCGTGACTCGTAACCTCTCCTAAATCCTTGTAATCGAGGAGTTCCAACAGATCTCGAATGGAGCAGCGTAGCCCGTTCAGATAACGGGAAACGGTCATGTCATCATCCTCTCGAAGGTCGAGGCAAGACTGGAAGACTAGGAACTCGTTTGTGTACTCATCGACAGATAATTTATCCTGATGTAGATTATGGAACCTACGATACAGGGTTTGCATGTAATCAGATGGAACGTATCTCTTACGCAGTTGAGTTTTGAAGTCGTTCAATGTAGTGATCGGGGGCATACCTAAATTGAACCTAAACCGTTCTAATTGTCCCCACCAAACTAACGCGGATCCTTTAAGTTTAAGCGTGGCGTATTCAACTTGCCTACCTTGGGGCAATTGCTTTCAAGCCAAGAAACGATCCATCATTTCACACCACTCTAGGCAACTCTCGGGCTCTATTTGCCCTTTGAAATCACTCACGTCCAACTTGATTCCTACATCCTAAAGGGGTTGGTGACGTGGTTCGTTATGTGCTTCAGATCGGGGTGTGCGAGTTCCCGAGGCCTATGGTCAGGGTCGTTTTCGAGTCTTTCGACCAACGGGATAGGTGTTCGGTTGACGTGCAAGGTTGCTTCGATATTATTAACCGAAGTGCGCAACCCGTTCATGATATGTGTGACACTACCCATCCGGTGGTGAGAGTTTCGACTGTCTTCATCAAATCCCTCATGCGTCGGGCCAAATATCCTGCACTATTCTCTAATTGATCGACCCGCTTTTCCATCGAAAAATTCAAAATAATTTTTGATTGGTAAAAAATTATTTATATTTATTTAAAAAAACGTCCCCGAGCGGGAGAAAAATGATTTTTTTTATGAAGGAAAAACAATTTTTTAAAAAAATATTTACGAAAAAAGATAAATTAAAAGTTTAGAATGAATTAAAATAATAATTTTTTTAAATACGGATCGTTCGATTCGCGATAGAAGCGAACCAAATTTCCTCTGATACCAAACTGATGTAAACTCAAATCTAGGGTTTTAAACGTTAATTAAATTTTGATTTAAAAAAACCATTTTTAATGAAAATGGAAATTTATGGTTTTGATTTTTAGAGAAATCACGAAGGCGGCCAAAAATTGAATTTTTCGCGCGCAATAATCAAACTCGTCGTTTTGGACGTTGAGAAGTTCGTTAATTTTCGTTCGAGTAGAAATCTCACGTGTTTTATGGTTCGAGCCCTCCACGGGATTTATGCAATCACAAGCTGAAAATTACACGCAACAATTTATGAAATACAATAATAAAGTAGTCGAACGTTTGACGGGAAGTCTAGAACTATTCGCAAGAGCACATAAAAAGATAACTAAGGAAATCGGAGCGGAGTTACTCAAGCTTTTCCCAAAGGAGATCGACCTGTCAGGATCCGGCAGACAGATGGAGGAGAAGGTTGTAGCTTTCTTGAGTCACGATAACCTTATCTCTAGAGGATGTCGGAATCGGATGCCGAGGTCAACGGCTTCCCGCACACGGAGACAAGGAGCGGCGCCGGATGGGTAAACGGCGGCGCCGGCGATAGTGAGGAGTCAGACGGTGCCTTACACGAGGACGACTCGTTGCTGGAGAGAGTCGCACCGTGAAGAAGGAGATGCAAGCATTGGCGTCGGGGTGAGGAACGGCGGCCGTTCCTGCGCAGAAAACGAATGAATCGTTTTCTGCTCTTATCCGGACTTGTTAAATTTCTTTGCTTCAGTCCTTTAAATCACAGTAAACTGATTTTGGCAAAATATTTTGCATGATTGATTTGGCAAGTGCACAATTTTGACATGAGATTCTTTTGCCTAATCATCTGAATTCTTTTGGTAAGTATAATCAATCCATTGACTAGCTCGCTCCTCTATTGTTAATTTAATTTTATGTTTTCCTGAAATAGTCTAGACTTGCCGTCTCTGTCCTAATTACTATATTACCGGAACTCTTTATTAAAAGTATCAACGGGAGGTCAACCCGAAGAGCTGCAAATGGAAAATGAGAAATACATTTATGCTAAATTAAACAAGTGCAAAAATAAACGACACGCTAATTTAAACATGTGCAAAAATAAATGACGAATGCAAAAAGAGAGACAAAGCTAAGATGCATCGCAGGACGCATCACTTTCCTTCTTTGTGATATAGTATTTCCTAAGTTTAGAAGAAATGATTTTAAGTTTATTTGCTCTTATGGGGTTATAGGGAGAACAAGAAAGTGAGCCTTTAGCATTTTCAACGTAACCTAAAAAAATGCCGTTGTGACAGGTGCACGAGCGTCGCAACACCGCTGTAAGAAATTGATATTCTTTCTGACTAGACATATCAGATAGCTTACATTAGACGCTCTTTATAATTCAGAAATAATGCTAGTCACAAAGAACTGTTTTTTATCATGGAAAACAGTAACCTTGCAATCATACAGATAGTAAATGTAGATTATAGATAACTTTCAAATTTTGTCTAAACATTCAGACCTTCATGCCAGGGAGGTCGACCATGGAAGCTATACATCTCTTGAGTAGACTCGTTGACAACTATCGAGAAAGAAAACAAGATGTACTTAGGCATTAGTGAGATAATGACAAAGGATAGGGCACAATGGCGACAAAGGATCCATATAGCCGACCCCACTATAGTGGCATAAAGGCTTGAGTGTTGTTGTTTGTAGTTAGACCTTTTGTGTTAAGTATAAATTACAAATCCTATACCCTCACATTTAATACAAAGCGGGTAATAGCACGCTCCGGAATAAGAAATTTAGCAGATTAAATGACATAGTATCGTCTATGAGATACAGAAAATTCGCAAGCACAGTAGCATGAGTTAGAATAGAGGCGCACTATCTTTCTCCAATGGCATAGTATACCGTATAAGTCACAAAGATTGGGAGATATTAATCCCGTGTTAGAAGATTAGTAGATTTGAGTTTATGTCTATGAGACACTTGAACACCAGAGTTCGTTAGTAGGACTCAGATCGTTAGGCTAGAATTGTGCGATATAATCTACTTTGCCTAGAGTTTTAATGAATGACAACCATAAGTGAATTTAGAACTAAAGTTCAGACCGAACCTTAGAAACTCCTAGTTAACCAAATTATTCGGAACTTGAAAAAATTGCACACAATATGATTAAGTAGAATAGTTATTTACCTTGCTAGTTTTATTTTAGAAAATCATGTATAGTACACTAGCATAAAGTATTTATAATAGCGCAAAGATTATTTTTAAAAACATGCATACATTTCTTTCAAATAATTTTAGTGACACTAGCAGGAATAATTTTTCTTACTTTCCCTTTTGGGCTGACTCATTTTTGGGTATGTTTTTACCGGGGACTCAGGTGGGAAACTGCGCCTAGAATGAACGTGATATTGGAGTGCTCATATAGTTTGTTTCTCTTTCAGTTGTTTTATTTTTAGTACCGTACTGTTTAGTATTGGACAATTGTAATGTTAATGTTTAAGAGTTTTCCTATGTACTAGACATATTACAGTATTTCAGATATTTAGTTATTCGACTTTTCATCTTTCTAGTGGCTATATGAATTCAGCTTGATAAGATACAATTTTACTCTTAGTTGAACTTTTGTTTACTTCTGTTGTAGTTCATTTTCAAATCTCTTCAATTATACATGTTATGTACTAGTTTTAATACTGTTTCTTAGTTTACTGTTTATCGTTGAACCCGGTCGGACTGATGATTTGTTGTTAAACTATGATGGGGTATTAAAATTAGTATCAAAGTCAGGTTTAGGATCCCATGACCCAGTAAATTCACAGAGTCATAGGATTTCTTCTGAGTTAGTCCTGTGATGATAGAGTCATCGAGTTTTATTTAGTTTTTAGTTATGCTTGTGTTTAAGAATATCTTGTATATTAGATTCTTCCTTATGTCTAGTACATCAATAACTTTATTCCTTGCATGTTATAGGCACCGCGTACCAGTGAGACAGACAAGCCTTCTCGCCAAAATACTACTCCAAAGATAGTCATGGATGATAATAGTGCACCAGCAGCACCAGTAGTGTCAGACCCAGCAGATATGGCCATCATTATTGCTAGAGTGGTGGCCTTAGCCATGGTAGAATTCAGAAATGCACTGTCTGCTGCAGATCCAGCAGCACTTCCTGTGCCAGCGGCTGGGGATTTAGGGATGGAGCTCTACCTGAGGAATCTACGCGATCTTCATCCCTCCAATTACAATGGAGAGGAGACGCCGATGGAGACTGATGATTGGTTGATTAAGACCCGTGAATTGCTCGAGATGATGGAGTGCCCAGAGAACAAGAAGATTCTGTTAGCGGGTTTTCTCCTGAAAGGGGAGGCCCATCAGTGATCGACCAAACACTTAGCAGACGACGCCGCTCATAAGTGTCATAATTTGTAATTTTTTCTCTTGTTTTTCTTTATTCGCTCAGCGTCATCACTTGTGTTTTCCAACGTTGTCAGGTTGTATCGCAGACATGTTCACCTGGAACGACTTCTCAACAACACTAGATAGCTGGTTTGTTCCCCCGTCCGAGCGTCACAATCTGCATGAGAATTGAGAAGTACCTTAGGTTGATTCAGGGGGACAAGATAGTGGTGGTGTATGATAGGGAGTTGACCCACCTTTCTCGTTATGCGAGCATGATACAAGGGGATGAGAGAGAGAAGTGTAGCCGTTTTGTGGATGGACTGCGTGATTCGCTGAGACAGCCTTTGATGACGATGGTGAACGCTGATTATAAGAGTTTAGAGGACATTGCAAGGAAGTTGGAAACTGACCAACAGAAGGTTCAAAAGCGCAACAGTTTCCGTTTGAAGCGACCTCAGGATGCGCCTCAGCAGCAACAGAGCAGGAATAGTCAAGGCAGGAACTGGAATAAGAAGCGGAGACTAGGGTCAGGATCAAGGATTACCACCTCTCCTAAGTGTTACCGCCACCATCTGGGTGAGTGTTTGGCTACAACGAGGGTATGTTACAAGTGTCAGCAACCAAGACACATAGCTCGTTATTGTCAGGGAGCTTCTGGGAATCAGCTAATTTAAGTTAAGTGTTTGATTATTTCTTATCTATTTATACCATTTTCCACCTTAGTCTGATTAAGTGTAACCCTCTCTTGTAGCCGAAGTTTGAGGTCGGTGGCTCGAGTAGAGCTGACAAAGGAAAATCACTCATGGATGCTGACAAGGGAAAGCACCCATGGATGCTGATACGAGGCCAGTTCCGGGACGAGGACCAGTGCAGCCTATGGCCTTGGCCAACAGGAAGCCAAGTAGCAGGAGGATGTGGTGACCGGTATCGTTTGTCATATAGATAATCTAATTTATCCTCCTTAGTGACACTGTTAATTCTCTTGTTCAATCATTCATGTATGCATTTTTATGATTTATAATGTATCCTCCAAGATTCTATTTGACACGGACGATTCACACTCGTTTTTGGCAGTATCTTCAGTACATAGACTGGATTTAGAAGTCTTTCCAGAGGCAGTATCGTTAGAGGTTATAATGCCTAATGGATCTTCCTTACAGACCAGAGTTAAGTGTAGGATGCTCGCGCAGTTTGGAGAAGTGGAAATCATTATTGAAGTTTTGTCACTTCTTATTGTGGGTTTTGATTTGATTATGGGTATGGATTGGTTATCAAGGGTGTGCGCCAAGATAGACTATAGGAATAGGTTGATTCAGTTTGAAGGACCCAGCCAGATCGTTGTTACCTTCCAGAGCATAAAAGGAGTCGCTCTAATTATCTCTTCCGTCAAGTCTGTTAGATGCATTAGCAAAAGTTGTGAAACTTTCTTAGTGCTGATGAATGTTGAAGTCAAGGCTGATTTGATAAAGGTGCCCGTGGTTCAGGAATTTCCTGATATCATCCCAGAGAAGTTACCTGGTGCCCCTCCTACTAGAGAGATTGATTTTCAGATCGATCTTTTACATGGATCTACACCAGTTGTCAAGTTCCCTTCCCGCATGGCTACTAGACTTGTTGAATTAAAGGTCCGGTTCCAGGAGCTGCTCGACTTGAGTTTTATTCGCCCCATCACATCGTCTTGGAGTGCACCGATTTTATTTGTGAAGAAGAAGGATGGCAGTCTGAGATTATGTAAAGACTACCGCTAGCTGAACAAGTTGATTGTTAAGAACAAGTATCCTATTCCCGGGAATATAGTTGTCAGAATCGCGATCCAGAACAAAGGATCTTACAATCCTACGATCCAGATTTTGTAAATCGATCCAAATTTTATAAAGCGATTCTCGATTCAATCCTACCATTTGATCTGATCCTACCTCGAAATGATCTCATCTAGGATCTCGATCCTGACAACCTTACCCGGGATTGACGACTTATTTGATCAGCTTGAGGGTTCATGCACGTTCTCTAAGTTAAACTTGAGGTCAAGCTATCATCAACTGAAGATTCGGGAAGACATTCAGAAGACGACATTCAGTACCAAATACGGACACTTTAAGTTCATGGTCATGTCATTCGGGTTGACCAACACCCCGTCCGTTTTTATGGATCTAATGAATTGGGTGTTTCAGGAATACCATGATCGTTTTGTTATCGTCTTCATAAATGATATTTTGGCGTATTCCAGGAGTGCAGAAGATCATGTTTCGCACCTCGGGACCGTTTTGGGGACGCTCAGGAAGAACCAGCTTTATGCCAAATTTTCTAAGTGCGAATTTTAGTTGTCAGAGGTTGCTTTTCTGGGACACGTTATCAGTCAGAGAGGTCTCTCCATTGACCCAAAAAAGGTAAAAGCAATAAAGGATTGGTCGAGACCGAAGACAGCTACGGAGGTTTGCAGCTTCCTGGGTTTAGCAGGATGCTACAGGAGGTTTATCAAGAACTTTTCGAAAATAGTTTTACCGTTGACTTCGCTCTCCAGGAAGGGTAAAGCTTTTAGTTGGACAATTGAGCGTGAACTGGCTTTTGAAGAGTCGAAAACCAGGCCGATGACCGCCCCGATTTTGAGTTTACCATCAGGGGCATATCGATTTAAGATTTATAATGACACATCGGGTCAAAATTTGGGTTGTGTACATATGCAGCATGGAAAGGTCATAGTGTTTGCCTCTGGACAGTTAAAGGTGCATGAGAAGAATTATCTTGTGCATGACTTGGAGCTAGCAGGAGTCATCCACGCGTTGAAGATTTGGAGGCATTATCTCTATGGGATTCGTTGTGAGATTTTTACTGATCACAAAATTCTCAAGTACATCTTTGACCAGCATGAGCTCAATATGAGACAGTGCAGATGGTTAGAGTTTCTGTCAGATTATGATGTGGATATTCAGAACCACCCGGGAAAGGCAAATGTGATAGCAGATGTGCTTAGTCGTAGAGGATCGAGTTATTTCCTCCTTACTCAGCAAGAGGAGTTGGTGCGAGATTTGGAGAAGCTAGAGTTCAGTGTTGTGTCACACTCCAGTTTCGGGTCTGCAAGGTTGAGCTTGATGGAAATTATTTGTGACATCAAGGATAGGATCAGAACAGCTCTACCCTTAGATCCAAAGATGGTTGAGATTTGAGATTTGATACAGGCATGCCAAATGGAGAAGTTTAGTATTCAGGAGGATTTACTGTTGTACAGTGGTAGGGCGTGTGTTCCAGATGTTAGCCACCTCCAAGAGGACATACTGTTTGAGGCTCATAACTCCAGGTATTCAATACATCCGGGTAGCATGAAGATGTATGTAGATCTGAAGAAGATAGTCTGGTGGCCAGGTCTGAAGGGTGACATTGCAGAGTATGTTGGGAGGTGCAAAACGTGCAAGTTAGTTAAAGTCGAGTGTCAGAGGTCAGGAGGTAAGCTATAGCCACTTCCTATCCCAAAATGGAATTTTGAGGACATATCGATAGATTTTGTTCATGGTCTTCCAAGATCGCAGAGTGGGAATGATTCCATATGGGTTATAGTTGACCGTCTCTCTAAGGTTGCTGGTTTCATTCTCAATAGAAGGATAGATCATGGTCCCAGATTGCTGCAGTTATATGTATGTGAGATTGTCCGACTCTACGGTGTTCCCAAGACCATAGTTTTAGACAGAGATGACAGGTTTACTTCTAAGGAGTGGAGATACGTTCAGGAGCAGTTGGGCACTAAGCTACATTTCAGTATTGTCTTCCATCCCCAGACAGATGGACAGACTGAGCATACGAATAGGACCTTGGAAGATATGTTTCGGATGTGTATTCTGGATTATGGAGGTAAGTGGGAGAAGTGTGTCACATTTGTTGAGTTCTCCTACAATAACAGCTTTTGGGCAATTATTGGATGGCTCCTTTTAAGGCATTATACGACAGACGCTGTCGGACGCCGTTATGTTGGGTTGAGAGTGAAGAAAAATCTTTCATCCATGAAATTTGGATTGATAAGACCACGGATCGTATCAAGCTCGTCCAGGAACGTATGAAAATAGCTCAGGACCGTCAGGCAGAGTACTATGACCAGAGGCACAGGTCAGTGGAATTCAGTGTTGGAGAGTATGTGGTGGAGACCAGCCCCGATTAGGTTGAAAGAAAAAAAATGCCCAGAACGCACTCGAGGGAATTTCTACCGGCTCTGAATTTACATGTTGTATGTGTGTTTGTGTTGTAATTTGTGTGAAAAAAAAACAATATATATATATAATCACATAAATATATATATATATATTTATATGTAAATGTGTGCAGTGTGCGTGCAATTGAGAGAGCGTGAGTTATATATGTATGTATATGAGTATAAATATATATATATATAAGAAAATATATATATATATAAATATAAAATTAAAGGGTATATATATATGTGCATATAACTATATATATATATATATATATATGTATTATGTATACTTAAAGTTAGGTTAAAAGAAGGCCCGGCTTCTCCGCCCGATTCTCGGTCCAGCACTGTGCTTCTTCCCGATCTTTCGGCTCAACCATGGCGCACCTCTAGGGCCCAGCGTCAACTACTCCAAGCCGTTCCTTCTCCGACAAATGCGTTAATTCCGCACAACCGCCGCTCCATGACCCAGTCACGGCCCCTCTCCGACAGTCTGGCCACGGTTCCAGCCATGAACGCTGCCACGATGCCTCTTCCTAGCAGTTTCAGCCATGGCCGAGCTGCCTCAAACAGACAGTTAGCGGATTTCAAAGTTTTAGGACATTTTTTTCTTCTTTTTGTTGTTGTTGTTGATGCCCTATAAATGGCAAGGAAGATGAACAGGGTGGGATGATGAAAATGTGAAATTGATATTGATGTATGCGATTTCTGTGTGAGATTTCAGTGTGAATTCCTGTTACAGTTAGGTGTTAGATGTGTTTGCTGCAATTACCTTCCTCTGGAGAAGATGAGCAGTGTTATCCGATGTTAGGTATAGGAAATTTAGTTGCTGCTTGTATTTTGGTTCCGATTGCTGTTTGGGAGAATGATGAACAGTAATTTGAAGCAATTGTTGTAAGTTTTTAATTAATGAACAATAGTATTACTTGTTGTTTGCTGGATGCCCCCGTGAGAGTTAGGTGTTGACTGCAACTAATGATAAAGGAGTATAAGCTTGTCGTGGATCTCCTGTTTAGGTGTTAGCGGTTGCTTGTGTGCTTCCTGTTAGGGTGCTTAGAGATTTCGTGGATCCACCGCAAGTGTTTGAGATTACGTGGATCCACCTTGAGTGTGAGAGCGAGTGAATTTTAGGGTGTTAGTTTGTGGCTTCTTTGCTTTGTTGAGTGATTCCGGGGAACCATCTCGTGTGAGGGAGTGAATTAATTCCTTGGTGCCCGTATGCGATAACGGCCGACCTCGGAGTGGAATATCGGAGGTGACGAGCAGTTTTTCGCGTGATCGTCATCGACTTCGGATACGGAAAGACGCATCTTTCCGTGGGTAACTGTTCATATCTCTTCCTTCATGTATGTCTCTATTTTTTTCTCGTAGGATCATAGACTTTTTTTTGCTGGGTTTTCGCCCGAATTTTGTCAGCACACGCTACGTCGAAAATTCCAAACAGAAACGTATTTGGAGTTCACGATTTACGTTTTGCTGCGGCAAGGGGAATGGATCGAAAGTTGCTGACTTCCTTCCCCGGATTTAAAATTGAACCAATGTTTAAGAAAATTCATTTTAAAATTGGAGAAGTAATTTTGTTTTTTTCATAAAAATTTCAAGTTGCGTAATTTCTTAAGTGTTGCGCCCGCTCTAAAATCTGCAAAATTAGTATAAGAATCGCATGCATTTTAGGGTTTCCTAGAAAAGCCGACAGACGCGTAAATCCTACACGCCGTCCTGCATCAAATTGGTATCAGAGGCAGGTTGTCAAAACTTTTCCAAATTTTGGGATCCGCCCTTCGTAGAATAGGAACCCGCATATCATTTTCAAATTTTTTTTCAAAAAAAAAAGTTTTTTTAAACAAATCATACATAGCATTTGACGTTTATTCGCATGCATCGGCGTAGTGTTATAATGCGTCAAGTTGAACGTGGTCACCCGAGTCGTGGACATGAAGGGGAACAACCACCCCAATGGTTTTTACCTTTCGCCCACCAAATGACGGCATTAATTGAGAGTACCTGTCAATTGCGTGAAAGGTTAGCACACCTTAGAGGTAGGGTAAGTAGATTAGAAATACCCCCTCGAGCGTCAATGCCGCCTCAAATTCGAGATGAGCATTCGGTCCGTGCACATTACGATGTTCCTCAACATTATGTAGAAAGATCTACATTTAGTAAAAATCCATTATATGAGGATCACGACTACCCTTACACTCACTCTCATAGTGCCCAGTCACGGAGATCTTTACGATACTTCGATGATTATACTCGAGCACCGTATACCTCTTCCAGAGATCGTGTTGACACATCAACACGTTCGCATTATGCTAGAGACGGTCAGTATGATGACTATCATCGTTTTTATCCTCGTACCCGAATGGATCCTAGTAGTCCTTCGACACTTTATTATGAGGATAGGATTCAGTATCATTCTAGTTATCGATTCTACATGTCTCCTTTATATGAGGAATCTGAGTCTGTACATGTGCAACCACCACCACACGATCGTTGGACTTATGTCTACCCACGAGCATGTCATGATTATGTTGGGGACACTCATCATGATTACCCTCGAACTATCTATAGAGGTCGTTATCGTCACGAGTATGTCACACCTAGTGATCCTCCTAGTGTTCCGAAGGTGAACATGATGATAGATATTAAGGGGCAGCAAGAGCCTTCTACTGCCCGAAGCAGGGAGACATCACCCACTCTATCTGATGTCCTAGTACAGGATGTGTGGAGTCAACCCCCATATGAGTCTGCTCCACTATGTGACCCCGTCTGTGATTCTATATCTACTAGCTCTCCTTTGAGTGTAGATTCCTTGCACACTTCACCTGATGGTGCACCGAGTCATATCACCACACCCGATGGCGCATCGAGTCACATCACCACACCTGATGGCGCACCGAGTGATATTACGATCGGAAGTGGAGAGCTTAGTACTGATCTCGAGGTAGTCACTCCTACACTATCTGGGAGTATGACACCTCCTGACGGTTCATTTCTGGAGAACCATCACTCGACTGATGAGTCATTTGACGACCCACCTATGGAGCCTCCAGATGAGCCACCTCGTTCTTATGTGAATGAGCTTTATCTGAATAGTACACTTGCGAGTTTTAAGACATGAATATCTGCTTCATTGTCGCACTTGATGTTGATAGTGCTTGGGCATAGCCATCTGGTGACTCGCACTCTAGATGAGTTATGGGACGTACCTCCTGTTGACCATCGTATTTGCGATGAGTTTTTCTATGTCCCACCTGGTGAGCCTCATGATGCCTCACTTTCCCTTAGCACAATTATTACGATTGTTACATTTCGTGCACATTTATCTGAGAGAACTTCATATGTTGTTGGAGCCTGCGTTTTCACGCGTCGCTTTTGCGACAAATTTTGCTATACCCCTCTCGGTGAACCCCCAGATGCAAAACTTATGGGTTCACCGCACATTTGGGGTCTTTCCATCTTTAGTGACAAGTCGAGTTTGAGGGTGCACTCACTGATTCGTTGTTGTTATATCTTATCACCCACACTTTCAGGGACAATCTGCACACTATGTTGGCACATCTGATCACTGGCGTCTCTGATTTGCACTTGAGTGTTCATCGCTCCCGCGATGAGTTCTTTTATGATCCACCCTCTAAACCTCCTGATCATGTACCACTTTCAGGAGTTGCTTTTAGTATCTGAAACCATCGGTTTGTGGCGTTAGTCGTGCTAGTAATCATCTTTGCATTTGCATGAATTGCATAAAAATATATATATATATTGATCGGAAAAGTGCATAGTATTTATGATTTTTATGCAACTCAATTTTAAAACAAAAGCATAAAAGAGCTACTAGTTTTAAAATGAATGACTTGATTATGGTTAGGCTAGATCTGGAACGGTTACCTTCTGGTAACGTAAATAAGCTAGCAACCGTAGAACTAGACTCTTTCGAGTAGTAAATCGGATTGGGCAAAGTGCGTATGAACTTGAAATGTCTACCATTTGGGGAGCAAATCCTGTTTTTAACGTAGCCAATCTGACTTAATTCTACGATTACTCGCATGAGTCTTTAGAATCTCCAGTGTCTTCTTCTCCATTTGATTCTTCTGGATTGGTGAGTGAGAGTGAGGAGCCACATTCAGGACATACCAGTATTCATTTCGCTACTAACACTTCCATTGTAGTTCCGTCTGTTTTCACCACCAATTTCAGGTTGGGCATGGACACTAGAAGATTATTCTATTACAGTTCCCGATCACATATTACCACTACTGATATTGGTTTCGGAGATACTTGGTTCGTTGGCATGGATGTTGATTTCTCCCGCACTACCGCTCGGAGCACTCACCAGAGATGAGTAATTTCCAGAGGGGGAGAGTTGGTGGAGACCAGCCCCGATTAGGTTGAAAGAAAAAAAAATGCCCGGAACGCACTCGAGGGAATTTCTACCGGCTCTGAATTTACATGTTGTATGTGTGTTTGTGTTGTAATTTGTGTGAAAAAACAACCAATATATATATATATATATATATATATATATATATATATATATATATATATATATATATATATATATATATAATCACATAAATATATATATTTATATGTAAATGTGTGCAGTGTGCGTGCAATTGAGAGAGCGTGAGTTATATATGTATGTATATGAGTATAAATATATATATATATATATATAAATATAAAATTAAAGGGTATATATATATGTGCATATAACTATATATATGTATTATGTATACTTAAAGTTAGGTTAAAAGAAGGCCCGGCTTCTCCGCCCGATTCTCGGTCCAGCACCGTGCTTCTTCCCGATCTTCCGGCTCAACCATGGCGCACCTCTAGGGCCCGGCGTCAACTACTCCCAGCTGTTCCTTCTCCGACAAAGGCGATAATTCCGCACAACCGCCGCTCCACGACCCAGTCACGGCCCCTCTCCGACAGTCTGGGCACGGTTCCAGCCATGAACGCTGCCACGATGCCTCTTCCTAGCAGTTTCAGCCATGGCTGAGCCGCCTCAAACAGGCAGTTAGCGGATTTCAGAGTTTTAGGACATTTTTTTTCTTCTTTTTGTTGTTGTTGTTGATGCCCTATAAATGGCAAGGAAGATGAACAGGGGGGATGATGAAAATGTGAAATTGATATTGATGTATGTGATTTCAGTGTGAATTCCTGTTACAGTTAGGTGTTAGATGTGTTTGCTGCAATTACCTTCCTCTGGAGAAGATGAGCAGTGTTATCCGAAGTTATGTATAGGAAATTTAGTTGCTGCTAGTATTTTGGTTCTGGTTGCTGTTTGGGAGAATGATGAACAGTAATTTGAAGCAATTGCTGTAAGTTTTTAATTAATGAACAATAGTATTACTTTTTGTTTGTTGGATGCCCCCGTGAGAGTTAGGTGTTGACTGCAGCTAATGATAAAGGAGTATAAGCTTGTCGTGGATCTCTTGTTTAGGTGTTAGCGGTTGCTTTTGTGCTTCCTATTAGGGTGCTTAGAGATTTCGTGGATCCACCGCAAGTGTTTGAGATTACGTGGATTGATGCAGGACGGTGCGTAGGGTTTACGCACCTGTCGGCAATTTCTAGGAAACCCTAATTGGATGCAACGAAATGTGATTTTAGCAAGTAATTGAAGCGGAGGTTGCGCGAATTTTATGAGTCCTAAACAACTTTTATCAAAACACGAGAAATACTATTTTGCTTAAAAGAAAAGATTTTCTTAAATAGAGGGTTCGATTTAAATCCAGGGAAGGAAACTCGCAACTTCGTTCCGTTCCCTTTGTTGCAGCCAAACGGAAATCATGAACTCCAAATGCGTTCCCGTTTGGAGTTCTCGACGTAGCGTTTGCTGACAAAATTTTACGAAAACCCAGCAATGAGTCCTAATAATTCCTAAGAGAAAATGAAGACACACGCAAAGAAAGGGATAGAAGCAAGTTACCCACGGAAAGAGTCGTCTTTCCGTATCCGAAGTCGATGGCGATCACGCGAGGAGTTCCTCGTCACCTTCGATTTCCACTCCGAGGTCGGCCGCTTTCGCACACGGGCACCACGGAAATTAACACTCCCTCACACGAGGTGGTTCCACGGAATCACTCAACGAAGTAAGGAGCCACAAACTAAACAAGCCTAAAATTCACTCGCACTTCACGCTCAAAGTGGTTCCACGAAATCTCAACACTCCGGTGGATCCACGAAATCTAATTCAATCAACCTTTAGAGAAGCCACAAAACTGAAATACACAATCTCATTCACCTACACAGAACAACTATAAACACTTCCACCGGTTATCTTCCCTACCAATTGGAGGCAAGCACCAGATCATTCCACTCCTATTCACATAAGAGGATCCAACGGGATTAACTGACAAGAAGGTTAAATCTCCAACAATTCGACAAGAGCAGGACTCCTCAATTCTTACAGGAAGAAGAATAAATCTCTTTACATTAACAAACTGAACTCTCAATCGGGAAGACCTAAAGCAACAACTCATCTAAATATTACTTGAACATCTAAATATCACAGTAAAATTAAATTTACTGTTCATCTTCATAACTCTCACACAACAGTCGAATGTAACCAACAACTCAAACAGGAGCAACACATCCACTAATTTCCTACAGCAACACAAAAAACATTCTTCATCCTCAATCTCAACGGAGGGCAACTACAACATCGTTAATAATCGATTTCAACATTCTTCAAATCTTCATCAACAACAACATGACTCAAAAACTGGAAGCAAATCAAGCAGCAAGTTCGAAATTTCAACATCAACAACCGCCAAAATACAAAACATACCCCTTTTATAGGTTTTACAACAGTGAAGAAGAAGAAGCTCCGGTACCGGCCATGGTGGTAGTTTCGTGGCCTTGAACCGCCGGGAGTTGGGATCGTGCTCTGCGGTTGTGGCCAACGTAGAGGCTAACGGTGCCGAGGACTGGCAAGAGGCGAGTGGTCGAGCGTGAATCCCGCTCGTTTTCGGGCCGGAAATGGCGGACGGCGTTGGATCGGCTCGTGGAAGAGGAACAGTCGTCCGCCGTTCTTCACTGCTTTGCCACGAGTAGGGTTTAGGTTAAAGATTATAATGTATATATATATATATATGTACTGTTTATATGTAATATATATATATATATTTTATAATTTTTTTTTTTTCTTTTAAACACTTATGTGTTATGTGTGTATATATATTTATACTTATATATATATATACACACATATATTTTCACAAATACGAAACAATCACAATGTGACATTCAGGGCCGATAGAGGTCCGGTTGGGTGCGGCGGCGGGCACTTTTGCGACGCCCTGATCGGGGCTGGTCTCCACCATGGATCCACCTTGAGTGTGAGAGCGAGTGAATTTCAGGGTGTTAGTTTGTGGCTTCCTTGCTTTGTTGAGTGATTCCGTGGAACCATCTCGTGTGAGGGAGTGAATTAATTCCTTGGTGCCCGTATGCGATAACGGCCGACCTCGGAGTGGAAGATCGGAGGTGACGAGGAGTTCCTCGCGTGATCGTCATCGACTTTGGATACGGAAAGACGCCTCTTTTCATGGGTAAATGTTCATATCTCTTCCTTCATGTGTGTCTCTATTTTTTCTCATAGGATCATAGACTTTTTTTTGCTGAGTTTTCGCCGAATTTTATCAGCAAACGCTATGTCGAAAATTCCAAACGGAAACGTATTTGGAGTTCACGATTTCCGTTTTGCTGCGGCAAGGGGAACGGATCGAAAGTTGCCGACTTCCTTCCCCGGATTTAAAATCGAACCAATGTTTAAGAAAATTCATTTTAAAATTGGAGAAGTAATTTTGTGTTTTTCATAAAGATTCCAAGTTGCGTAATTTCTTAAGTGTTGCGCCCGCTCTAAAATCTGCAAAAATAATTTAAGAATCGCATGCATTTTAGGGTTTCCTAGAAAAGCCGACAGACGCGTAAATCCTACGCGTCGTCCTGCATCAGTATGTCTATCTGAAGGTCAGACCAGTTAGAGTAGTCTCTTGAATCAAGCGGATGAAGAAATTGATTCCTAGTTTCGTTGGTCCTTTTAAGGTACTGGAGTGTATTGGTGAAGTTGCTTATAGATTGGTTTTACCTGAGGAAATGAGTGGTCTACATGATGTATTTCACGTCTCCTATCTGAGGAGAGCAGTTAGAGATTCTAGCCAGATAATTAGTACTGAGGAATTACCGATCGAATCAGATCTTAGTATCAGTGTTAAATCAGTTAGAATAGTGTACTTAAAGATTCAGAAGCTCAGGAGCAAAGAGATCCCGTTTGTAAAAGTTCTTTGGATGAACTGTGTCCGACCAGGGTATACTTGGGAACGAGAAGATGAGCTTCGGAAAACCGAAGATTATGCTTTCCTCTTTGACTCAGGTATGTTGTAATTTTCGAGCACAAAAATTCTTTTAGCAGGGAAGATTTGTAACATCCGTTAATTGATGCGGAAATAAATTTAATTGCAGGGTCCGATCTCGAACGAATTTGATCGAGACAGCGTCATGACAAGGTGCAACGAGTGAGTACTTTGTTGCGTGTTAATAAATATTAAAGTTGTAGCCACAATATTACTTGTATCCACAGGTCGTTTCTCATTCAGTTTTAGCAACCGCACTCTTGTTCAGCGCTCAAATTAAAAGCCCCGTAAATCCCATTACCCCTGTATAACCCTATTTTCACGTTAACCACTGCTCTTCTCTCCCTCCCGCATTCGACGATTTCTCCATCGGAGCGTCTCCCCCAGTCGATCGTCGTACCCGCCTCTAGGCGGCACTTACTGAGGTTGTGGCGTTCCCATATAGTTCACCGGCAATCGGCGACCAGTGAGGTTGTTTCCGTCCAATTCCTGTACGCAGACCGACCGAATGAACCCCTTTCCCTAGGGTTGAAACTATTGGCTCATTTTCCCCCTTCAGTTTGATCCCGTCGAGTTTTTCTCTACAGTCCAAAGGGTCTTCGAGAGTTAGCTTCAAGTCCAGACTTCTCTTTCAGGTATTGGAAAAGTCTCCGTATTTTTTTTCGATGTTTGATTCCCCCTGCAGTACCAGCAACCCCATGAATTCTTCTTCCCTTCTAGAGTAAAAGGGGATTTCCTCAACCCTAATCTTTAGGCACGGCAAGGTTTCGTGGCGTTTGGGAAATCTCACTTTTCTGTCAAGGTGAACCTTCCTTGATCTCTCTCCCATGTAAATCTTAGTTATGAAAACTTCTCTAACATGTTTTTCAGCTTGGTGAATGTCTTTTGCAGTTACGGTCAATTCGGTGATTTCAAGTTTAGTGGTGATCATTTTCATTTCAAAAAAATTATAACCCTTCATCGATAGAGGAGTGGCTCTGTGAATTCAAATATTCAGACATATTAGAGTATTTCAGATATACAGTTATTTGACATTTCATCTTTCTAGTGGTTCTGTGAACTCAGCTTGATGAGGTACAATTTTACCCTTGCACTTTTTTACTTCCGATGTAGTTCATTTTCAGATCTCTTTAATTATACTTGTTATGTACTATTTTTAATACTGTTTCTTAGTTTACTGCTTATCGCTGGACCCGGCCGGATAACAGATTTGTTGTTAAACTAGGATGGGGTATTACAGCCTGTATGAATTCATGTCCATCACATTGCGCAATTCGGCGTGATGTGTCACCACCAGAGAGTCTAGTAAAGGGCAATTTGGTTCTTTGGACTTTGCGGAAGTTTTAGAGATCGAATTTAGGTGATTTTGGTGGCGTTGGAAAGATATTATTAATACGGATCCAACGGAAAGTTCAAATCACTTCAAATCCTTTTCAGTTTCTCTGAAATCCGGAAAAAGTGAAGTAAAGGGGAGAGAGTGTCTAAACGCTACAAAAATTTCGGGGAAGCACCGAAGAAGATTCTAGATAGAGATTTCGTCCTTGGTGTCGAAGTGCTGCCTAAATACTTTTTTAAGTCAAAGCCCGAACTTTTTAAAAACATTGAAATACTGTCAAATACTAATTCAAGCGCTGAAATGTAGATAAGTGAAAAATAATGAAGTTTTTATGCTTTGTATTAGCTTTTATGTTGTGATATCTTTATTAGTGATTATTACACCTACATAATGCGGAAATAAATGTGATAATTTATTAGGCATAACAAAGGGTCAAGTCTCTTATGTTCAAGTGATAATGAGGCCCCGAGTTTTAGAATACATGCGTTATTGATAGAATGAATATATTTTGAACATTATCGTGCAAAAATATTAATAAAACTGAAGGATATCACGCATGTAGAATTATCGTAGTCTGGCCAATATTATTATTATTACACAAGTCATATGAGTGTCATTTGAGACTAGACTGATCCGTGACTAACCAATCAGTTTTGGATAATAAGGCCCCGAGTTTTAGAATGCATGCATATTGATAGCATGAACATATTTTGAAAGTTATCGTGCAGAAATATTAATAAAACTGAAGGATATCACGCATGTGGAATTATTGCAATCTAACCGATATTAGTATTATTACATGAGTCATTGCAATCTAACCGATATTAGTATTATTACATGAGTCATATGAGGGGTCTTTTGAGGCAAGGCAGGCCCGTGACTATTCGATCGATTTTGGATAAAATTCAATGATGATAATTTGAGATGTTATGATAAGACGTGACGATATTATAAAAAATAGTGAAAAATTATTACGTGATGGCGTGTACTATTATGTTAACCCACTATTTGGTCATTTTGCCCGGATCCCCTATATTTTGAGGTGGAACACCTCGAGAGTAGCGCTCCTATCCGGCGAGTTTAGTCACTCGTAATACAAGAGCGTTTGGCCCTATCCTATAGGGCATATATCATGAGAGTGGCGCTCCTAACTGGCGTACCCACTCTCTCTAGGATGGTTGGTTCAATCTGGCTTGTAAAGGAAGTAAGCCCTTCAGTTTAGCCCACCGAGGAACTGGAAGTGCTAACTAATAAATAAGTTATTTTCGATAAAAAGAAATTGTATTTTGACAAAAAAAAAATATAAATTGATGTGTCTATCTAGATTACTGCTTACTATTTTTATTGCATACATTATCTAGAAATTGTTTGTTGCATACATACATATATATTGTATTATTATTGATATATGTAACAGTATAAGATCCTAAATCAAAAGTACTATTCTATCTCATTCCTACCAAGCCAGGGTATGACACCGCCCATATGGATACCATGGACAGCGGTCTTCAAGCCAGGGACTAAATTCTCTCACTGGCAAGGAAGCGCCTTCTCTAGGCCCATGCGAGCATGGAGGTTGCTTACAATAAAGGGAATCGCGAGCTAGCCTTTGCTCTAGGTGAGTGGGTGTGGCTTTAGCGTCGTCCTTATCGTCAAGATCTCGGCGGCACAAACCACATAACACATGTTAGGGCCCAAGTTCTACAGACCTTTCGAAATCTTCTAGTGCATTAGGGAGGTAGTTTGTTGCCTTCAGCTTTCACTGGATGCCAGGATTTATGATGTTTTTCACATCTCCCGGTTGAAACAGTTGCATGGCCCACCACTCATGGCTCCCTTGGTAAACCTTCCTCCATAGCTAGATTGTTGAAGCCAAAATCTGACTTCAACAAGAGTTCGAAAAATAGGGACGTAGCCAACACCTACTCGTCCCAAGCTCTGACCTCCGACTGGTCGTGAAGGACTAGAAACTGACCCAAGGCCTCAGCAGGGAGGTCCCACCGCTTACCCGGAAGATCTCTGAGAGCTTCCCCTCCAAAGCCAAAAGCTGGGCTCGGAGCAACTCAGAAAGCACAGAAAAAAGCCTCTCAAGTCCCGGGAAAGATATCCGTGTGTGCTTCTGAAGAATCCCTCTGGGTCTATTTATAGTTTTCTGAATTGGATCTGCAAATAACCATACTGGGTTGACCTGAAATTACCAGAGTACCCCTAGTTGGGTCTGCCAACAGCCAAACTCCGTTGTTCTGAGGAGTTATATGCAGACCACCAGGGGCAAAAGAGTAAAATTACCCGGGGTAGAAGAGTAAAAACCCCCTTGGGTATAGAAATGTGAAAACGGCCCCTTTTTTGTATGGCGAGTGGGGGAGTATCTATCGGCGAGACGAATCTTCCTCCCGTCTCGTCAACCTTATATGATTTGAGGTCTTCTCGCGGTCATAGGCCTTCTCGCGCCCTCAGGAGGGGTGTCTCGCCTACTGCAGAGGCCACTTATCTCGCCACCTGCGAGTGGACCACATGGTCCCACTCGCCCATCAATTCCACTCGCCCGTCTCGACTATTCGTGCTTTGAGGACCTCTCGCGAGCCCGAGGTTGTACACAATCCCCGCTTTTTTCGAGATTATTGTAAGCTCGGAAAAAACATCCAACCGAGGCTCGCTATTAATACGTATTTATTGACGTATTTATGAGAGAATCTTCTGAGTCCCCACATCAAAACCTATAAATATGGGATTCCTATCCCGAATAGAGGTTGCCCCTTTGCACACTTCCTTCTCCCTTGCAGCATTGTTCATCATGTCTCACAGTCAGAGCTTTCGCGAGTGCCTTGCCAAAGTGCGTCGACAGAACAAGGTCGTCGTGGCCGCTTATACCTCAACCTTAGTTCGCTCCCTACCTTCTGTATCATCCTCTCTGTCTCGCCTGAAGAGGGAAAAAACAGGTGGCCCCTCCTCTGCAGAGGATTCGTCTCGCGCAGTCCAGGAGACCCGCCCTCCTCCCGCATCTCCCAAAGAGAAAGAGGTGAGCTCTCGCTTCTATCTCTGGTCTTCAATATTTTTATCTGCTTTCTTAATTGTTTTTCTTCAGGGAGCTTCCGCGGCTACACAACGACCGGAAAGCCCGCGAGATGACTCCGCCGCCCGTCGCGAAGATTCTGATTCGCACGACCTTCCACTCCTCTATCTACTCCTCCCTGCAAGAGGAGAGACGATCCCACCCAGGCCGCCGGGACTTCCCGTCCTCCCGGTAAGGAATCTTCCCTCTCGCTTCTCTGTCTCACTCGCTACTCTCACACACTCCTGCGGGAGCCTCTCTCACCCTGCTCCTTTACTCCTTCCGCAGGCGCCCATACCAACTCGCCTGCTGAGGAGCACCCTGGACAACCTGCCGTCTCGCCTCTTCCTCCCCTTGACGGGATTGAAGATTACCTTGGCGACCCTGCAAACCCGGCGGAAATGAGGCGCATGACTGCTGAGTTGTTCCAGAAACACGCGCGCCTCATCCATTCGCTGACGCTGGATAAGCAGGCGGCGGATCGGCGCATCGAATGGCTGGAGAACGAGTGCGCTCGCTTATCTTCCGAGGCAGATACCGAGTTGGATGTCGATGGAACCAATCCTGACGCCATCATCAGCGAGGTCGATATGCAGCTTCGTCTCGCTCGCCGTGGGCTGGAGTCCGTTCGCGCTTTCCACTCGCGTAGTAGGCCTCCTTGTGCGGGAGCTCGCGGTGGCCGCTGGCAATGGCTCCCGTACTGAAGGCTGTTCGTCACGCCTCTTCTTCTTTATTCTGTATTTGAGTGCTGTAATAATAAATGCTTTGTTGCCGTCTCACCGGCTGTCAGAAAACTTGGTGTGATGGTGTTTTTGAACATTCATTACTACTGTGCTAATTTCATTTTTCTTTTAATTTCTTTAATTAATCTCCCTGTGATTGCGACGGGCCGCGCCGATCGAGGTTTAGGAGAGAGAGAGAGAAAAAACTACTGTCGACTCTTCCCCTTCCTCTGTACGTTTTCCCGCCCATCAATCATTGCCTTGTATCCGTTATAAATACACCCGGACCTGGATCAGAAGGATACCCGCACTCTTCACTCCTGCCACACCCAAGCTCTTGCCCTTTCGCTTCTTTCGTCTCGCCGCTCTTCTCGCGCTTTTCTCTCCCGATCCTCTCTCCATTCTTCTTTCTTACTCTTCCTTTCTCTCTGTCTCGCTTAAAGCCGTTTCGCCAAAATTGTTTTGCCAAGGATGGGTAAGAAGCGAGTTAAGGAAGGCGAGGGGCGCAGCCGCTGCGGGAAGCGGTTCACCGACCATGACTTCCCGCTCGGTCGGCTTCCTGAGGAAGATTACCGCGGCTTCGTCCGCGAGTACCTGGGGGATGGGATCGACTCGCGGCCCCCCAAGGTTGGCGAGTCTATCAACACCTACTATCTGGGAGAGCTCGTCTTCCCCGTCTCGCACTTTGAGGAGGGGTTGAGGTTGCTTCTATGGCCTGAGGTAAAACAAGTGTTTAAGTACTTCGGCGTCGTCCCGGCGCAGTTCAACCCGAACGCCATTTTGGTGTTGATCGTCTTTGCCTTCTACAAGCGCCGGGAGCGCATCGAGTTCAGCTTGACGGTCTTCCGCAAGCTCTTTATTTATCACGTCAACGCTGATGGCGTCTCGTACTTCACCGGCCAAGGGCTCAAGGTGTGCGAGACACCCAACAAAAATCACCACTGGCTTACGCGGTTTGTCTTCATCCGTGGCGACTGTGGTTACTTCGGGGGCATCCCACTCGCCCCCGTGTCTCCTCCTGAAAGCTTTTATGCCACCCCGCAGGTTGGCGGCACGGACAAGCTGCTGTATGATTACTTCATTGGCAAAAACTTCGAAGTCAACTTCCTGCGGCGAGGCCTCGACTCGTTGCCTCCAGTGCTTCCCGGCGAAGGTACTCTCGCTTTCTCGTCTTGCTGTGTCTGATTATTTTTCCGTCTCGCCTTCTCATCGCCTTGTTTCGTTTTGTTTTTAGGGGAGCGAGTCATCCCAGTCCATCCTCCATATAAAAGCAACATCCACCCCTCGAAGGGCCTTGGTCTCGCCAGCGCGGCAGCTGAGGCGGCGAGAGAGTCCCTGGCTCCTGCCCCTCTCAAGAGGCCTACAGGCGACACGGCCCCCTCTCGCTCCAGTTCTCCAAAGAAAATGAAGAAGGCTGTGGTTGTCTCCAAGGGGAAGAAGAAGATGACCCCGAAGGAGAAGGAGATATCAGGGTCCTTGAGCCCTATCTCTGTGGAGGGGTCTCAATCGCCCCGCTCGCTTCCTCAACAGGTCGTCTCGCCTACTCGTGAGACGGCACTTCCCAATCAGCTTGTTGCCGCCCCCAATCAACCAGCTGCCACCACCTCTCGCGAAGGCACCTCCTCCAGCCGTCCCGCCCCCTCCTCCCACATGAACTTCAACCTGGGCCCAACAGTCCAAGATGCCGCGGGCGACCCTGTTCTGCTGTGGGGGCGGGACGTCAATCGCGTGTCAATCTCCACTATCCTTCCCCCTTGGAAGGAGCAGGAAGAGCCCACCAACCATGCTTTCGTCGTGGGGTACGGCCATTATGGTGGTCTTGACGCAGTCTCTCCTGAGAGCGAGTCTACGCGAGATATCGTCATGAAGTCCTCCGACGCCCAGATGCGCGCCCTGGAGTTCTCGCACCGCGCCGCGCGCCGTCTAATATATATCAACAAAAAATGGTAGGAGAGCGAGACGAGCCTGGTGGCGGAGCGAGAGAGGTCCTAAGACCTCGCAAAAAGGTTGTTTGATGCCGAGACCCTCCTTGCAAAAGCCCAAGGCGGCGTGGTAAAGCCCTATCCTTACTCTTTTCCTTCAAAAGCCTTTAACTTTTAACTAATGGCCGGGCGTCTCGCAGGATGCCGAGACGGCGGAGCGGCTGCACTCGCGAGTAGCGGCCCTGGAGGAGGAGTTCAAGGGCTTGAAAGCCCAGAATACTCGCCTTCAGGCTGATGCCGCTTCAACGTCTCGCCGCGAGCCCTTTCGGACACCTCCGCCGCACTACCCTTTTGACGAGGTTGAGGAGCAATGTCGAGATGCTGGCATCCGGGCGGCAGAGCTGGTCCTGAAGATGATGAAGGACCTAGGGGTTGTGAAGGACGATTCAGAAACGGTCACCGTCCGCGACCTGATCCCCCAGCTCTATGGCAAGGAGAGCGAGGATTCTGCTTCCGGCGAGGAGGAATGACGTGACAACTCCCAAGATCCAGAATCCCTCTCTCCTCTTCCTTTTGCTGATGTTGTTGTTGTTGTATTGTTGTAAAACTTGAACTATCTTTTTTGAGGTCTGTTTTGTGATATGACAGTGATAATCAAATATACATGCTATTTGTTGTTTGGTTCTTTATTACGCGAAATGAATCACTAGTTTGCTTGGGCCTGCGAGACGGTGCTATCCACCCATCTCGCCGCCTCGCCTTTACTCCTTACACCTTGCTTTATTTTGCTTACTGCGAGACGATACTTGGGTGCGCTCACGCACGCGAGAAGGTGTTACCCCTTGTCTCGCGGCCTTGCCGGAGAGTTGGCCCAGGTCGCGAGTTGTCACTTCCTTTACCTTTGCGCGTGAGATTCAAATGGTGTAACCTTCTCGGCTCGCCTAAGGGTACTCCCGGCGCGAGTGGCCTTTAGTGACGTAACCTGCTCACCTATCATTAGAGCGAGCCTTTCGTCTCGTGCGAGTGACCACTCGCCGTAAGCGAGACCATCCTCGTGACTGTCAGTTGCGAGTGCCTCCACTCGCACTGCTCCAAGCATTTGCCTTAGTTTATTTTTCATTTCATAACGTTAAGCTGGGATGTTGTTTAAAAAGATTTTCCCAACCCTTCTGCCATTGAGTGAGTTCACTGCCCTGCTGGCCTGACGAGAGCCTGAGCAACGGGTCCACCAGGGACCGAGCCGGGCTTGAAGTGGTGTAGAATTCGCAGAAACTTAGAACTATCCCCAAGAGTCAAGAACCAAGACTTCAAGAACCAGACCTCTCCCCCACAGGCGAGCCTTCGAACCTGCCAGCTAATGAGAGCCTGCACAGCGGGTCTACCTGGGGCCGAGCCGCGCTCGGGGTAGTGCAAAACCAAGGACCAAGAACCAGACCTCTCCCCCACAGGCGAGCCTACGGACCTGCCAGCTAATGAAAGCCTGCGCAGCGGGTCTACCTGGGGCCGAGCCGCGCTCGGGGTAGTGCAGAACCAAGGACCAGACCTCTCCCCCACAGGCGAGCATTCGGACCTGCCAGCTAATGGGAGCCTGCGCAGCGGGTCTACCTGGGGCCGAGCCGCGCTCGGGGTAGTGCAGAACCAAGGATCAAGACCTCTCCCCCAAAGGCGAGCCTTCGGACCTGTCAGTTAATGAGAGCCTGCGCAGCGGGTCCACCTGGGCCGAGCCGCGCTCGGGGTAGTGCAGAACCAAGGACCAAGACCTCTCCCCCACAGGCGAGCCTTCGGACCTGCCAGCTAATGGAAGCCTGCGCAGCGGGTCTACCTGGGGCCGAGCCGCACTCGGGGTAGTGCAGAACCAAGGACCAGACCTCTCCCCCACAGGCGAGCCTTCGGACCTGCCAGCTAATGGGAGCCTGCGCAGCGGGTCTACCTGGGGCCGAGCCGCGCTCGGGGTAGTGCAGAACCAAGGACCAAGACCTCCCCCCCACAGGCGAGCCTTCGGACCTGCCAGCTAATGAGAGCCGGCGCAGCGGGTCTACCTGGGGCCGAGCCGCGCTCGGGGTAGTGCGGAACCAGGGACCAAGACCTCTCCCCCACAGGCGAGCCTTCGGACCTGCCAGCTAATGAGAGCCTGCACAGCGGGTCTACCTGGGGCCGAGCCGCGCTCGGGGTAGTGCGGAACTAAGGACCAGACCTCTCCCCAACAGGCGAGCCTTCGGACCTGCCAGCTAATGAGAGCCTGCGCAGCGGGTCTACCTGGGGCCGAGCCGCGCTCGGGGTAGTGCAGAACCAAGGACCAAGACCTCTCCCCCACATGCGAGCCTTCGGACCTATCAGCTAATGAGAGCCTGCGCAGCGGGTCTACCTGGGGCCGAGCCGCGCTCGGGCTAGTGCAGAACCAAGGACCAAGACCTCTCCCCCAACAGGCGAGCCTTCGGACCTGCCAGCTAATGAGAGCCTGCGCAGCGGGTCTACCTGGGGCCGAGCCGCGCTCGGGGTAGTGCAGAACCAAGGACCAGAGCTCTCCCCCACAGACGAGCCTTCGGACCTGCCAGCTAATGAGAGCCTGCGCAGCGGGTCTACCTGGGGCCGAGCCGCGCTCGGGGTAGTGCGGAAGCGATCATCTTCCTGTCGTTAGAACTTCATGATAGATAAAGACAAGAAGTAATATGAGAATTTTATTATAATGAACTTGATTTGAGTATACAACTTTTGTCCTCCCTTCTCATAGGTAGAATCGCTTCAAGTCATGGTCCTACCCTCCACATCCTGGAGGTGGTAACCTCCTGTTTTCAGGACCTTCCCAACAATATAAGGCCCTTCCCAATTTGGGTTGAGCTTGCGTACGGGGGGCGGACCTCCCCGCAGCATCAACTTTCTTTAGCACCAGATCTCCTTCTGAAAATTGTTTGACCCTGATATGTTTGTCGAAGTATCTTGTCATCCGTCGCTTGACCTCTTCCTATCTGATAGCTGCTACGTCGCGCAGCTCTTCCACCATGTCCAGTGAGAGGCGTAAGCCTCCTTCATTCTCTAGCCTCCAAGCCTCGTCTCCATCACCTGCAGCCACAACTCGTGGGGATCGGACCTCAAATTCCACAGGCAGGACTGCCTCACACCCATGGGAAAGTTTGAAGGGGGTCTCGCCGGTGGCCGTGTTCGGGGTTGTCCGCAAGGCCCACAAAACTGAAGGGAGCTGCTACACCCAGCTCCCCCTCAAGTTCTCCACCTTCTTCTTGAGCAGGTTCACGATAATTTTGCTCGCCGCCTCCACCTGGTCGTTGCTCCTGGGGTGGTGGACGGAGGCAAACCTGAGGTCGATGCCCAGCTGGGTGCAGAAACTTATAAACTCCTCACTTGCAAATTGAGCACCATTGTCCGTGACAATGGCCTGAGGCAGCGCGTGCCTACAGATGATCTCTCCCCAAACGAAGTTCCTGATGACTTGGGAGGTGACTTTGGCCAGCGCCTTAACCTCCAGCCACTTTGAAAAGTAGTCGGTCATAACCAGGAGGAACCTCCTTTGCCCACTAGCTGGAGGGAAAGGCCCAACCAAATCCATCCCCCAGATAGCGAACGGTCACGGTGCTGTGATGCTTCGGAGCCTCTGAGCTGCCTGGAGCTGGAGGGGGGCGTAGAGCTGGCATTTTTGGCACCTCCTCACAAACTCTGCAGCATCCTTCCTTAGGGTGGGCCAGAAGTACCCCTGCCTGACCACCCTTGCTTCCAACATTCTACCTCCGGAATGGCTTCCACATTCCCCGGAGTGCACCTCCTCCAGAATCTGTCGGGTCTCCCCTTCCGTTACGCATCGTGCCAGAAGACCCGAAAGCATCTTCCGATGTAGGCTCCCTTCATGCATGAGATAATGGGCCGCCTTATGCCGAAAGTTTTTTGCCTCCTTGATCCCCTCAGGGAGGTTGTCTGTGACGAAGAAGGTTACGAAGGGATCCACCCATGAGGGTCACCGATCAACTTCCATGAGCTCCCCTTCCTCGATTGCTGGATGGAACAGATCCGTCAAGGTACCCCCTCCCCGAGGTCCAAACTTGGCCAGTCGATCGGCTGATGTACTCTCTTCTCTTGGAATGTGTTGGATGGAGAACGTCCGGAACCCCCCGATGATCACCCTTACCTTGGACAAATACCTCACAAGGGTGCCTTCCCGAGCTTCGAACTTTCCTCGAATTTGTGATGCCACCACCAGCGAGTCCGTGAAAGCCTCCACATCCTGGATCTCAAGCTCTCTTCCCAAACGGAGGCCGGCTATCACGGTCTCGTACTCTGCTTGGTTGTTAGTTGCAGGAAAGTGCAAAACCACTGCCTGTTCTATGGTGACCCCCTGAGGACTTGTCAACACTACCCCTGCTCCGAGGGAGTGCTTTCCCGAGGCTCCATCAACCGTCATCTTCCATGCCTCCTACGGCCGCGACTCCTCGGCTCTGACCTCCACAACGTAGTCTGCCAAGAAGTCGGCCACTACCTGCGTCTTGATGGAGAGCCTTGGTACAAACGAGATATCGAATTCACTCAACTCGATAGACCACTTGGCCAGTCTACCTGAGTGATCCACTCCTTCAAAAATCTTACGGAGGGGATGGTCTGTCACCACCCTGATTGAATGCGCTTGGAAATATGGCCGGAGCTTCCTGGCCGAAATGATCAAGGCGTACGGCAGCTTTTCCAGGATAGGGTAGTGAAGCTCCGCCTTTTTTAGGATCCTGCTAACATAATAGATTGGCAGATGCTTCCTCCTCTCCTCCCTAACTAGGACAGAGCTCATCGCCTCTGCTCTCACTCCGAGATACAAGGTCAGATCCTCTCCCTCCTTCGGGTTTTGAAGTAGAAGAGTCAGGGAGAGCTGCATCTTTAGCTCTTGGAAAGCTTCTTCACATTCAGCAGTCCACTCGAACCTTTGGTTACCCTGCAGCACCTTGAAGAACGATAGCATCTCTCTCCCGACCTAGAGAGGAATCTACTTAGGCCGGCCAGCTTGCCTGTCAAACGCTGGACCTCCTTAGCATTGCGTGGCGACTCTAGCTCTAGGATGGTTTTCACCTTATCTGGGTTGAGTTCTACCCCCTCCGGGGTCAGAAGATGCCCGAGGAACTTCCCACGGCTTGCCCCAAAAACACACTTTAAGGGGTTCAGCCTCATTTTGAACTTCCGCAAGGTGGCGAACGTCTCCTCAAGATCTTGAAGGTGTGAGTCCACACATTTACTCTTTACCATCAGGTCATCAACATAGACCTCCAGGTTCCTCCCCCTCTGGCCCTGGAAGACTCGATCCATCATGCGTTGGTATGTAGCCCCTGCGTTTTTCAACCCAAAGGGCATCATTTTATAACTGAAGCATCTCTCCCTTGTGATGAAGGAGACGTCCTTGATATCGAGAGGGTGCATTCGGATCTGATGGTAACCTGAAAAAGCATCCAAAAAACTCATAATTGAAAAACCAACGGCGGAATCAACCAGCGCGTCGATTCGAGGCAGGGGGTAGCAATCTTTGGGGCACGATTTATTTAATAATGAAAAGTCAATACACATGCACCACTTTACCCCCCCCCCCCCCCCGCCCTTTCTTCACCATTAACACATTGGAGACCCAGCCTGGATACTGGATCTCCGAGATGAAGCCGGCCTCCAGAAGCTTTTCGACCTCCTCGCGGATTGGCTCTTCCAGCTTGGTTGCGATGGTCCTCATCTTCTGTCGTATGGGGCGCGTCTTGGGATCCAGGTTTAGGTGGTGGCAGGGCACATCCGCATCGATGCCCGGCATGTCAGCCGCGCTCCAAGCGAAGATGTCGACGTTGCTCTGGATGCAAGCCTGCACTCTCTCCTGGTCCTCGGGGCTCAGACCCCCGCTGATCCTCACCTTCTGCACCTGGTCGGCGCTGGTGAAGACTTCCATCTCCACCACCTCCTCCGCCGGTTCCACCCGCGACTGCTCCTAGCCGGCCCTTGCCTCCTCTTCTTGCCCCAACTCCTCTTCTCCTCCTGCTCCCTCAACTTCCATCGCCTCCTCTAGGCTCTCACTCTGCTGCTGTTCAACCTCCACGCCTCTCTGGGCTTCCCTCTCAGCTCCTTCTTCCACCTCCACCTGCCGACCTTCCTGCGGCTCCAACTCTTCGTCCCTCTGACCTCCTGCACATCTCCTCACCGCTGCTCCTCCTCAATCTCCTCCCCTCTGACTTCCTCTTCAGCTTCCTCTCTCGTCTCCTCTAGGCTCATCTCCTCCTCTCCGACAACCTCTTCAGTCTCCTTCCTCGCCTCCTCTAGGCTCATCTCCTCCTCTCCGACAACCTCTTCATGCGCCGCCATCTCCTTCTCCAACTCTTCTGCCTCTGTCATCCAAGATATGGTGTTGACTGCCGTAACGTAGCACTGTCTTGCCACCTTTGGGTCCCCTCTGAGCCTGACCTGCACCCCTCCATTGTTGAACTTGAGGCATTGATGAAACGAGGAGTGGACGCAGTGAAAGGCGCTGATGAGGGGGAGCCCAAAGATGGCGCTATAGCTGCTCGGGGCGTCCACGATCCCGAACCTGCAGTTTCGTGACACGCCCCCCAACTTCACGTGCAGCCCTACTCCTCCTTCCACTTCCTTCCTCTCTCCTGAGAAACCGAACAATGGTCTGTCCGAAGCTAGTGCTCTCTTGCCCTCAACCTGCATCTCATCGAAGGCCATTTTGAAGATCACATTTACGGAACTCTCGTTGTCCACTAGGATCTTGGAGACCGTGAAGTTTTCTACCGACGTCTGGATCACCAATGCGTCGCAGAACGGGTCTTCATAATCTGGCATATCCTCTGAAGAAAATGTAATTTTTTCTTTCGGGGCGGAGCCTGGGAGGTCGAGGCTACCCCCCTTCGGTACATGGTCTAGAGGCTACCCTTACGAGCAGCCTCGATCCCAACTCCTCTGTGGATCACCCCGATCCCTCTCCGGGTTCCTACATCCACCCGGTCCTCGCATCTATCCTCCGTCTCCCCCTGCTGCACTTCCACGATCCTCACCGGCAGCTCCTGTCTCCTCACCCCCTGGCTTCTCTCACTTCTAAGAACTCTGGGCAGGTGGCTGTTGCGTGACCCTCCTCCTGATGGAAGTCACAGAAAGGCAGCGCCACCCTGCCCCTTCTTCCTTCTCCCCCATCTCTCCTTCCAGCTCCTCCCCGAGCTCCTCTCCTTCCTCATCTACCTCGACCAATCTCCATTGCCTCTTGCTGATGCTGGAAGCGATCCCTCGGCCCCTGCCTCCATGCCGGTTGATCGTACCTCCTCGGCTCGCGGAAGTTATCTCTTCCCTGAAAACCTCCTCCTAACTCCTGGGGGCGACCCTCCTGAGGCCTCCAATCTATCTGGTTGTTTGGCTCTCGGGCCCCCCGTCCTTGATGCAGTCCTTGTTGCCCCTGACCTCGGGGTTCTTCCCTCCTCTCTTCTCTCTGCTCTCTTCGCCTTCCTGCTTCTGGCTCCTTCACATCATCCTCCGCCAACCTGGTCAGCTTTCTCGCAAACGCCGGATTGGCCCTCTCAAAGTCTGTCTCCTTTGCCGCCCTCTCCATGAGCTCCTCAAAAGAGAGGGGGGCACCCTCTTCAACTCCATACTAAAGAAACCCAGCCTCAGTCCCAGAGTAAACGCGAGCATCATCGTATACCCTGGAACTTCCTGGACCAGGAGGACCTCTTCCTGAAACCGATCCACGTAATGTCTCAACGTCTCGTCCTGCTTCTGCCACACCGCAAACAGGCACTCCGCCTCCTTCTTACGCTTCTTCGATGTTGAGAACATCAACAGGAAACTTCTTCGCAGATCTTCGAAACAGTAGATCGACCTTACTGGCGACTGGTGGAACCAGTCCCGAGCCTTCTCCTTCAACGTGATGGCAAACAGCCGACACTTGAAGGCATCCGTCATCTGCCTTATCGAAACGACATCTTCAAACCATTGCATGTGCTGTACAGGGTCATCCTTCCCCGAGTAGTAGGACATGTCGGGCTCCCGGAACCCCTTCGGCACCGGAGCCGAGATGATGAGCTCACTGAATGGGCTCTCGCCACCTGCCTGCCTAGAGGGCACGTCTCGCGGCCTCGGCTGACTGACCCAATCCGCGAGACCATGCCCAGGGAAGAGCTCTCGCACAGCAGCCTCCCTCTCGCCAACTTCTGCCGGAATCTCCTTCCCGGGACGCTGTCCTGGGAAGAGCTCTCTCACCACCACGTCCCACTCGCCAACCTCTGTCGGGACCTCCTTCCCCGGGCGCTGTCCAGGGGCGTTCTCGCCCAAGAGCGGGACCTCCTTTATAGGGACCTGAGGCGTGGCCCACTCGCTTCTGGCCGAGAAGGCCAAGCTGATGGTCTGCAGGACCTCTCGCCTGAAGTCATCCAGCATCTTCCTTGTCGCCTCTTCTCCCCGGGAGGGGGAACCTCCTGAACCTGATCCTTCACCTTCACCTCCTGCCATCGGACTAAACTCAAGCTTTTCTTGTATCAGCTACCTTCCACGCTCACCGCACCAGAACTGTTGAAGCCAAAATCTGACTTCAACAAGAGTTCGAAAAATAGGGGCGTAGCCAACACCTACTCGTCACAAGCTCTGACCTCCGACTGGTCGTGAAGGACTAGAAACTGACCCAAGGCCTCAGCATGGAGGTCCCACCGCTTACCCGGAAGATCTCTGAGAGCTTCCCCTCCAAAGCCAAAATCTGGGCTCGGAGCTCCTCAGAAAGCACAGAAAAAAGCCTCTCAAGTCCCGGGAAAGATATCCGTGTGTGCTTCTGAAGAACCCCTCTGGGTCTATTTATTGTTTTCTGAATTGGATCTGCAAATAACCATACTGGGTTGACCTGAAATTACCAGAGTACCACTGGTTGGGTCTGCCAACAGCCAAACTCCGCTGTTCTGAGGAGTTATATGCAGACCACCAAGGGCAAAAGGGTAAAATTACCCGGGGTAGAAGAGTAAAAACCCTCTTGGGTATAGAAATGTGAAAACGGCCCCTTTTCTGTATGGAGAGTGGGGGAGTATCTATCGGCGAGACGAATCTTCCTCCCGTCTCGCCAACCTTTTATGTTGTGAGGCCTTCTCGCGGTCATAGGCCTTCTCGCGCCCTCAGGAGGGGCGTCTCGCCTACTGCAGAGGCCACTTATCTCGCCACCTGCGAGTGGACCACATGGTCCAACTCGCCCATCAATTCCACTCGCCCGCCTCGACTATTCGTGCTTTGAGGACCTCTCGCGAGCCCAAGGTTGAACATAGATGACAAGCTTGAGGACAAGTTTGGTCTCAACGGGGAGGTAGATGTTAAGGACCCGTGCTAAGGCGTGACCTACAATCGTCATTGCATTGTGCCACAAACGGACAAGGGAGAGTGCAGCCTATATGCGCCGCAGTTTATCTTCCGCAGTTTTTATTTTAAATTATCATGTGCACGCATATGTCGCCTTCACGCGGGGCTACTTTTGAAAAACATCTATCTTTGTAATTTACATCCCTCCTAATTAGAAAAGTAGGTGGTAATATACATGTAAAGTGAATTCAGCACTTCTTTTCTCCATCAAATTCCCCCACCCCCTCTCTCGTCTGATTATACTTGCCCTAGTTACAACCCGACTTCAAATGCACGCCTTCCCGACATCGTTACTCATCACTCACGTGCGTCTGCTCCAGCTTCTCTAGCCTTGTCAACCAAAGGTTCACACAGATCTAATTGGGTAACTCCAATCTCCTTCAAGACTTTTACCTCATCTGGACCAGAACAAGATCCAATTCAGTGACTCCTATCTGCTTGTTGTACCACAGATTCTTTGTCCAGTAGGTTGCTCCCGCTAATTGGAGAACGAAAGATGTGGAGTAAATCATCAAACGGGTAATCGAGGATAATCCGTCGGGGATAATCTGTCGGGGATAATCCGTACAAAGGACGGTCCCATATGACAGAGTCCCGCACGACACGATCCCACGTGACACAACCCTGAATCCGCGGAGATTAGAACACTGATATCAGTTGCATCTCCAACCACACGACCAATCGAAAGAAATATGGGGAGACGCAAACATAAGCCTGGAGGCCGTGTAGGACTAAGGCAAACAACGGGAAAGAACATCTGAGTCGCCCTCATCCTAACCACTGCCTCTCATGTGGAAAATACGTGCATATGGGCGTAACAACAATAGGAAGCAAATACAATAATAAAAACACTGACAAATGACTGAAAACGCACACAAAAATTCATCTACGGTGAGAAATCAGCATCCCAGAAGGGGTAGCAACGACCGGAAATGGTTGAAGCACATGGGGCGGCGCTTGTAGGTGGTTGGAATTAGTTGAAGCACGAGGGGCGGCGGCTGTAGGCGGCTGGAATCATCGAGGGGGCCATGAGCACAGATCAGGAGGTCGGAGGATGTCATCGGCACAGCAACCGAGCACATCAGGAGAGTATCAGGCGTTAGGAGGGATCAGACGCAGGGGATCGTCGACTTGACTGGCAGGATCAGAGAAGAAGTACCTTCATCGTGGACAGATGAAAGCTTGAGCAGATCAAGAGGGACCCAGGGCAGAAGTCAGAGAGAAACGACGTTGTCCTGGGAGCTCGACGGTAGCGGCGGCTGAAGCGTCAAGCAGGAAGGCTAGGATCAACAGCAAGAGATCTCGTCAACTAGACCATCATGCACGGGAATGGCAGACATAAGCGACTTCTGTGTAGAATGTCGCAGGAAGCAGCGGGACCATCCCGAATCGAGCGACAAGGGTTTTTTTTTTGACAGGCGAGAAGCGAGGCGGAAGAAATAGACGGGAGAGGGGAAAATAGAAGGAATCGAGAGCGGAAGCCACACTAAAATGTACGTTGCCCTAATTAAAGCAACCAAATTTCAGGGAGTCAATTTCACCTCTGATACTATGTTGGAAGAAATAAAAGAGAAATAGAAGTTGTATTTTATTCATCCTCATAAGGGCATTATATAGAAAATACGACACTTACAGACTGAACTGGCAATGTGGGACTAATACCCACTCACACACAAATATTAATATAATAATAAACTCCTACACACCAACACATTCGAACCTATTTTTGGGAACCCCACCAAATCATATAACTTTTTTCTCATGAGATGATGAATTATAGAATAGAACATGCTCCCCGAAGGTCCCCTAAAGTTGGGCATGTTATATTTTTCATACTCAACTTGTCAATACAAGCACAAAAAAGAATTCCCCCAAAAATCTTAGTTAGAATATCAGGTACTTGTCCCTCTAAAAGAACAAATGTTATGCAAATAATCTTTTTCTTGATTTTCTCCTTAATGAGGTGTCTGTCGACCTCAAAATGCTTGGTGCGATCATGCTGGACAGGGTTGTTTGCAATGCTAATTGCAGCCTGGTTGTCACGGTACAACCGGACGGGACTTGACGCATTCAAATCCAGGTCACACATCAAAGAGCGTATCCATAAACCTTCACATATGTCATGTGTCATTGCTTTGAACTCAGCTTCAGCGTTGGACCTTGAGACGACAGATTGTTTTTTACTTCTTCAAGTGACTAAGTTTCCACCAACGAATGAGCAATACCCTGATATAGATCGTCTGCCTTCAACGGACACAGCCCAATCGGCATCGGTAAAGACTTCAATCTTCAAGTTTGTATTGGGAGTGAAAAGGATCCCCCTTCTTGGTGAAATCTTCAAATACCTCAAGATTCGATGAACAGCATTCAGATGTCTTGTCTTTGGGGCATGCATAAACTGACCAACAACTTCAACTCCATAATATATGTCGGGATGAGTGTGAGGTAGATTAATCTTCCAACAAGGCGTTGATAGCCAGACATGTCTTCAACAGGATCACCATCATCTCTTCCAAGATTATGATTCACCTCCATAGGAGTATCAGCAAGTCTACAACCACTCATACCAGATTGTTCTAAAAAATCAAGGGTGTATTTTCTCGGCGTCACCCCAAAGGTAGTAAGAGGGGTTTGATGTTCCAGTACTGAAGAAGGCATACGATTTATGAGATCGGCAAACGTGAGAACGACATCCCCCAGTAGTATTTTGGAAGGTTCATAGTCAAGAGTAAGCAACGAGTAAGAGGTGACGGTTCTTACGTTCTACAACTCCATTTTGAGATGGAGAGTGGACGCACGAGGTTTGATGTAGAATGTCATGAGCAGCAAGATAATCCTGCAATGGAGCGTTGACATACTCCCGACCATTATTACTACGGAGGATTTTAATATGGGTAGAAAATTGAGTAGAAACCAAGACATGAAAAATTTTGAAGATAGAAATCACATTATTTTTAGTTTTTATTAGATATACTACGGTAGTGCGCAAGAAACAATCAATAAATGTAAAAAACAAAAAACATCCATAAATAGAGGCAACAGAGAATGCCCCCCCCCCATACACACACACATCAAAATGAATAAATATGAAAAGAAATTGTACTCGGTAATGACACATGTTGAACTGGAGTATGATGATGTTTACCAACAACACAGATGTCACAAACAAAATTTTTAAAACCCGAAGCAGAAAAAACCGGAAATAAATGTTGCATGGTCGCAATAGAAGTGTGGCCAAGACGACGATGCCAGGTAAGCAAGGTGGAGGTCTGCGAAAAGTAGAGAACTTACGGTGGCGTAGCCTCGGAAGTGGAGTCAAACACGTACAGGTCATCGTTCATACTACCAAAGCATATCACCTGCCCCATATTCAGATCCTGAAAGACACGATGAGAAGGTAAAAAGGTAACGGAGCAGTGAAGAGAATTAGTCAAATGACTAACCGAAAGTAGACTACGAGTGAATTTTGGAACATGGAGAACAGAGGATAAAGTGAGAGAAGAACAAGGAATGGAACCCCTCCCAGTAATGGAAGAGAAACACCCATCAGTAATGCTCATTTTATCCCTACCTGAAAGAGGGGAATAGGATACAAAACCTGAACCAAAACCGGTCATCTGATCGGCGGAGCCTGAATCGATAATCCATTAAGTAAGACCAGTAGAAGCGGAGTTGGTACTAGAACTACTAGTGTGGGCAAGAGCAGATGATGGCATAGGAGCATCAGCAGGCTCAGTAGTAAGGTCGTGCCTCAAAGGGTTTGCATCTCTTCAGCAAAGAAGGAGAATGACTGAGAAGAACCGCCATCGAAAGTCTCGGTCAGATGAGCAGAGTGAGGAGATCGACCTAGAGTCCTACCACGACCGCGACCACCACGAGAAGTCGATCCACCTTGAGGAAAAGGAAAAACATGGAGGCTATAACAAGTATCCTGAGTATGACGAGGCTTGCCACAATAGTCCCATGTGAGATGATCCCTCTCTGACGATTTCGTCTTGAAACCATGAGTGTGGCTGTTAAACTGGGCTGATGAGCCACTAGCGCGGATCCCTTTGGAAGGTTGGAGGTGGTCCAGGACTGTCGTCGATCAAACTCTTGTTGAACAATATTGTAAACCTTAGGAAGTGAGAGAATAGGAACACGCCTCAAGAACTGGACCGTAATCTGATCAAAATCTCTGGGCAAGCCGTATAGAAACTCAAATACATGATTTCTATCTTCACGATTCTTCAGTAAAAGTGCATCCGCATTGCACACCATGACGAGAGTGTCAAAATAATAATACTCCTGATAGAGCTGGGTGAACTCAAGAAGGAGGGCAATCCCCATGACAAAGATTTCTGATCTTGCGGCGAAGCTGGAAGATTTGGGCCGCATTCCCCTTACGGGAATAGGTAGACTCGGCACGCTTACATATGTCAGCAGTATCTAGGAAGAGAGAATTTCGTGCAATCGATTCCTGCATGGAGTTGATAAGCCATGACATGTCAAGGGTGTTTTCTAACTCCTATTTAGCCCAAGCAGTAGAAGTCGGAGCAGGAGCAGAGGTGGTGTCATTGATGTAGCCAAAAAGATGTCAACTCTTCAGGGCAAGGGAAATAGAGCGGGATCAAACCAAATACTTGGTGTCATCAAGGCGGATTGTTGTAAGCTGTGAATAGAGGTGATCTTGACCAGCCCGGGCAGATCCAGCGGGGATCATGTGAGTCTCGGAATAACTAATCTCCGACATGGAAACAAAGGCAACCAAACTGCTAATAAGATTGAATAGGGTAGAGAAGAACACCCCGTCAAAGAGAAGAAAAGCGAACAAGTATCAATGGAGGATTAGAAGTCACGATTCACGGCCATAAAGGAAACCCTAGATCGAAGATTGGAAGACATCCAACCGTTGGAATCTCACGAAACTTGAGAGGGAAGATGAGGAAGACAGAGTGAAACTTTTGTCGAAGTATGAGGGCAATCGGACCGTCGGAGACCCGTCCGGTGAGGCATCGGCGCCGATCGGCCGACAAGTTGTCGAGCGCCGATCGGCGCTGCAGAAGGGGCCGCGATCCTCAGAAAGAGAGCGGGAGAGAGAGAAAGAGAGGGAGAGAGAGAGGGAGGCCGGACGAAAGGCGGAGGAGCGGTCGATCGATGACGGAGGCGGAGCGGGAGATCAGGCGGAAGCAGGAAGCCGAACCCAGAATTAGCCGCACGGTAGCTCTGATATCATGTTAATAAGGGGGAGAATAGATTATTCAATAGAGGGGTCTCCTACATATAATATAGGGGAAAATACATCGTAATCAAAATATAAACGAAATACAGACTAACAATAATTTATTGTATCATATGTTATATAATGAAATTAATTATGAATATAATCTGTGCGTTTTTATATTTAATCAAACAAAAAATATTTGATGTAAGCAAGCAAATTATGATAACTTAGGGATACTATTCTTGAAGAACTAGTCAAGTTGATTCATAACTTACGCATCTATAATTTTCTAGATTATTAGTTTACCTAATTTAGTGTTAGTTGTTGCCAACTAGAACGTAGAAATTGGATGTCTTGATCCTAATGGAATTATAATACATAAGATTTGCTGATAATTTTATTCTTTAACATTTAGGTTCGGATCGGTTCAGTTTTTTCGGTTTACCCAACCAACAAACTAAATCGAACCAAAATTATGTCGGTTTTAAACCACCCTAAACCAAAACCGAACTAAACAAATTGGTTCGGTCTGAAAATTTGTTCGGCTTTATCGATTCAGTCCAGTTCGGTTATTTATGCGCACCTGGCTTCTAATTCTACAATGATCCCTTATCTCAATTCTGCTCATTGAAGATGTGTTCTCCGTTCCTCTCCAAAAATATCTTGGAGTTTTGTTGAAGATATTTTTTTGCTTGATGTGATTGATTCTGGTAACTACATGACCCTCGTTGGATCTATCCGGGCTGCTCAGGATCACAACTTCTCTCAAATCACAATGACCTGACTCGATGACACTAATTATTTATCATGATCATGCTCTATTACTCTAGCATTAAAGAGTCAGCGTCTTTTTGGCTATATCTGTGGCACCACTAGCATACCAGCCAAGAACTCCCCAATTTGGCCTCAATGAAGTCAGAAAACTCACTTGTCATGTCATGGCTTATGAATTTCATACAAGAATCCATTGCTCAGAATTAACTCTTCCTGGACACTGCTGCTGACATATGGAAACATGTTGTGTCTACCTATTCCAGCAAGGGAAATGTGGCTTAGATTTACCATCTACACCACAAGATCTTTCTTCTCTGACAGGATGATCGCCCTCCTTCTGCTTACCATCTTGAGTTTACTCAACTGCATCAAGAGTAGGGGTGTGCATCAAAAACCGAAAACGATCGAACCGTACCAAACCGATCCAACCGAACAGATTTTCAAACCAAATCGGCCAATTCGGTTCGGTTTTGATTTCAAGTGTCCGAAAACCAATCTCATTTCAGTTTGATTTGGTTCATGTGCAAACCAAAAAAAAACTGAACTGAAATATATAATGTTACTTTTGTAGAATGTTTCACCTTCAACTATAAGTGAATGCTTTGTGGTGCCTCATATTACTAGTTTAGTAACTTTTTAGTTCTGCTTAACTCCATTTTGAATAGTTCTAAATTTTTTTGTACTAGTTAATCTAAATGTTGTTCTTAGTTCAAAAATATAATAGAATTTAACAATAGAACTCATACAGATAAAAAAACAACTTTGAAGCAAATGTAGAAAATTGAACCGACGGGTAAAAAACCAAATCGAACCGATTGGATTCGGTTCGGTTTCAGTTTTGGGTGTGTAAAAACCGATGCTATTCGGTTTGGTTTCGGTTTTATATAAAACCGAACTGAATCGCTTGCAGACTCGACCACTTTGACTCTCTTGTCATGGTCTATAATGAGGATAAGCTCTTGTTGAGAACCTACGAGTATTGTAAATGTATATTCGAGTTCCTGCATGGGCTATACAGAGATTTTGATCAGATAATTGTCCATATTTTGGGTTGTGTTCCTATTCCTTCGCTTACTGAAGTCTACAACATTGTACAACAATAGTTTGGCCACGGGCAATCTTGGAACACCACCATTATTACCGAGGGATCAACATTAGTGGCTTATCAGACCAATTTTGGAGGTTGGGTTTCTCGTGATTTAAATCTTACACATATAGATAAGGATCACATTACTTGTGATTATTAACGAAAACCTTGTCATACACGGGGTACGTGCTTCAACCTACATGGCTTTCCTCCTCCCATGGGCGGATCGACGTCACGTGGTGGTCGCGATTGTGGTAGAACTCTAGGGAGAACTTATCACTCTGCTCATCTGACAAAGATTCTCGAAAACAGTTTACCTGCCTTTTTGCCCTACTCCTACTCCTCAATCATTCTCCTTTTCTACTAAATAAATGCAGGCCCTTTGTCGGTTGATGCATAACCTTACTACTGTGATTTCTACCACCTCTACTCCATCTTATGTCCTTGCCTACACAGGTATACTGGATGCATACTCTGCTACTATTCATCCTTTTACTCATTGGATTATCGACTCCGGAGCCACTGAACACATGATTGGATCAGCTTCAATTTTTTTCTTATTCCACTATTTCTGGAAGAGATAAAGTGAGCATTGTTGATAGCTCCTTCATTGCTGGAAAAGGATACATCCCCTGTTCTTCCCACAATTTATCTTTTGTGCTTCATGTACCAATGTTTACCAATAGTCTGGTTACCATTAGTCATTTGATTAATTCATTTCAATGTGCAGTTACCTTCTTTTCGACTCATTTTATTTTTCAAGATCTGAATACGGGAAAGGTGATTGTCTCTGGTAGCATGCAGGATGTCCTATACGTGTTTGAAATGTCTTGTGGGTCTCCATCTCCGCAAGCTCTCCACACTTCGCAAACATCGAAACAGCTCACCTGGCACCGTCAGCTTGGTCATCCCTCTGTTGTTATCATGCAACGTTTATTTCCTATTCTTTCTTGTGTTTTAAAAACCTTGTTTGTGATATATGTTTTGTTGTCAAACATCATCGTATTCGTGTTAATCATGTTTCGTTACCAAGTACTACATTTTATATTGTTCATATTGATGTTTGGGAGCCTTGCCCCGTTGCCTCAATTTTAGGATGTCATTGTTGATTACCTTTATTGACTATTTTTCTACCACGACTTGAGTTTATTTGATGAAAAATAAGAATGAAGTATATTTTTATTTTTCAGTAGTTTTATAAAATGGTTTCTACTAAACTCTCTACTACTACCAAAATGTTAAGTAATCGTAATGGTTGGGAGTATATCAACTCCCACTTTGAACACTATCTTGTTAATCATGGCATTCTCCATCAAACATCATGTGTTCACTCCTCGTCTCGGAATGAGGTCGTTGAGTGAAAAAAAATGACACCTCTTGGAAATGGCTCAGTGTTTACTATTCCCTATGAACCTCCCTAAATTTTGTTAAGGTAATATTGTTCACACGGCTTCCTACCTCATCAACCGCCTGTCATCTCGGGCATTGGGACACAAAAACCCTCCTATAACCTTAGACATTACCCCAACATCTCTCCAACCAAAACTTTTTGGTTGTATGCTTTGCTCACATACACTCTCCGGGTCGGTTTAAACTTAACCCTCATGCTCTCAAGTGTGTATTTCTTGGCTATTCTCTTACCTAAAAGGGGTATAAATATTATCATCCCCCAACTAAGAGAATTTTTATCACATCGGATATTACATTTCATAATTTTGAGCCTTATTATGTGATCTCACTTCAGGGGAGCCTGCACCTACAGAATAAGTGAGCTCTCATACTAACATCTTTGTTGATCCCTTCACCATACTCCATTCCTCCACATACATTGACTCATGACGAGACTCAATCAGAGGGAGCCTCCTCATAAAGAGCGGGAATTACAGGTGTACACCAAACAGAGTATAAGTCCTAACACGCAGGCTCATCCCACGTTACTAGTCTTATTGGCAACTCCATCAGCTAATTCCTTTGAACTTCTCACTGCCCTCTGCCCTCTGCCCTCTGTAAAGGTATTAGATCTTGCAGCCAACATCCATTGTCTCATTATGTTTATTATGACACTATAACACTTTCACATAGAGCATTTACATTATTCTCTTGCATTTTTCTCCATTCCATCCAGATGGAAGGAGAGCCTTGGGCATCAAAAGTAGAAAGAGAAATGATTGAGGAAATGACTGTTTTAGAATACATGGGATTTAACACAGCTCCCACATGAAAAGAAGATCGTCGATAGTAAGTGGGTGTTTACTGCAAAGCAATGCTCTGAAGACTTGGTTGAACATTTTAAAGCGGTTAATCTTGAACTGTCAAATGATGATCTTGAACTGTCAAATGATGATCTTGAACATTTTAAAGTGGATAATCTTGAACTGTCAAGTTTGTCAAATGATGATCATATTACATCTACATTCCCGGTTGTTAATGATTACGAAACAGATCAAGAATATAATATGTTTTAATGTTATAGTTACAAACATAATATTTATTCATAAACACTGATATCTTGCAAATTGTTATTTCTAAAATGTACATATGTTTAGTGTTTTACATATCCCATTATATTGTTATTTGTATAACATAAATTATGCATAGTAGTTCGTAAGATTTAGAAGTTTAATAGGTGTTAAATTGTTAATATATCAATAATAAAAATTAAAAAAATAAGTATATGTATATATATTTATAAATAACTAAATATTGAAGGGGAGCTTTGGCGCATCGGTTGAGGTGTTGTCGTCTGACCATGAGTCACGGGTTCGAGTCCTGGAAGCAGACTCTTGCAAAAATATGTGGTAAGCTATGTCTACATTTCACTATTGTGGTGGGACCTTTCCCAGGACCCTCGTTGTGCGGGGATGCTTTGTGCACCGGGCTGCCCTTTTTATATACATAACTAAATATTAAAACTTGATATATAAAATATCCCTGATATATAAAAACTGGCATGAAAGACCTAAACCGATGTGTCCCTATCATCTGACATTTACAACCATATTATCATGTCATTGGACTGTACAAACTATATTGAATGGTCCCGGGCGCCGTAACATATCAATTGTTGACATAAATTACATCCTTAATGTCTTGTGGCGGAAATGGGATTCTGACCATTTTCTGGTAGTCTCGTGGCTTCTCCACTCAATGTCTCCCTCTGTCTACCATAGCCAAGGTTGCAAATCTCAGATGTTGGACTCATGTTGCTTTGAGTTTTTTATGTCGGATTGCGGGGGATATATCGGGGATATTTCAAAATGTCGGATTGTAATATTATAATAAATTATATATATATATATATATATATATATATAATTTTCATAATATTTTCAATTATTAATTAGATGGTAATTATTTTATCTAATTCAGTTTAAGCTAAAATTCATATGAGAAAATTAAACTACAAAGAAGTGTTTAATTGTATATGAACTGTGCATTTGGAGTCGCCTTCTCACCAAATGCCCAACACGGATCCCGACCTACTATGAAAGAAGCGCTAAGAGTCTTATTAGAACCTTCTGATGAATTCATTCCATACAAAAAAATTTATAAAATTTTTTGAACAAGTTTAAAAAAAACCACAATATTGGGCCGCCATTAGCCGCAAAATTGGGCCGACAAGCCGGCCGCAATACTGGAAAACGCCAAATTTGACAAATGTAACGATAATGTGGCGATACCCCCTCAAAAATGACATGTTGGACATGTTGCTCGCAATCTACAAGCTTGATCATAGCTACAAGCATATGGATTCTTTCTTTAAGATCTGGACTCGAGCACATGAGACTTATTCTCAAATTGATAGCTAAGCATGAATGTATGAACTCAATGTGTCTTCTTGAACTAAAACAAAGCTCTTCTAGTGTTGTTGCCTATTTCATTGAATTCGAACACCTCTATCGAGAACTTGGGGACTTAGGACTTCACTCCAGCATGTATTGTTGGCGCTCATAAATTGAATATAGAGGAGGACTGCCACAGTCTTCATATATTCTTATTGGCCTCAATATGGACTTTGGCACGGCCTGTTCTCTTGTTATGAACTGCCAACTTATTCCCTCTCTTCGAGAAGTAGTCGGTATGGTCTTAAGTAACGAGGATCACTGTCGTTCTCTTAATTCTGACAAGGTGATTTGATCATTCCACTCTTGCTAGCATTGGTCAAGGACTTCCTACTTCAATTTCACCTGTTCAGGTGTGTGATTACAATGGAAAACAGGGTCATGTTGGAGGCTCTTGTTTTTGCGTACATCCTCATCTAGCTCCTTCGTGGAAGACAAATGGTAAAAGTGGATGTGGTAGTACTCACAAGCCATTTAATACTTTTGTTGCTCATAATACTGAAGATCATGAAGACAATACAGGTAAATTCACTCAATTAGTTTTTTTCCACTGAAGTGTTTGATGCCCTATGACGTCTTGTGCGATCTCAAGGAAACTTTTATGTTGGTGTCGTCGTAAACTCAAATATTCCAAGCGTACAATCTGCTTCTGCATCCAATCTGAATGGATCATCGATTACGGTGTGACTGACCGCATGAACAAGGCATCGTCATGTTTTACCTCATACAATCGTAACACGCCCTTCAGTTTTTGATAGAGTTATCATTGTCAATGGGTTTTGTCTTCCATATCTGGTAAAAGAACCATCTTATGTTCCTCTATCATGCCCCTCACATATGTTTTACATGTCCCCTCACGTCCGCGGAATTTGATATTAATTCGTCGCTTAACCGCATCCATAACGTGTTATATAACATTCATCCTTGATGGTTGTGTTTTTCAGGATCTAACGACGAAGCAGTGTATTGGTAGTGTAGGAACTGCGGGGGCCTGTACATCTTGGATCAACAAACTCATCAAGCTTTCTTCAGTTCTCTTACTCACTCTTCTGTGGATGTGCAATGATGGCATTAATGTCTCGGACACCCCTACGCAAATTATCTTTTCAAAAAGTTTCATATGTTCCAACTCTATAAGCAATTTTGTTTGTGATGTTTGTGAACTTTCAAAACATGTTGAAATTGACACTTCATCAAGGACCATCTGGAGAAAGGCAATATATGTACATTGTTTGTTCAATCTCAAAGTCAGTTGGCAAATATCTTTACTAAAAGCATGAAATGTGATATCTTCGTTGATAATATCACAAATAGGAATAATCAATATATACTCTCAGCTTCACGGGGGGGTTGAGTTATGAAGCCCACTATAAATTCACATAAGAAGGCTCAGCACATTTATTCTTTTTTCCCTTCTCTTTAGTCCCACATGACTACGTGTGATCTGAAATCTCTCCTCCTTGTGTATAAATAGAGGTGTAATGTAATGTTAAACTAGATTTTTGGAATAATATATTTTCGAACTGTCTACTTGGCATACATGCCCAGAAACTATTTCCTCGACTACAATCCACAAAGGAACGATCAAAAAGTGATATATTGCAATCATCTTTAAATTAAGCACTGCATTAAGGGTACTTTTATAGCTTTAGAAGAGATAAATAGAGACGGAGAAAAGGTGGGATGACATAGAAAGCCAAAATAAGAGGAAGCCACTTTGGCTTCCCAGCCCCTACTGTCAAAAAGGAGCATGATGAGGAAACAAGGCTGGAGTAACAAGATAACAAAGAGAGGATGAAGACAAGAAACAAGAGAAGAGGATGGAGGGGATGGAGGAGGCCGTGACATGCACTTTTCATACCTTAATGTAAACTTCACATGAACGGACATATATGGACAGGAAGATGAAGCATCAAGAAGTGTTGATGAGAAGATGATGCATCAAGCGGTATGAAAAGATGCATGTGAAAAGGATACACATAGACAATTAACATAAAATCAATGTGAACACATCAGATATAACTTCTGTCAAATAGTACGTTCAAAAAATTATGTGCCTCCTAAACTTCACTGGCAAGGTAGTTGTTTTAGGACACTGCTAATTCGTGGTAACCATTCTCTTTCAAAATATCCAGTTTGAATACAAAGACTTTAGAGCTATCCATTATCACTTTGTCACCTTGATTTCTATTGGTTGTGCCCCCATTGATTGAATAGATAGAAGAAAAAATTTACATGCCGGAATAAATTAGTTGTGAAGCAGAGGCATGTTGGTACAATTATCAGAGAACAGGAATGAAGTCCTCGATAGAGTTTCCTGGCAATGTCGAAAAATGATGATCACTGGTGCAAGTTAACAGAAACAGCAGGGAAGGTTTGCATATTTCTATTGAGGAGCTGGCAAGGAAAACTAATACCAGTTCCAAGGTGGATGTTCCATATCCAACATATGAAGATGACAACAACGGTTGAACCAAGGACCAGCTTTCACTCTCCAATGCTATTGACAAAGGCTCCAGATACCTGCAAAATAGTGATTTTATGAGCCAAGTATTTACCGGCTAGGAGGGGCATAGCTTTTGAGAGGGAAGAAAATGAGGTTTTAGGAATAACATGGAAATTGGAATTTTTTAAATAAATCAAAAATAAAAACTTGCTTCGACTCTTGCATGAAAAAATGAGAATAAATAGATATCATGACTTTCAATATCATGTAGCACACCTGATGCGGGACAGGCGTCACACCTGTCTGCCACCCTGGAGTCCCACCAGGGGGCCCACCTGGAGTCAGCACCAGGCGGCTTTCATCAGGGCCGCGGCCCGTACACCCCAACCAGCTCTCTGACATGGAATCACCACCATGCGGTAGGTTGTTGAGGCCGGGGCTCGATCCTCTGACCTCCTAGATAAGAGGCCTTCACCAGCGCTCTCATCACCAACTGACCCGCATGGTGGTGATTACATGGCGTAGAGCCGGTTGGGGTGTACGGGTCGCAGCCCTGATGAAAGCCGCCTGGTGCTGAGTCCAGGTGAGCCCCCTGGTGGGACTCCAGGGTGGCGGGCAGGTGTGACGCCTGTCCCGCATCATAAAAGTGCGGGTCAGTTGGTGATGAGAGTGCTGGTAAAGGCCTCTTATCTAGGAGGTCTGGGGATCGAGCCCCGGCCTCAACAACCTGCCGCATGGTGGTGACACCATGACGGAGAGCTGGTTGGGGTGTACGAGCCGCGGCCCTGATAAAAGCCTCCTGATGCTGACTCCAGGTGGGCCCCCGGGTGGGACTCCAGGGTGGCGGGCAGGTGTGACGTCTGTCCCGCATCAACACCTCCATACCTTCCTAATATATCTCAGAACTACCCAGCAACTAATACCTGTAGCATGCTAAATAAGAGAGAAACAAAACTATTTTAAATAAAAATAACCTGTCAAAATTGATCATTTTTTAATTAATTATCTCCGATAATGGACCAATGTTATGAATTGATAACCAGGAAAGTATGACATCTACATGAATAATATAAAACAGAGTTTTGTTAAGTGACATATATTTTCCGCATAATCAAAAAATGCAGAATAATCAACTGTCGTACATAAACAAGAAAAGGGAGAAACAGAATAAATGAAATGACCTAACAGAACAGACCAAATTAAGACTTTTACTAGATTACCATGAAGATGCTACAGAGATGAACATAGAATCTACCTTTGATCTTAAAATTGAATATAATGTGAATATAAAAAGATAAATTGAATTTTATCTGGAGGCCTCTTAACTTTAGGAGGTGTTGAGGAAAAGAATCAATTACTCATTCATTACATTAGAGGCTCTCATATATATATGGGTGTACATGACAAAATTACATAAAACTCATTATTCTAACATATTCCAACACTCCCCCTCAAGTTGGGTGTGTAATGTCTGTCATGCCCAACTTGTTCAGTATTCTGTCAAACGAGTTCTGACTCAGCCCTTTGATAAGCACATCTGCAAGCTGCTGATTTGATGGGACAAACGGGGTACTCACAATCCCCCTAACAATATTTTCTTTGATGAACTGTGTTGATCTCCACGTGCTTGGTACGATCGTGTTGCACCCGATTGTGGGCAATGCTGATCGCATATTTGCTATCGCAATAGATCCTAATTGGACCGTCACACTTCACGTCAAGGTCCTTCATGATCGTCTGAATCCACAACCCTTCACATAGAGCTTGTGTCATAGCACGAAATTCTGCCTCTGTGATGGATCTGGCAACAACATGGTGTTTCTTGCTTCTCCAGATTGCCAAATTACCCCCAACAAGGGAATAGTATCCTGATGTTGACCTCCGGTCATCCTGCTCAGTCTGCATCCTTATAGACCTCTACGGTCAATGTCTCATTGGGTGAGAACAAAATTCCTTTTCCATGAGTGGATTTGAGGTACCTCAGAACTCTGTGTGCAGCATCCAGGTGATGTGATCTAGGTGAATGCATGTACTGACTAAGGAACCCCACAGCATAGGATATGTCTAGTCGAGTGAGAGAGAGAGATAAGCTTTCCCACCAATCGTTGGAAGTCAGGTACGTCATCAACGACTTCTCCTCCATCTCTTCCAAGTTTGTGATTGACCTCAATTGGGGTATCAGCTGGCCAACACCCGAGCATTCCAGTCGTCTCAAGCAAGTCTAGAACATACTTCCTCTGAGATATAAAGATCTCATGTTTGGATCTAGTCACCTCGATGCCCAGAAAATACTTGAGTGGACAAAGATCGTTCACTTTAAATTCCTGAGACAATATGGATTTCAGATGTTCAACCGCTTTGGTATCATCGCCGATTATTATTATATCATCCACATAGACAATGAAAGCAGACACCTTACCCTCACTATGTTTCACAAATAAGATGGGATCAGCATTGCTCTGTTTGTACCCGAAAGAGATCATAGCCCGGTGAAATCTCCAAAACCACGCACTTGGAGATTGCTTCAAGCCATAAAGAGCTTTCTTCAACTTGCAAACTTTCCCTGTCGATCATTCTTGGCTAACACCAGGAGGTAAGGACATGTAAACTTCCTCCTCAAGGTCACCATGGAGAAATGTGTTCTTCACATCCAACTGAAGGAGACTCCACCCATTACACACGACACATGAAAGCAAGAACCTGATGGAGTTCATTTTTGCCACGTGTGCAAATGTCTTCTGACAATCAATGTCCGCTGTCTGTGTATATCCTCACGCCACTAACCTAGATTTGTATCGTTCCACAAGACCTTGGGAGTTTTGCTTCACAGATAAAACTCACTTGCATCCCACAACAGTTTTCCCTTATGGAGTTGGACCAGCTCCCAAGTATTGTTCTTGTTAAGGGCTCTCATTTCTTCCAGCATGGCTGCCTTCCACTCACTATGCTCAAGTGCTTCCTGCCAAAACTGAGGAATAGAAATGGAGGACATGGTGGTGACAAATGCTCTATGTGAAATAAACAATGAGTCATAAGTCACAAAGTGAGAAAGAAGATGTAGAGTAGAAGCAGAGCTACCTTTGTTAATACCTGACGATGGATCGGATGATGCCACAGGTTGAATAGCAAAAGCCTGAGTGTTTGTGCTCCATCTATGTCGAGTTTAGACCTGCAAAATAGGAGGAGGCACCGTAGAAACGGGAGTAGTAGGAACATGAGATGACGGTGGGGTGACCGAAACGGGAGGTGGCACCTGAGATGGAGGAATAGGCAGAGGAACAGAAGGAGGGGAACTCACTTCTGTAGTTGTGCTCTCCCCATGAAGAGAGCTCCCATAATAAGCTTCAGATTCCCGGAAGGTGACATCCATGGTAACAAATACCCGCTTGGTAACCGGGTGGAAGCACCTATAGCCTTTTCGGATAGGAGAGTAGCCAATAAACACACACTTCAAGGCGTGTGAATCAAGTTTGGTCTTAGGCTGGGTGTGGACAAAGCAAACACATCCAAAGACACGGGGAGAGATAGAGGTAGAACGAACCCCTAGAGTGGTGAGAGGGGTCTGAAATGTAGGAAGATGATTGATGAGCTAGGCCGAGGTGAGAACAGCATCATCCCAGTAAGACTTTGGGAGATGCATCCAAAGGAGAAGGCACCTAGCCACCTCAAGGAGGTGTCAATTCTCACGCTCAGCCACCCCATTCTGAGCAGGGGGGTACACACAAGAGATTTGATGAACGATACCTAGGTCACTTAGGTATTTGTCAAGACAAGCGTCAATATATTCGCGACCATTGTTACTACATAAGATTTTAACGAGAGCATCATATTGAGTTGTGACCATCTTGTGAAAGCGCTGAAAAATAGAGAAAACCTCACTATTAAGCTTCATTAAGTAAACTCAGATACAACGGAAGTAACAATAAATGAATGAAACAAACCACGAGCAACCAGAAATAGAAACAGTATGGCTAGGACCCCAAACATCAGTATGAATAACAGCAAATGGAACTAAGCTACTAGGGGACATAAGAGGATGAGTACTACGATGATGTTTAGCCAGCTCACACACATCACAATGAAAAACATTAAACAAAGTAAAAGACAGCAGGAAGCAACAACTTCAAAATAGCGACAGCAGGATGTCCTAGCCGACAATGTCAGAAATCCAACTCAGAGGAACGAGCAGCAAGAAGAACATTGGGAGGTCGAGCGATGCTGGATGAAGTGGAAGAAGAGGGGTCGAACACATAGAGACTGTTGCACAGTCTACCAGAGACAATCACCGTCCTCGTCTTCAGGTCCTGAAAAACACAAGAGGTAGGAAAAAAGGTCAATGAGCAATTCATAGGATTTGTCAGGTGACTAATAGAGAGGAGATTGTGAGTGAAAACAGGAACATGAAGAACAGAGGAGAGGGTAAGAGAAGAGCATGGAATGGATCATTTCCCATCGATGGGAGATAGTGATCCATCAGCAATGCTCACTATATCCCTGCCCGACAGAGGTGTGTAAGACACAAAACCTGTGGCAGATCCGGTCATGTGGTTCGTAGCCCCGGAATCAATGACCCACTGAGAGGAGAGGTGGGAGGAAGCCGAGTGAGCACCTGCAGGTCCCTGATGAGCATAGGAAGAGAAGGCAGAACCGGACGGCTCTGCTGGAGTTCCAAGCATCATCCGACGGAATGCCAGAATTTCTTCAGCCTAAAGAGCAGTAGAGTCCTCCCCAGCGTCCGACAAGTGGGCTAATATGGACAGAGGAGGCATGTGTTGAGAGCGCCCACCTCCCCGGCCACCACGAGAGGCAGGGCTGCCTCGAGGAGGAAAACCATGAAGCTTGAAGCGGGTATCTCTAGTATGGAGGGCCTTCCCGCAATAATCACAGACTAGGTGATTTTTCTCTGCAGTCCTCGTACTAGTGTCACGATCAGGACGAGCCCCTGGCTGAGAAAGAGAGACAAGGGTAGATCCCTCGGTGGCAGAGTCGGGAAGCAGAGTTAGACGACAATCGAATTCCTGTTGGATAAGATTGTACACCTCGGGCAGAGAAGGTAGAGGAGACCAGCTAAGAATTCGAATGTTGATCGGATCAAAGTCCCGATGTAAGACATGGAAGAACTCAAAGATGTGATTGCGTTCTTCTCTTGCTCGGACAAGCACCTCATCTTCAGGAGACATCAGAATCAGAGAATCAAAATGATCATACACCTGATAGAGTTGGGTGAACTCTGAGTAGTAGGCCGAGAGGGGTCGATCACCTTGTCGCACGAGAAACAACCGGCGACGAAGTTGGTAGATCTGAGCTGCATTGTCGCGACCAGAATAGGTAGTCTCTGCACGCTTTTAGATATCCATTGTGGTATACAATAACAAGTAGTTCCGAGAAATGGACTCCGTCATAGAGTTAAGTAGCCAAGACATCACCAGGGAGTTGTCAGACTCACACTGAAGCCACTCAGGAGAGTCAGACGCAGGAGCCTTCACCGTGCCACTGACATGGCCAAATAACCGGCGGCTTTTGAGAGCAAGAGAGATGGAGCCAGCCCACGGGAGCTAGTTGGAACCATCCAATTTTATAGTTGTGATTTGAGGAGACCCATGATCTGAGGGGTCGCGATAAGGTATAACAGAAGTTGGAGTATGCGAGGCCACTCCACCGGAAGACATGGTAGTAGAGGACTCACTGCCCGCCATAAGGAAACCCCGAATAGAAATCGAGAAGGCACGAAATAATCACCAAGGATGTGGAAGGTGAACTGCCCTCATAGAAAGACGGAAGAAGACAGGGGGCCGCCGGCATCGAGAGATTCAAGACTCCATAGATCTGGCGTCCCTAGAAGGAGGAGAAGTCGGGCGACAGAGAAGAAGTCGGGCGACGGAGAAGAACCGACGCGCTCTGAGGGAGTCGGGCGACGGTGCTGTAGTCGGGCGACGGAGCTGTGCGGGAGTCGGGCGACGGCACTGTGCGGGAGTCGGGCGACGGCACTGTGCGGGAGTCGGGCGGCGGCGTTGTGCGGGAGCAGCGAGATCCGGAAAACCCTGAACTTTTTCTCCCTCTGATACCATGTTGAGGAAAAGAATCTGTAGAGAAATGCAAGAGAGAGAAAAATAACAAAGATTTTTATTATTCTATAAATACAGGAGTACATACACTTATATAGAGAGAAAGATAGGGAGAGTCTTCTACATCTACAATGTGGGACTAAATAGAATATACATGGACACCTCCTTGGGCTCCTCCTAATGGGCTTTTTCATTACATTTTAACACTCCCCCGCAAGCTGGAGCGTACAAGTCGTAGGCACCAAACTTGGATAAGAACTGATGATATAATGTACGAGAAAGAGCTTTCGTGAATATATCAGCAACTTGTCCTGATGCAGCGACATGCTCTAACTCCAACTTCTTCGATTGATTTTTTTCACGAATAAAGTGGCAGTCAACTTCAATATGCTTTGTTTGCTCATGGAATATAGGTTCTTGGCAATGCGTATGGTTGCTTGACTGTCACAGAAAAGAGTGGTCGGAGAGGAGAGTTTAAGGCCCAAGTCACTGAGAAGACCCTCAAGCTAGGTGAGCTCAGAGACAACTACTGTTATAGCATGGTACTCGGCCTCAGCAGAGGAGCGAGCAACAACCGACTACTTCTTGTTACGCCAGGTAATAAGATGTCCATCAAGGTAGGTGCAAAAACCAGTCGCGGAACGCCTATCATCAAGGAAACCTACGTAGTCGGCATCAGAATATGCAACAAGAGACAGAGAGGACGGCTTGTAAACAAGTCCTTGTCCTGGAGAAGTTTTCAAGTATCTGAGAATCCGCTCGACGGATTGGAGATGAGATATCCAAGGAGCATGCATAAATCGGCTCACAACCCCAACAACGAATGAGATATCAGGTCGTGTAACCGTAAGATCGATTAACTTTCCTACCAAGCGTTGGTAGTACTCTGGGTTTGTCAAAACAGGATCAGTCCCAGATCCATGTGCAGACTGCTTGTGATTCATATCCATAGGAGTGTATGTATGTTTGCATCCAGAGTAGCCCGCATCTTGCAGGAGATCAGTGCAGTACTTTTGTTGGGATAGGACAAGTCCATCAGGTCTCCTTACAACCTCAAGCCCAAGAAAGTATCAAGATTGTTCAGATCTTTTGTCTGAAACGCTGAGTTTAAATGTTGTTTGATGTTCCGGATCTCGTTGGTGTCGTCTCCTGTTATTAGAATGTCATCCACAAACACAAGGAGAATTAAAGTGTCTGTTGGTTAATGATGAGTGAAGAGAGAGAAGTCAGCAAATCTCCGTGTGAAACCAACCTCGTGAACCGCTTTACTGAATTTGTCAAACCAAGCGCGAGGAGATTGTTTGAGACCATATATAGACTTTCAGAGATGACATACACGATACTCCTTTGTGATCTCAAACCCGGGCGGTTGTTGCATGTAAACAGTCTCTTGTAGATCACCATTGAGAAAGGCATTTTTAATGTCCAGTTGATGTAGGTGTCACTGTCGATGCACAGCAAGGGAGATCAGGACGCGAACAGTATTCAACTTGGCGACAGAAGAGAAGGTTTTGTCGTAATCAATGTCATGTTGTTGAGTGAAACCCATGGCCACTAGGTGGGCTTTGAGACGGTCAACAGTTCCATCTAGAGCATGCTTGACAGCAAAGACCCATTTGCAGCTAACACAAGACTGGCCTGAAGGGAGAGGAACTAGGTCCCAAGTTTGGTTAGGCTAGAGGGTTGTCATTTCTTCGTCCATGGCCGCAAGCCACCCCAGGTGTTGGAGAGCGTCCTGCAAAGAGTGAGGAATAGAAATGGTGGAGAGAGAGGTGGCAAATTTGAGAAGAGGCGGAGAGAGGCGATGTATGAAGACATAATTCGTCATTGGATGAGCTGTAGAGAGTGTTGTTGAATCATCAAGCCGCGGGATAGCATCGGTAGAAGGGAGCTGTTGTAGACCATTTGTCTGGGATGAGCGACGAGTATAGACACGAATAAGTGGAGGAGGAGGTGGTGGAGGTAATTCTGGAACTGGGAGTGGAGGAAGTGGAGGAGGAGGTGGATGTGGCAAAGTCGTGACGGGGACAGCCGGACGAGGAGTAATGGAAGGCGGAGGCAGTGTGGAAGAGGTGGAGTAGAAGGGTTGTGCCTCAAGAAAGGTGACATCAGGGGAGACGAGCATTTTTTTGTCCGCAGGAGAGTTGCAGACATATCCTTACTGAGTGCGGGAGTAGCCAACAAACATGCATTTCGTGGCTCGAGTGGCAAGTTTGTCATGCGGTGGTCCAAAAGAGTGGACATAGCAGGTATAACCACAGACACGGGGAGTGAGGGAAAATGGAGACTTGAAAGGAAACAAGAGACCGAACGGAGAAGCGAAGTCAAGCACGGAGAAGGGCATGTGATTGATGAGATGGCAGGCAGTACAGACAGCAAAGTTCTAATATTTGGTGGGCACCTGCATTTGCAACATAAGTGATCGAGTGACATCAAGAAGATGTCGATTCTTCCTCTCGGCAACACCGTTTTGCTGGGGGGTATAAGTACACGAGGTCTGATGGACAATCCCAAACTCGGTGCATAAGTTTGTGAAGGTGCGGCTAGTATATTCACGAGCATTATCGGTGCGAATTATTTTTAAGGTAACAGAGAATTGCGTACGCATCTCAATAATAAAGGCATGAAAGACAGATGTCGGTTCAATACGATCACATAGCAGATAAAGTTAGGTCAGACGTGAATAATCATTAATAAAGGTAACAAAATATCGATAGCCAAAAACACTGGGGATTTTATAGGGCCCCCAGATATCAGAATGTACTAAAGAAAACGGAGTAGTACTCCGATTACAGATAGTTGAAAAAAAACAAGATGTTGTTTGCCAAGGATACATGATACACAGGAAAACTCATACAAGGAGACACTAGGAAGAGCCTTCTTGAAAATCGGGAGAGGAGCATGGTCAAGACGACGATGCCAATCAACGGAGGGGGCTGCAGAGAGGATAGTAGGGGAAACATCCAAGAGATAAAGCTCATTCGACATCCGTCCTTTACCAATGATATTCTGTGTTCGACGATCATGCACAACAAAAGACGGAGAGAAGATTAGGCAGCAATCAAGATCCTGAGCTAACATACTAACGGAAAGTAGATTAAAGGGTGATCCCGGAACATGAAGAACCGAGGACAATGAGAGAATAGGAGTGAGGCGCGGGTCAGCAGCTCCAGACACCGGAGTTCTGTCGTCATTGGCCACAGTGATGAACTTGGGATAATCATAGTGCATGTACTGAGGTGGCTTTTGGGAGGTAATGTGGTGAGTAGCACCGGAGTCCACGATCCAGTAAGAGTTATGGGAGAGACGGGAGATATCTTCGATGGAGAAAAAAGAAACCGAGCTAGATGAGCGATTAACAATGTCTTGGAGCTGCTGAAGTTGTAGGCGAAGGTCGTTGATAGCTTGCTGGGTAAACGAGTGGGACCCAGTAGGAGTAGAGCCTGGATGATGAGCAGCAGCAGCAACTGTAGCGGAAAGATAAGGCAGCAGACCATGCTTGCGGTAGTAGGTGGCTTCAAGATGACCATCCCGCCCACAATGGGTACACTTGAGAGTAGAGCGCCCCGCACGTCCCCGACCCCGAGACATGAAGCGACGTCTCTGATTAGAAAAGCCACGAGCCGGAGGAACAGGAGTAGGTAAAAGGAGCTGCTGGAGCAGAGCTAGAGAGAAGCTGGTAGGGACCTCAGGTGGTAGTATAACCTTAAGCAGCATGGAGCAAACATCAAATAAGGAGGGCGTAGTGGAAGACGAAAGAATCTGAGCCATGACGCTGTGAAGATGACTGGGAACACGGGCCATCATCAGAGTGATTCCAATAGCTTCCTTCTGTGCGCGATGAGTAGCAAGATCTGTTGAAGGGGGTTGATGTTGTATTCAGGCTTCTACCAGAGTTTTAGCCTTAGCAACAAAGGAAGTCAAGTCGCTCGTGATTCCAGGTTCCAGTGATTGAAGAGCAGAGATAATGTCAAACAGGTGTTGTAAGATGTCTTTGCTGGAGTAGAGAGAATGCGGCTCATCCCACATTTCTTTGGCCATTTCATAGTACATAGTCATGCGGTATGTCTTAGTGTCCATGGAATTAAGCATCCAGGATTGGATTAGGCCGTCATCACGGAGCCAGTAATCGGTAGGGTCAGCAGATTTGGCCCGAGTGAGATGGTGGAGAAGACCCTTAGTCTGTAGAACACGACGAACCGAATGGACCAATTCGACAAAATTGTCCTTCCCGCTGAGAGATAGTGGTTATTCAAAGCTCATCACGAACTTCAGAAGGAGGGGCAGCAGCACGTGCGGGACGGGTGGGAGTTGTCGTAGAGCCCATAATAGCAAGAGAAGGGCGGCTAGAAGAGAGACTTGTCGACTAGGGGAAGGAGGTCGGGCAGCTAGGAGAGCTCGCAGTGGCTAGATCCAGGAAACAGTGGCAAGAGCTCGCAGTGGGCGACTAAAAGAGCTCACAGCGGACTATCCGGCAAGACCGCGTAAGAAGAGCTCGCAGCGGCTAGAATACCTCACAGCGGCTAGAGCCAGGAATCAGCGGCTAGGAGAGTGATCGTCGGATAGAGCCCACTTGGCGAGTAGAGAAAGAGCGTAGCGAACTATCCAGCAAGGCCGCATAAGACTGAGCAGCGGACAGAAGAGAGCGCGGCGGATAGAGAGTAGAAAACTGCGGCTACTTGCGCGAACACTGGTAGACGAGTAGAGGAGAGAAGAGCGGCAAGCCGTGGAGAAGCAGGTAGAAGAGATGTGGTTAGAGAAGAGCAGCACGCAACTAGCGAGCAGAGGGGAAACAGTCAGCGACGACCAGAGAACACCAAGCGGCCAAGCGGCAAGGAAGAGAGAGGTTGCAGCGGGCAAACCGCGCGACAAGCAAAAGGCAAACCGCGCGATAAGCAGGAGGCAGACCGCGCGACAAGCAGCGGCAAGGAAGAGGGCGCAGCGGGCAAACCGCGCGACAAGCAGAAGGTAGACCGCGCAACAAGAGCGACATGAAAGAGGAGGGTGCAGCGGGAAGAGGGAAGCGGGGCCCAGAGAATCCACTATAAATGGAGAGAGACGGGGAGGAGGGGAGACATAGCTTTGATACCATGTAGAAAAATGCAAGAGAGAGAAAAATAACCCGAATTTTCATTATTATGATCAGTGCATACACATCACAAGTGAGATTAAGTGAAGCTACTAAAATACAATTTTGGGAAGACTTAAATGATTTAGTAAGAGAATTCTCATAAAGAGAGAAGATTTTCATAGGAGGAGACTGAAATGGACATATATGGAAAAAATTGTAGATTATACAGTCGTTCATAAAAGATTTGGATATGGAGAAAGAAATGAAAAAGACTAAGCATTTTAGACTTTGTCATATCACACGAGCTAATTGTGATGAATACGGTTTCATAAAAAGGGAATAACATTTAATTACGTTTAAAAGCGGACCAAATAAGTCACAAATTGATTATTTTATGACTCGCAAAATAATAAAATGATTTGTAAGGTATGCAAAATCATAGCATGAAAAAGTTTGACAACACCACATAGATTATTGGTGTTGAACGTACAAATTAAATATAATAAATTTAAGACAAAGACGAAAATGTTGTCAAAAATTCGGTGGTGCAACTTGAAGATGGAAAAGCAGGTTTCTTTCAAGACAGTAGTTATGAAATGCTAGTTGATAACCCTTATGTTGATCTTAATGTCTCATGAGAAGTTATATCTTCATATTTAAGAATATGTGAAAAAAATGTACTTGGAGTATCAAATGGTCGTGCGCCCCGAATAAATAATTTTGGTGGTGAAAAAAGAAAGTGCAAGACAAAGTGAGGGCAAATAGGGTCAGCTATAAATCACTCTACGCTTGTAGGAATGATAAAAACTTAGTCAGATATAAAAACGCCAAAAAATAAGCTAAATACGCAGTAAGTAAAGTAAGAAGTCAAGCGTATGAAGAATTTTATAAGCAACAAGATATCACAGATGGAGAGCGTGACATATATAAAATTGTTCGGCCTAGAAAAAAAAGACAAGAGATTTAAGTCAAGTAAAATGCATAAAGGATGAAACAGATACACTTTTGACGGATGATGTGGATAAGATACTTTTATCAACTTTATAACGAAACAAAAGATAATGAATTGAACTTGTAAGAGTTAAGTAAATCGGAGAATTATAAAAACATAATGTTTTATCGTAAAATTCAAGTATCGAAGATAAATGATGTTTTAAAAATGAAAAATGGAATGGCGGTCAGGCCAGACGATATACCCATCGAAGTATGAAAATGTCTAGGGAATAAAGGAATTGTGTCTTACATATTTTTTCAATAAGATACTAAAGTCAAATAGCATGTCAAACTAATTGAGAGAAAATATCTTGGTACTTTTGTATAAGAACAAAGAAAATATACAAAATTGCATTAATTACAGAATAATTAAATTAATGAGTCATACCACAAAACTATGGGAACGAGAAATAGAAAGATGGGTAAGATGAGAAAGAAAACAAGATTTGCATATGTTGTTTATCGATCAAGATAAGGCTTATGATAGAGTTTCAAGAAAGATCTTATGGAGAGTCTTAGAAAAGAAATGTGTAAATGTATCATCCAATGACATAATCAAAGATATGTATACAAATTCAGTGACGAGGGTGAGGGCATCTGGAGGATTAACTCGAGAATTCTCTATCATTGTTGGCTTACATCAAGGTTCAGTTATAAGCCCTTATCTCTTTACACTTATCTTAGATGAGCTCACCGAACATATCCAACAAGCAATACCTTGGTGTTTATTATTTGCGGATGATATCGTTTTGGCCGATGAGGCGCACAAGGGTGTAAACGCAAAACTTGAATCTTGGCGAGACACTTTCAAAATAAAGGGTTTTAGGTTTAGCAGAGCAAAGACGGAGTATATTGAAATTAAATTTAGCAGTGCAATAAGGACGGATAACTTCGTTATTAAGTTAGCTGATCAAAATATTTCTCATAGTGAGTGTTTTAAATATCTTGGATTGATAGTTCAAAATAATGGAGGTATTGATAAAGATGTAACACATAGAATCCAAGCAGGTTGGTTGAAGTGGAGAAGATCGTCAGGGATCTTATAAGATCGTAAAGTACCATTAAAACTTAAAGGCAAGTTTTCCCGTACTGCAATTAGACCAGCTGTAACACCTCTTCCCAGTATTTTAGAAATCAGTCGTCCAGCCGGGTCAGCGATATAAAGAAAACTAGGAAACAGTATTAAAACTAGTAGCAGCAGGTAATAAAAGTCTATACTAAGCAATTTAAGACTTACAGCGGAAGTTAAAAAAAATAAACTAAGGGTAACCATATACCTGATATCTGAATTCACAGAGCCACTAAACAAGAATGGAATTGTAATAACTGAAAATCTGGTAACAATAATAGTCTGATACAATTTATATAAAATATTAACCAGGTACATTGTCCACATCTACAAGTACATGCTGAAATAGAGTAAACTGAATGTGAAAAATACTACAAACAGACGTAGTTTCTCACCTGGGTCACCTGAAAAACATTGCCCACGAAGGGTCAGAGTAAAGAAAACAATTCCCCTTAGTGACACTAGAACAGATTTACATGTGAATGCAAGCATGCTTTTAAAAATAGTCTCGTGCACTGAAAACATTTTATGTTATATGTTATGCATGTTTTTCCTATACTTCCTTCTCAACACACTATTAGTTCTATATTCATGACTTTTCGTTCATTTACCCAAGTCATGACGTTCACTAACTAGTGTACTATCTCACGTCAAGTCTGTACTTGAGTTTTAGGTGGCTTCTAGCCTCCACATTTACTGGGAAGGCTCTAGCCAGAGTAGCTCCTAACGCGCAACTGAAACTGACGACCCGAGACCATCTGACGAACTCAATTGTTCTAGTGTCGCGCGGACACGGTCTCGAATCTACTAACTGTCTCAAGAGGAGTCAACTCCCAAGACTCTGCAACTCATAGGATACCATATGTCCTATGAGGAAGGTAGTGCGCCTCTACCAAACACGAAAATACTGGTGTGCTACTGACCTTTTTGGTCTGACGCAACTCTGCATAGGACATCTTTTCTGGTGTACTACTGAGCGACCCTTGACTTTCTCGTGGTCGACTTGAAGGGACCTTCGCGCCCTTGGTTGGACAATCTCCAAACTTACGTACACGAGGGAAGTTTCGTACCTAAATAATTTTTCATGACTTTACTAACGTGGTTATGGAAAAGAGCGTTATCATACGCGTTTCCACGATTATTTTCCTACTGCCACACTTTTCTATGCATGGTTATGATGCTTGTACGAAACCTACTCATGCGTATAAAAATATAATTACTTGATATGTCTAACTAAAAGAAATTAGAATTTCCTTACAGTTGTGGTACGGCGCTCGTACACTCGGCGCGGCGATATTAGCTCTTCCGAAGGAAATTCTACTGTATGGAAAACTCAGAGTGTTGCCTCGAACCTACTAGAGTCCTGCAATTTAAGGCAAACCTATTTTCATAATTGTTCCCCTTTTAGGGTTTCCGTTGGAAAATCTCCAAAACATCTAGGGTTACAAAAATACATGTGCTAAACTTCGTATATTACCTTTACGTATAGCGATTGAGGCTCTCAATGCGTTCCACACAAATTCCGTGGTGAACCACGAACACCAAAATCTAAAATAGGGCAATCAAAATGAAAATCTAGGTTAAACTAGTTTCCAAAACGAAGGATATCCAAGCAGAAATCGAGAAAAGGAAGAGATCCACTCACCGGAACCAAAACAAAACTCAAACTCCTTCGGTTAGGGTTAGACCCGGTTCTCCCACGGCTAAGGAAGGAAGAGGAAGGCTCACCGATGCCTGCAGAGGAGGGAGGAGAAGTCGGAGATGCGTTCCGGAGGGGGATCGGGCGCCGGTTAGGGCGGCGGGAGGCGGCGGGCTCGGGCGTTGCGGCGTGCGAAATGGGAGAAGACGGACGGAAGCGGATGCAGTTGCGGCTAAAATCTCGTGAGATGAGGGAGTGCGGGACTTTATTTAACGGGCTATGCGGTTTTTGATAACCGTATGAAGAGAGGGGGGGTAATTTGAGACCGGCTATTGGCACCCCAAAATAAAAAATTCTCATTTACTCCTATTCCACACATTAATTTGTCGCGCCTTCGTCACTAAAATAAAATGTGTTACACTATCATTATGACTCGCACACTTCTCAAATTAACGGACGCGAATTATATGTATAATATCATTGTACCTTGACGACGTGCTGTCACGATCAAAATCCGTCGCGACTCGACCCTACAATTTAAAATAAATGTCGCGTCAGATTATGGATGTTACAAATCTCCCCTCCTAACAAAAATTTTCGTCCTCAAAAATTGTAACCATACCTGAATCGAAGAGGAAAGAATAGTCTGCATTGCTCTTAAGCTCATCCTCTCGCTCCCAAGTATACTCTGGACGGCCACAGTTCATCCAAAGGACTTTGACCATGCGAATCTCTCTATTTCTGAGCTTCTGAATCCTTGAATCCACTATTCTGACTGGTCTAACCCCAATACTAAGATCTGTCTTAATTGGTGCTTTCTCGGTACTGATGATCTGACTGGAATCTCTGACTGTTCTCCTCAGATAGGAGACGTGGAATACATCATGTACACCACTCATTTCCTCGGGTAAGGCCAACCTATATGCAACATCACCAACTTTGTCCAGCACCTCAAAAGGACCAACGAATCTGGGGCTCAGTTTCTTCATCCGCTTTATTCTAGAGACTCCTCTGACTAGTCTGACCTTCAGATAAACGTAGTCTCCAACACTGAACTCTACTGACCTATGCTTCTGATCATGATACTTGGCCTGGCGATCCTGAGCTGTCTTCATACGCACCTGAATAAGCTTGATCCTGTCAGTTGTCTTATCAATCCATGACTCTCTGATAGTCGATCTTTCGTCACTTTCAGCCCAACACAACGGTGTCCGACAGCGTCTGCCATATAGGGCCTCGAACGGTGTCATCCCAATACTCGTCTGAAAACTGTTGTTGTAGGAGAACTCCACAAGGGTAATATACTTCTCCCACTTTCCTCCAAAATCCAAAATGCACATCCGTAGCAGATCCTCCAAAGTCCTATTTGTGCGCTCAGTCTGTCCACTGTCTGGGGATGGAATGCGGTGCTGAAATTTAATCTGGTACCCAACCGCTCATGTACGTATCGCCACTCCCTGGAGGTAAACTTGTCATCTCGGTCTGAAACTATAGTCTTGGGAACACCGTGAAGTCGAACTATCTCGTCTAAATATAACTGTGCCAGCTTCGGACCTTGATTCGTCTTCCTAAGAGGAATGAAATGGGCGACCTTAGAAAGTCGATCAATTATAACTCATAAGGAATCATTCCCACTCTGCGATCTCGGCAAACCATGAATGAAGTCCATGGATATATCCTCAAAAGTCCACTCGGGAATGGGAAGTGGCTGCAACTTGCCTCCAGGCCTTTGACATTCGGCCCTAACTAACTTGCATGTCTCACACTTCCCTATATAATCAGCAACATCACTCTTCAATCCTGGCCACCAGACTACCTTCTTGAGATCTGCATACATCTTCGTGCTACCAGGATGTATAGAATACCTGGAATTGTGTGACTCAAATAGAATGTCTTCGCGAAGGTGATTAATATCTAGGATACACACCCTGCCATCATGCAATAATAAATCATCCTGAATAGAAAATCTCTCTTTCTGACCTGACTGCACTGAGATCCAAATCTCTGTCATCCTTGGATCCAAAGGTAGAGCTGTCCTGATTCTATCCTTGATGTCACAAGTAATCTTCATCCAACTCAACCTTGCAGAACTAAAACTACCACGGGGCACAACGGTGATATCCAAACTCTCCAATTCCCGCACCAACTCCTTCTGCTGAGTGAGAAGGGAAAAACACGAACATCTACGGCTAAGGGCATCAGCTACAACGTTTGCCTTTCCTGGGTGATACTGAATATCTACATCGTAATCCGAAAGAAACTATAACCATCTACGATGCCTCAAATTGAGCTCTCGCTGATCAAAGATATACTTGAGGCTCTTATGATCAGTGAAGATCTCACAACGCACTCCATAGAGATAGTACCTCCAAATCTTCAGAGCATGTATGACTGCTGCAAGCTCCAAGTCATGCACGGGATAGTTCCTCTCATGAACTTTTAACTGTCCCGATGCATAGGCTATGACATTTCCATGCTGCATGAGAACACAGCCCAAACCCTGACCAGACGCATCGCTATAAATCTAAAACCCGTCAGGCCCTGAAGATAAACTCAAAATCGGTGCGGTCATCAACCTGTCCTTCAAGTACTCAAAAGCCAACTCACACTCCACTGTCCAATCCAAGCTCTTACCCTTCCTAGTGAGAGAAGTCAGTGGTAAGGTTATCTTTGAGAAATCCCTGATGAATCTCCTGTAGTATCCAGCAAGACCCAAAAAGCTGCGAACCTCTGAAACTGACGTCGGTCTTGGCCAATTCTTAATAGCTTCTATCTTCTTCGGATCAACACTAACCCCTTTCTGACTGATGATGAGGCCTAAGAATGCAATCTCTGAAATCCAAAACTCACACTTTGAAAACTTGACAAACAACTAGTTCTTCCTGAGTGTGCTCAAAACAATCCTGAGGTGTGCTGCATGATCTTCTGCACTCTTAGAGAACACCAAGATGTCATCTATAAAGACGATGACAAAACGATCCAAGTACTCCCGAAATACCCTGTTCATCAGGTTCATAAATACTGAAGGGGCATTGGTCAGCACGAACGGCATGACCACGAACTCAAAGTGTCCATATCTGGTACTGAAAGTCGTCTTCTGAATATCCACGTCACGAATCTTTAACAGGTGATAGCCTGACCTCAGATCTAACTTGGAGAAAGTGTTCGATCCCACCAACTGGTCGAACAAATCATCTATCCTGGGAATCGGGTACTTGTTCTTTACTGTCAGCTTATTCAATTCACTGTAATCTATGCACAGTCTCAGACTACCATCCTTCTTCTTCACAAAAAACACTGGAGCACTCCATGGTGAAGTATTGGGCGTATAAAACCCAAATCAAGCAACTCCTGCAACTGACTCTTCAACTCTGTTAGTTCCCTTGGAGCCATCCGATAGGGAGATTTGGCTACCGGTGTAGCCCCAGGCTGCAAGTCTATCGGGAACTCAATCTCTCTATCTGGAGGGGCACCAGGGAGCTCTTCCGGGAAAACATCGGGGAACTCCTGCACCACTGGTACCTCTACCAAGTCAGCCTTAGACTCCGCGCTCATCGGTACTACGAAGGTTTCACAACCCTTACTGATGCACCTTCTCGCTTGGACTGCAGATATGATCATCTTCACTACTCCCTTCAAGCACTGAAAAGAAAATGAAATCTGATTGGGGTCATCAAGCTGTATCTGTTTCGCCCTACAGTCAATCCTGGCGTTGACTGCCGAAAGCCAGTCCATTCCAAAAATCAGGTCGAATCCTGCTATAGGTAGCTGCAAAGCTTCCACGACAATCTCGGTATCACTAAACTGCACCGGTACCCTGCACTTATCTCTGGTCTGCAGAAGGGATCCATTCGGCATCATGACTTCCAGCGGTACTGCCTCTGGGACGATTTCTAAATCCAACTTACGCACTAGAGATTCCGCGATAAACGAGTGCGAGGCACCCGTATCAAACAGAATCTTAGAGGATAAATTACGAATCATAAGGATACCTATATGAATGATTTATGAAGGATGGAAAAATAAATGTGTCACTACGGAGGATTAAATAAACTTGTTAAGCAAATCAACACTTACCAGTCACTACATCCACCTGATCCTTTGCCTCCTGCTGACCCAACCCATACGCTATGGGCTGCACTAAGTCTCGACCCTGCTGTGGTCTCCCATCAGTGATCATCAATGCTTTTCCCTTATCTACCCTGCTAGAGCCACCAACCTCGTACTTCGACTGACTTGCACCAACTTCCTGACAGAAGCGAGCTATGTGTCCAGGTTGTCGGCATTTGTAACACACGCCAGCGCTGGCCAAACACTCTCCTGGATGGCGACGCTGACACTTGGGACAAGTGGGGTAGTCCTTGCTCCTGTCTCCAGACTGACCATTCTTCTTAGCCTCAGGCTTCGGCTTCTTGTTCCAGTTCTTCCCTTTGTCATTCTTGTTCTGCTGCGGCTGATGCGAATCCTGAGATCGCTTCGCACGGAAATTACTTCGCTTCTGAACCTTCTGTTGGTCAGCCTCCAGTCTGCGAGCCGTATCCACTAAGCTCATGTAATCAGCATTGACCATAGTCATCAGTGGCTGCCTCAACGAGTCACGCAAACCATCCACAAAGCGGCTGCACTTCTCAGCCTGATCTCCCTGCATCACGCCTGCATATCGAGCCAGATGAGTAAGCTCTCGCTCGTATTCAGTAACTGTCTTGTCCCCCTGGAAAAGCCTAAGATACTTCTCCTGGAGAACTCGTCGTGCGGAAGGAGGCACGAACCAACTTGCAAGGGCCCTAGAAAACTCGCCCCAAGTAAACATGTCTGGTGTACGGCCTGCAGGATCATCTGCCCGGTACTTGTCCCACCAGACCTTTGCCTCTCCTCGGAGGAGGAAAACTGCCAGAGGAACCTTCTTATTCTTCGGGCACTCCAAAACGTTCAGCAGGTCTCTGGTGTTAGCTATCCAATCATTTGTGTCCATCGGGGTCTCATCCCCACTGCAGTTCGAAGGCTGAAGTTCTCTAAAATTTCTCAAATAGCGCTCCAGGGTCATCTCCACGGGTGCTGGGGCAGGAACTGGTGCAGGGACTGGTACTTGTACTGGAGCTGGAAACCCTGCAGCCAGTCCTCTCTGAAACTCCATCAAGGCAACAGTAACCGCTTTGGTAATCTGAGACGCTATGTCAGTGCCCTCTGGAGCTGCTGGAACTGGTGGTACCTGTGGCATGACAGCGTCTCCCATGGTTGCGTTAGGAACAGGGTCATGATGTGAAGATTCACCCGGTTCACTAACTCGTGGTGCAGTGGTAGACATATAAAGAAAATCTGATTATTTATCAAACATCTGAGAAATCTGGCTTAGCAATTTATTTCGTATTCTAGCGAACACTAGGACTTAATCGCAACTTAAAATACTTTACTGACACGAGTTTACTCTTACGCATTCTTGTGGCTCTGTGAAAACCTTTCTAGGGTCCAGGGATCCTAAACCTGCCTCTGATACCAATTTGTAACACTCCTTCCCAGTATTTCAGAAATCAGCCGTCCGGCCGGGTCAGCGATATAAAGAAAACTAGGAAACAGTATTAAAACTAGTAGCAGCGGGTAATAAAAGTTTATACTAAGCAATTTAAGACTTACAGCGGAAGTTTAAAAAAAAAATAAACTAAGGGTAACCACATACCTGATGTCTGGATTCACAGAGCCACTAAACAAGAATGGAATTGTAATAAATGAAAATCTGGTAACAATAATAGTCTGATACAAGTTATATAAAATATTAACTAGGTACATTGTCCACATCTACAAGTACATGCTGAAATAGAGTAAACTGAATGGGAAAAATACTACAAACTGACGTCACCATAACGCTCATCCTAGACATAGTTTCCCACTTGGGTCACCTGAAAAACATTGCCCACGAAGGGTTAGACTAAAGAAAACAATTCCCCTTAGTGACACTAGAACAGATTTACATGTGAATGTATGCATGCTTTAAAAATAGTCTCTTGCACTGAAAACATTTTATGATATATGTTATGCATGTTTTTCTTATACTTCCTGCTCAACACACTATTAGTTCTATATTCATGACTTTTCGTTCATTTACCCAAGTCCTGACGTTCACTAACTCGTGTACTATCTCACGTCAAGTCTGTACTTGAGTTCTAGGTGGCTTCTAGCCTACACATTTACTGGGAAGGCTCTAGGCAGAGTAGCTCCTAACGCGCAACTGAAACTGATGACCCGAGACCATCTGACGAACTCAATTATTCTAGTGTCGCGCGGACACGGTCTCGAATCTACTAACTGTCTCAAGAGGAGTCAACTCTCAAGACTCTGCAACTCATAGGATACCATATGTCCTATGAGGAAGGTAGTGCGCCTCTACCAAGCACGAAAAGACTGGTGTGCTACTGACCTTTTTGGTCTGATGCTACTCTGCATGGGATATCTTTTCTGGTGTACTACTGAGCGACCCTTGACTTTCTCGTGGTGGACTTGAAGGGACCTTCGCACCCTTGGTTGGGCAATCTCTAAACTTACGTACACGGGTAAAGTTTCGTACCTAAATAACTGTTCATGACTTTACTAACGTGGTTATGGAAAAGGGCAATATCATACGCGTTTCCACGATTATTTTCCTACTGCCACACTTTTTTATGCATGGTTATGATGTTTGTACGAAACCTACTCATGCGTATAAAAATATAATTACTTGATATGTCTAACTAAAAGAAATTAGAATTTCCTTACAGTGGTGGTACGGCGCTCGTACACTCGGCACGGCGACATTAGCTCTTCCGAAGGAAATTTACTGTATGGAAAACTCAGAGTGTTGCCTCGAACATACTAGAGTCTTGCAATTTAAGGCAAACCTATTTTCATAATTGTTCCCCTTTTAGGATTTCCGTTGGAAAATCTCCAAAACATCTAGGGTTACAAAAATACATGTGCTAAATTTCGTATATTACCTTTACGTATTGCGATTGAGGCTCTCAATGTGTTCCACACAAATTCCGTGGTGAACCACGAACACCAAAACCTAAAATAGGACAATCAAAATGAAAACCTAGGTTAAACTAGTTTCCAAAACGAAGGATATCCAAGCAGAAATCGAGAAAAAGAAGAGATCCACTCACCGGAACCAAAACAAAACTCAAACTCCTTCGGTTAGGGTTAGACTCGGTTCTCCCACGGCTAAGGAAGGAATAGGAAGGCTCACTGATGCCTGCAGGGGAGGGAGGAGAAGTCGGAGATGCGTTCCGGAGGGGGATCGGGCGTCGGCTAGGGCGGCGGGAGGCGTCGGGCTCGGGCGTTGCGGCGTGCGAAATGGGAGAAGATGGACGGAAGCGGATGCAGTTGCGGCTAAAATCCCGTGAGATGAGGGAGTGCGGGACTTTATTTAATGGGCTATGCGGTTTTTGATAACCGTATGAAGAGAGGGGGGTAATTTGAGACCGGCTATTGGCACCCCAAAATAAAAATTCTCATTTACTCCTATTCCACACATTAATTTGCCGCGCCTTCGTCACTAAAATAAAATGTGTTACACTATCATTATGACTAGCACACTTCTCAAATTAACGGACGCGAATTATACGTATAATATTTGTACCTTGACGACGTGCTGTCACGATCAAAATCCGTCGCGACTCGACCCTGCAATTTAAAATAAATGTCGCGTCAGATTATGGATGTTACACCAGCGATGCACTATGCCTCTGAGTGTTGTGCAGTGAATTGTGTACATTAGCAAAAAATGGGAGTTGCGGAGATGAGAATGCTTAGGTAGATGTGTGGACACACGAGACTGGATAAAATTAGGAATGAATGTATCAGGATAAGATGGGAGTAGCACCAATTGTAGAGAAGATGCGAGAAGCTCGACTAAGATGGTTTGGAGTTTGGACAGATACAAAGGAGACCATTAGAGGAACATGTTAGGTGTTGTGAGAGTCTAGTCACTAAACATGTTAAAGGGGGAGGGTAGGACAATAAAGATTTGTTATGAAACTATAAGGAAAGACATGACGTACTTAGGCATTAGTGAGATTGTGACTAAAGATAGGGCACAATGGTGACAAAGGATCCATATAGCCGACCCCACTATAATGGGATAAAGGCTTGACTGTTGTTTGTTGTTGCTGCTTAACTTTAGGATAGATGGAAGTCTGATCGTAATTAATCTTCCTATCTTAGAAGGGGCCTTTTAGAAATTTCCTATCTTTTAATTGCTACGCAGTAAAAACAGGGTAGGGGAACACATTTTTTTAATTTTATTTCACTAGCGGCATGAAAAATAGTTAGCATGTCTTCCCCAAGTAAATTTAGAATTATCACTTGGAAAAATTTAAATTGGATCAGATTCACACCTCAAGTTGTAGATTTCTACTCTCTTTGCTTTTCTTGTTTCCTCATCAAAATGGGCATCTCCAAATGTATAGAGGAAGCAACTCCTACCTTTATCATAATAAAAAAACATCCAAGAAGCCTCCCACGTCCATGGCGTTGTCAACTTGCAGCCCGTGCATCATGTTCCCTCTCATTGGGGAACCTTACAATTTCCTCATTACCTAGGGCACAAATAGAGATCACCATACGTGAGGAGTTCAACACCCACTCACTCACATTTATTTTTTGCTGGAGGCATTGATCTATTTTTTTATCTGAACAATCCGACTTCATAGATGCAACTGAATAGCCGCTTCGACATAGTCTCATGTATCTATTTTTTATTTGGGACTTTATTTTAATATTGTCCGCAACCAATATGAACATGCATTATGAGTGGTCCATATTTGTTGCCCTAGTTATCTTTACCTATTTATATGTGTATGCTAGATGTGGAGGCATCGATCTTTTAGTTCAGATCTTCCGAAACAGCTGGTCCTCTCATGGTGCAATTCCGTGAACCCCAAAGTGACGACTCCTAGGGTTATCTTCTCTTATTTCCCAACCCCCCCCCCCCCCATTCACAATCGATTCCCACAGCAGCCCTCCTCACTAGCTGTGACAACCCAAAAATTTCACGCACTTATTTTAATTTATTTTTCTCTCTTCCCGATGATGAAAAAGGCAGTACGATTTTTTTTTCTCGAGATTTATCTTTTTGCGCATTTTTCCGTTTCATTTGATTTTAGTTGTGAAGGTGTCAATTGGTTAAGAGTATTAATATCAAATGGGCTTATATATTTATATGAGCTGGCCTTGTTAATATGGGCTTGTTGCCTTTAATGGTGGGCTGGCTGTGTTGGTTGGATGCTGGATATGGATAATGCTGGCTGAGGTGTGTGCTGGCTGTGTTGGCTGGATGCTGGATATGGATAGTGCTGGCTGAGAGTGGGCTTGTGTTGGATGGTATGTTGACATTTGGGTGTTGAGGTTTGACACTTGGCTTGTGTTTGGACGCTTGGTTGTTTGTTTAATTGATATGGGACACCTATTTGAGTTAGGCACTCCATTTTGACTTCTTGTTGCCTCTTCATCGCCCATGCCCTCTTTAAATAATCGGTGGATTTCTTCCTCCCCTTCTCCAACTGTTTTCCCTCTTCTCTGCTGTCCCGAGACTGCTGCCACTGCTGTCTTTTCTGCTGCTTTGCTGAGCTATGTTGGAAGCTTGTTGTTGCTTACTGCTGTCTTGCGGCACCACCGTCCCTTAACTGCTACTCCCTGCTGCCCCTATCTGCTGCTCTTTTTACTGCTTTAGCTGCTGTTATTGTTACTCTTGGCTGCCCGACTGCTGCCCGCTCTCCTCCTCCCTCTTTCTCCTTTTTTTGCTGGTTAGTTTATTACTTTCATGATTGTTTTGAAACTATTTTTTGTGCTGATTTCGGACCGCCTAATTACTGATTTTGCGCTGTTTTAGTAGATGTTGTATAGCTGTTTTATATGGAGGCTGGGCTCACTTTTTATACATTGCTGAACATCATTTTTAAGAGGATGGGAAGTCCATTTGGGGGCTGCTTTTAGCCCATTTCGAGGCATATTTATGGCTGTTCGGCAAGATATAAAATCAGATTTTGGCTTTTTTGCGATTTCCGGTTTATCGTTTCAGTTTTCCGATGATTTAGCGAATCATTCTAAATCTTTTGCGTTTTTCGCTACGCATTCCAAGTGACACAACCCAATAAACATGCGTATAATTTCAGTAGATCCCAACACTTCAAAAACAGAGGATGGCGTCGCAAGGAAACCGTGACGAAAATGCAAATAAGGGCAAAACTATGGTGAGTATTTTATTTCTTGAAAGTATGGGTATTCAATTATTTTGTCATATTTAATGTCTTTGAACAAACTTGCTTGTGCATATGAATTTCGCCTTAAAAATATATCGCTAAGTAAATAAAGTGGGCGAGGGAACAATTAAGCGATATTTATTTTGAGGGGATTATTTTATTATAAACTCTTATTTACACGCCAAGATAAAATCCAATTAAAACTCTGCATGGGGAAATGTGATGCCTTCGAATCCGATGATATGGAGGCATCCACTGATGGATTCACCAGTATGAGTGAGCCTACACTTACGCTCTTTGGGGGCGGGGCCCAATCAAGATGCATCACCGGAGCATTTCTCATTTTATGTAACAAAAATTAAGGGGTGTTTTATGGATTAGTATTGAAAATAATCAAATCAAGTGATTTATTTTATTGTACTGTATGCATATTGGTATCGTCCCCCTTGTTTGCATGTATAACTGTTTCACGAAATATTGTTCCCACATAGTCATAATTTTTATGACTAACCCAGAGTGGACACATTTTTTTAGACAGCAGGACCAACTCCAAGCAGAAAACGCAGGATCTTGGCAGTCGAACTGGTAAAAGCACTAATTGAAGCCCGGGACTGGCATAGAGCTCGTTGTACTGGACCTACGTGTATCTATTGTAATAAGTCTATCTAGTATATGTAAATGATCGTGTAATAAACGAAGAAATGCAATAAAAAGTTTGGTGTATATTCTTTGTACTTTGCATTTTGATGTATTGTGATCCTTTTATTCAAAACTGTTATCTGATCCTTAATTCAGTTAATAGAGCCCAGGATTTGTGTCTCTACAATTGGTATCAGAGGGACAGATTTTCAATAAATTGTGTCATAGATAGTACAAAGACCTTACACGAATAACCCTCTCTTCGAGCATATTCCAATTGAAACCGACAGGCGGATTGCGACAAATGTAACGCTCTCAAGTTAGTTTTCGTTTTTGGGGACGAAAACTCTTTTAGTGGGGAAGATTTTGTGACAACCCAAAAATTTCACGCACTTATTTTAATTTTTTTTTCTCTCTCCCCGATGATGAAAAAGGCAATACGATATTTTTTTTTCTCGAGATTTATCTTTTTGCGCATTTTTCTGTTTCATTTGATTTTAGTTTTGGAGGTGCCAATTGGTTAAGATTATATTAATATCAAATGGGCTTATATATTTATATGGGATGGCCTTGTTAATATGGGTTTGTTGTCTTTAATGGTGGTTTGGCTGTGTTGGCTGGATGCTGGATATGGATAATGCTGGCTGAGGTGTGTGCTGGCTGTGTTGGCTGGATGCTGGATATGGATAGTGCTGGCTGATATTGGGCTTGTGTTGGATGGTATGTTGACATTTGGGTGTTGAGGTCTGACACTTGGCATGTGTTTGGACACTTGGTTGTTGGCTTAATTGATATGTGACACCTATTTGAGTTAGCCACTCCATTTTGACTTTTTGTTGCCTCTTCACCGCCCATGCCCTCTTTAAATAATCGGTGGATTTCTTCCTTCCCTTCTCCAACTGTTTTCCCTCTTCTCTGTTGTCCCGAGACAGCTGTCACTGTTGTCGTTTCTGCTGCTTTGCTGAGCTATATTGGAAGCTTGCTGCTGCTTACTGATGTCTTGCTGCACCATTATCCTTAATTCTATCCTTTTATTTATTTACACCATCATACAGTTGTTTACTGGAAATCTGCTAAAAATTTACAATAGTTTTCTGAACATAGTAACTTATGACTCTCAGAACCTTCCTCGATTCTTTTGTAGACTTCAAAATCAAAGGATGGAGTCGCAAATAAACCGTGACGAAAATGTGAATACGGGCAAAACTGTGGTAAGTATTTTATTTCTTGAAATTATGGGTATTCAATTATTTTGTCATATTTAATGTCTTTGAACAAACTTGCTTGTGCATATGAATTTCGGCTTAAAAATATATCGCTAAGTAAATAAAGTGGGCGAGGGGACAATTAAACGATATTTATTCTGAGGGGATTATTTTATAATAAACTCTTATTTATACACCAAGATAAAATTCATTTAAAACTCTGCATGGGAAAACGTGGTGGCTTCAAATCCGATGATGTGGAGGCATCCACTTATGGATTCACCAGTAGGGGTGAGCCTACACTTACGCTCTTTGGGGGCGGGGCCCAATCAAGATGCATCACCGGAGCATTTCTCATTTTATGTAACTAAAATTAAGGGGTGCTTTATGAATTAGTATTGAGAATAATCAAATCAAGTGATTTATTTTATTGTATTGTATGCATATTGGTATAATCCTCTTTGTTTGCATGTATAACTGTTTCACGAAATACTGTCCTCATATAGTCATAATTTTTATGACTAACCCAGAGTGGACACATTTTTTTTAGACAGCAGGACCAACTCCAAGCAGAAAACGCAGGATCTTGGCAATCGAACTGGTAAAAGCACTAATTGAAGCCCGGAACTGTCATAGAGCTCGTTGTACTGGACCTATGTGTATCTATTGTAATAAGTCTATCTAGTATATGTAAATGATCGTGTAATAAACGAAGAAATGGAATAAAAAGCTTGGTGTATATTCTTTGTACTTCGCATTCTGATGTACTGGGACCCTTTTATTCAAAACTGTTGTCCGATCCTTGATTCAGTTAATAGAGCCCAGGATTTGAGTCTCTACAATTGGTATCAGAGGGAGGTTTCGATCCTCCGAACTGTGGGTTATGGGCCCACAACACTTCCCCTTGACCCAAGGAAACAATCTCCTGCCAAAGCGGAGCTAACCTGGTCAGGCGGACCGTTACCGGGCTGCAGCTCAAGCACCCCAACTCCTCTCCCTCCACAGGCGGGTTGTTGGTGGCCACATCCTCCCTTTGATGAGCGACCTCGACAGTTAAGTTGGGTCATGTGGGGACTTCCCAGGAGGTCACCCATCCCAGTACTACTCTCGCCCAAACACGCTTAACTATGAAGTTCCTTCACTTCTCATCACCAGTTGAGCTGACCAGGCGGACCGTTACCGGGCTGCAGCCCAAGCACCCTAACCCCTCTCCCTCCACAGGCGGGTTGTTGGTGGTCACGGGCGGGTTGTTGGTGGTCACAGCCTCCCTTTGATGAGCGAACTCGACAGTTAAGTTGGGTCGTACGGGGACTTCCCAGGAGGTCACGCATCCCAGTAGCTCAACTGGTGATGAGAAGTGAAGGAACTCCATAGTTAAGTGTGCTTAGGTGAGAGTAGTACTGGGATGGGTGACCTCCTGGGAAGTCCCTGTACGGCTCAACTTAACTGTCGAGTTCGCTCATCAAAGGGAGGTTGTGGCCACCAACAACCCGTTTGTGGAGGGAGAGGGGTTAGAGTGCTTGGGCTACAGCCCAATAACGGTCCGCCTGACCAGGTTAGCTCCGCTTTGGCGGGAGATTGTTTCCTTGGGTCGAGGGGATGTTACAATAAACTGCAGCTCAATTGGTGATGAGAGTTGGAAAAACTCCATAGTTAAGTGTGCCCGGGCTGGAGTAGTACTGCGATGGGTGACCTCCTGGGAAGTCCCCGTACGGCCCAGCTTAACTGTCGAGTTCGCTCATCAAAGGGAGGCTGTGGCCACCAACAACCCGCCTGTGGGCAGGAGAGGGGTTGGGGTGATTGGGCTGCAGCCCGGTAACGGTCCGCCTAAGGCCTAGTGATTGAGTCACGAAAGGTGGAAGGGGACGTTACACTAGCAACCTCAATCGCCGACCCCATCCAATCGTCGCCCCTCTCACCAATGGTCTCAATCGTCGACGGACCACCTGCAGCCAAGGAACCGACGTAGTTCCCCTTCCTCTATCATCAACATGTCCACCAGCAGCACTACCCACAGGCAGTGTTGTAGATGTTGGCCGACATGTCGAACGGCATAAAGGTTTCGGACCTAAAACGCCACATTTTCATTTTGAATTTGAGGCATGGCCTTTTGAAAAAAAAACGTGGCAATATATCGCCCGTTACCAATATATCGTCCAAAAAACAGGCGATATAACTGCATTTTTGCAAGAGTTTGCCCTTTAATTTTTATATTATGTTATTACTTATTATACTTACAAGGATTTTTAGTTTTTAACTCTCAGTCTCTCGCCCATCCCGTGTTGATAAAGTTACGAGCTCTTTCCCCTTTCTCATTCTCCTTCCCTAGATCTCCCTCGACTCTCACGTGCTCTCCGTTGGTGTTCTCCCTTGACTCTCTCGAGCACGCTAGTTGCTCTCTAGTAGATGCATCCTTGATGGTTCTCTCTGGTGCTCTCTACTCTCATCGGTGCTTGGGCTCTCGACCTTCTCGCTGGTACTCTCACTCTCTCGGATAGTGCATTCTTCTTCATGTCTCTCCCTCTGAATCTCTCGCTCTGCATTCTTCTTCTTGCCTCTCCCTCTGAATCTCTCGCTCTGCATCTTCTATTTGTCTTGTTGTCTTACTAGTGGTTGTATCTTTGTGGTCGTGGTTTGCTGATTGTCTTATTGGTGTTTATAGCTTGGTGATTGTGGTTTGTCGGTTTCCTTATTGGTGGCTGTAGCAAGCTGGTCGTGGTTCGTTGGTTGTCTTGCTCCCCTGCTGTCTTGTTGGTAATTGTAGCTTGGTGGTTGCAGATTGTTGGTTGCCTTGCTCTTTGCTCCTTGCTTGGTGACTGTGTGTGGTTGTTATTTTTATGATTTCATTGTTGCTTTGTGTCTTTTTGTTACGATATATCTGCCAATTTTTAAAGTCGTGATTAGTAATAATTTGTTTTATTTGTTTTGTACAACAACAAATGATTTAAAATACAACAATTATTAGTTATTTATTCAGATTTTTTTGTAATCGATGATGCATGTTCATAGTGAATGATGAATAAATGTATATCCAACTTCATTTTTTTGGTTGTCTTATTGTTTTGTGTCTTTTGATAAATAAAATATTGGATGCTTGAATATCTTGTTCCTTTTGAGAAATTAATTGATAAATAGAATGTTAGATACTTGGATACATTGGGTTCACTACTTTGAATGATTAATTAATTGATAATGATAACTTTGTATACTACTAATGATGCAAAATGTCATTGAATAAATAAAATGTTACATGAAAATTTTAAAAGGTGACAGGAGATCTAACGATCTAATGAAATTAAGGGGGGTTTTATGATGTTTTGCCAACTAATCAAGTGATTTTGGTTATTTTTCGTCGTGATATAATTATGTAAAATATTTATTTCATTTCATATAACTGATATTTATTTCATTTCATATTCCCTGAAATAGCTTCTTCTACTGGATCTAGTGAGGTGCTTGTTTCAATGGTACCAACTAGTAGAAATCTGTTCTAGGTACTTGGTGAGAAGTTGGTTACAAATAACACCAATCGCGTCAAATGTAATTATTATAAGAAGACGGTGAATGGTGTAATTACTCGTCTCAAACATCACTTGGTTGGGTTGAAGGGTAATGTTAAGTCATGCCCTTAAGTTCTCGCCGACGTCAAGACAAAAGCTGAGTCAGCTCTAAATCCAAACTTGGAGAGCAAGAGAGCGAAGGGTGCAAAGTTACAAGCAAGCTTGAATGAGGTGATAGTTGGAGGAGTACATGATGATTAATTAGAGTGTTATACGTAGGAGTTTGCATTCTGGCATAAGTTCCAAGGATCCAATGGACCAATTTATTTATGTTGCCGCGGTGTTAAGCTGGGTAAAAGATTCTCAACATAGTACGATTGAGAGCAAGTACAAAAAGAAAGTCAGGAATGATGCTACCATGTACATAGGTAGATGTGCGTATGAAAACCGGATCCTATTTAATGTCATATGTAACTCCTCTTTCCAACAGATGACACATCTTATTGGGTTATGCTGACTTGGAATGAAGATCTCCATATTTCATGAGTTGAGAGAGAAATTTTTACGAATGGCGGTAGAGAGAATGGAGGAGATGTTGAGCACATTCACGCAGACCTGCAAATTGAATGGGTGCACTACCATGGCCGATGCAAAGACTGATCGAAAGGGTAGAAGTGTGATGAATATCATGAAACACAATAGTTCCAGAGTGGCATTCTAGCATTCAAAGAATGTCTTCTCCTCTGCATATGATGGAAAGTTCATCTTTGACTTTTTGTATGAGGCGATTGATAACCCTGAGAGCTAGAAAAGGACAGTATCTTGCAGATTGTGGTGAATAGTGTGTCCAATAATAAGGTTGTAACAAAGCTTATGGATTTAAAGAGGCCCGGGCTTTTTTGGACAAGTTGTGCAACTCTTAAAATTAATCTTTTGTTACAAGATCTAGAAAAGTTGAAGCCACTAAAGAGTATTATCTCCTTGGGCACCAACTCTCTATCTTAATCTATAGTCACATCATCTCTGTCGACAAGTTTACAGAGTTGACGAAGGAATTGGGCCACGAGCATATTCGACTAGGTGTAACTTGATTCACTACAGCGTTTCGATCTTTAGATAGTATCATAGAGAAGAAGAATCACTTGAGGGTCATATTCACATCTGCAAAGTGAGACGCAACAAAATTGGTCAGTAGTGTCGGGGGAAAGCAAGTAAACGTATTGCATATTTATTTACTTTAATTTATATTACTTGTTTGAAACTCACACTTTATAGTATTTATTTATTTATTTATTTTGCATATGCTAGGCTGCAATGATAGTTATGAGCGCAAGATTTTGTGCGAATGTCACGCAGGATGTTGGTATATTCACCCCATTTGTGAAGATTTTGAGTAGAGTCGACGGGAATACACCTTCCATGTCGTGGTTATATGGAGATAAAAAAGTTACGGAAGAGGTTACTACTATTCTCGATCATCAAGAGAATAAATATCTTCCTACATGAAAGTTGATCGATAGCAGATGGGAGAAGAGAAGAGCAGTCATTTGCACCTTGCAGAATATTACTTACACCCATATTTTTATTATTCTCGTCGAGTGAAGATGTGGGCCAACAAAAGGTTTATGAGTGATTTTGTTAATTCTCTCAACAATTTATAGAAAAAATTCTTCTACGTAAGATCACATCAGTGCTGAGCTTGATCCTTATCAATAACAATAAGGATTATTTGGTAAAGACATGGCAAAAAACAGCTATAAAATCTCAACTTAAATTCAGGTATATTTTAATATATTTTGTTTGATAGACTCAATAATTTTTAATGATGCATAATTAAAATGTGTTGTCATTTTATTTTTCACAGTACATTGGCGAAGGCTTAACAGTGTTGATGCGCACCTTAAAACTATGGCTATGAAGATTTTGAGCATGACTACTTCATCCTCTGGATATGAGAGGAACTTGAACACTTTTAAAACGGTGTGCATTAATTTACTTATTTAGCTTAACATAACTATAGTATTATATGATTGTATACATTATTTATATATATTTTTAAATTTTATAGATACATTCTAAGAAGATGAATAAACTCATTGACAACAGATTGAACGATCTTGTTTTTGTAAATTCAATACTTTATTGAAATAGAAATATTCAGACATATCTCGAGATCTATTGGAAGTTAAGAGCTAAGATTTGGGGAAGGTACAGAGTTGATGTTGAATGTTCATGATGACGAAGATGATAATGATGATGGCGACGATGATGTCTTTCTTGAAGAGGGGTTCACGTGGGCACAACTTGGAGATATTGTTGGTGTTGATCATGATGCAAGGAGGCATCCTAGAATAACAAAAAGCAAAGACGTGGCGACTAGTTATCAAAGAAAGGAAAAGAGAAAAATATTTGAGATGGATGAGGCAAATCAGATGATAACAATATTCTATGACTCTGCCGACTATAAATGAGTATGTAAGTGATGAAGATTGAAAAATAAGGTATATTTGAAATTTAACTTTTTAAATTTTGATGTTATAGAATAAATATATAGTTGCAAACTTCTTAAAATTACTAGTATTACAAATTTTCTATCATTAACATATTGTGGTTGGACCCCTCCCCGAACACTGGCTGCGCGAGGATGTCTTTGTGCAGTGGGCTGCTATTAACGTATTGTATGTGAAATGTTTCTATTAGATTACCCTTTATATTTTATTTTTTTTGTTGCCTATGATTGTATTCACCTCTATATATAGAGGTGGGTTTATTGTACTAGAAGAATCACAACATTTTCACTCGGTTCAACATGGTATCAGAGGGATCCGTGTTCCGCGTGCCCTAGCCCCCTCTCGCCGCTTGATTCCGCTCGCCGCTCGATCCCGCTCGCCTATCGATCCCGCTCGCCTATCGATCCCGTTCTACTCCTTCTTCCACTCGCTGCTTGATCCCGTTCTTCTTCTTCCGCTCGCCGCTCGATCTCGTTCTTCTTCTTCCTCCTCTTCTTCTTCTTCTCCTTCTTCTTCCAGCCGGGTCTCCAACCCTTCTGCCCTTCATCCGGCGCCGGTATGCTTAAGCCGTGAGAGCCCAGTTTTTTTTTATCTGGCGTCGTCTTTTGCATTGGGTGTTCTAATGGAGTGGATCTCTTCGTTTTACCCCTCCAGTTTCTTGCTGCCCTAATCCCGTGTTGTCTCTGGATTTCTATTCCTGATCCATCATGTATGGAGATGTTGAATCTCCAGCTCCCTCTTCTGGGGTCTGGTGCCTCCACCCTGAAGGTCCTCTTCTGTGGCACCAATGATCATAATACATCCTAAATCACTACCATACGTCTTGACGACTCCAATTATCTCTCGTGATCTCTCTATCACTCTGGCGCTCAAAAGCCGACGTCTCTTTGGCTATGTCATTGGCAAAATGAAGGAGCCCGACATGAATTCGTCTGAATGGCCGCAGTGGGAGTCGGAGAACTCTTTGGTCATGTCCTGGCTTACTAACTCGATGCAGGAGTCCATTGCCCGGAACTACCTATTCCTTGACAACGCTGACGACATTTGGCGCCACGCAGAGTCTACTTACTCTCGCCGCGGCAATGCTGCTCAGATTTTTCAGTTGTGCCGGAAGATCTCGTTACTTCGGCAGGGTGATCGTCCGCCGTCTGCATACTACTTGGAGTTCACGCAGCTGTATCAGAAATATGATCACTTTGATCATCTTACCTTTGTGAGCCCTATTGATGAGGCAATGGTTCAGGCCTGCGATGACTGCAATCGTATATTTAAGTTTCTTCATGGACTGCATCGCGACTTCGATCAGATCAGTGTTCAGATTTTGGGCCGACCACAGATACCATCCCTTCCTGAGGTCTACAGTATTGTGCAGCAGGAATACGATCGTCACCTGACTCTTCTTCCAGACCCGATGCCTGAGGGGTCGGCTTTGGTGGTCACTGCCCCCTCTCTTCTTGGTACTTGTCCATCTCGGGACTCCAGGTTGAAGGGCTCTGATAAGGATCATCTGCTATGTGATTATTGTGGCAAGAACCGTCACACTCGTGATACCTGCTTCCGGCTTCATGGGTTTCCTAATCCTAGAGGGGGTGCTCCGCCTCGTGGAGGTCGTGGTTCTGGGCACTCCTCTGGTCGTCATGCTGCTCCACGTTCTGCTCATCTTACTGATGCTTCTGTCGCGGTCCCTCCTGGTTATTCCAGTTCTGATGGCACTACGGACCTCCAGTTTACAACGGATGAAATGTTGGCTCTTCGACGAATGATGCAAGGCCTTTCTACAGAGTTTTCTGCCTCTTCCTCCTACGCTCACATGGGTCTCCCAGGTGCTCACTCTGCTGCTCCTCATCCTTCTCCCCAGTGGATTATTGACTCTGCGGCCACAGATCATATGACTGGGTCCTCTATAGGTTTTATATCATATACTCCTCTTTCTGGCCGTGATAAGGTGAGCGTTGTCGATGGTTCTCTTTCCTCCATTGCCAGCAAGGGTTCCATCTCCTGCTCCTCCCTCACCTTATCTTTTGTCCTCTATATTCCTAATTTTACTCGTAATCTTCTTTTCATTAGTCATCTAACTAACTCCATGCACTGTTCTGTGACATTTCTTCCGTCTTCTTGTATTTTTCAGGACCTGACAATGGGGAAGGTGATTGGCTCTGGTAGCATGGTAAATGGACTGTATGTGCTCAACTCCGGACAGGCTACGTCTCCTCTGGCTCTTCATTCCAGCACTGCCCATCCTTTGTACTCCTGGCACTGTCGCCTGGGACACCCTTCTGTTTCTGTTATGAAATTATTATTTCCTGCTCTGTCTATTGTTGTCTTTGACTCTTTTGTATGTGATGTATGTAGCTTAAACAAACATCATCGTACCTCATTTACGCATGTTTCATTGTCAAGTTCTATTCCTTCTACTGTTATTCATACTGATATCTGGGGGCCTTACCCGACATCTTCTATTTTTGGATGTGTGTGATTTGTTACTTTTATTGATTGTTTCTCTCGTACTACATGGTTGTATTTGATGCGTAACAAAAATGATGTCTTCTCGATTTTCCGACGGTTTCATTGCATGATCTTCACTCAATTTCACTCCAAAATTAAAATTCTTTGTAGTGATAATGGTCGTGAATACATCGATTCGCAGTTTGAGCAATATCTTGTTGATCGTGGTATCCTTCACCAGACTACCTGCGTGTATTCTCCCGCACAAAATGGTGTGGTTGAGCGGAAGAATCGTCATCTCCTGGAAGTCGCTCGTTGTGTTTTGTCCACTATGCATCTTCCGAAATTCTACTAGGGTGATGTCGTTCTTACTACGGCATACCTCATCAATCGTATGCACACTCGTGTTCTTGGGAATGCTACACCCCTTGACACTCTTCAGGTGCCCCCTTGGCTTCCTATTAGGGTGTTTGGATGTGTTTGTTTCGTTCATATCCACCACCCCGCCCTTCCAAACTCGATCCTCGGGCACTAAAATGTGTCTTCATAGGCTACTCTCCAACGTAAAAGGGGTATAAATGTTTCCACCCTCCTACCAAGAAAGTATTTGTCACTATGGACGTTACGTTTCGTGAATCCGAGGCATATTATCCTGTCCCGGATGCCTCTCCCTCGCATACTCCCATTTCTCTTCTCTCGGTTCCTCTGCCCATACCACCACTGTATTCCTCACTTCAGGGGGAGCCTCTATCTCTACCAGTGGAAGTGAGTCCTCCTCTCGAGCTGGAAGTGAGTCGTCTTGTGCCTCCTCTACCAGTGGACATACGTCCTCCTCCCGTGCTGGAAGTGAGTCCTCCTCCTGTTCTTCCTCTACCAGTGGACATACGTCCTCCTCCTGGGCCTCCACCTCTGAGCTTGCAGGTTTATACCCGGCGTACAAAGGGGACGAGCACGCAAGATCCAACTATGCTACCAGGACAGTCAGTGGAACCTAACTCAGAGCCTTCCGATCAACCGATCTCCCTCAGGAAAGGTATTCGGTCTTGCACTCGCCATCCTTTATCACATTATATATCGTATGATTCTCTTTCTACTACCTACAAGGCCTTTGTTTCATCCCTTGTTGTTTCTTCCATACCTGAATCATGGCAGCAGGCTCTAGAGGTCCCTATGTGGCGTGAGGCGATGGTTGAAGAAATGAATGCTCTTGAGAAAAACCATACATGGGATTTGGTTCCCCTTCCCTATGGAAAGAAGACGGTTGGGTGTAAATGGGTGTTCACTGTGAAACAGAACTCACAAGGGATTGTTGAAATATGCATGGCTAGGTTGGTGGCAAGGGGTTATAAACAAACCCTTGGTATTAACTATCTGGAGACGTTTGCCCCGGTGGCAAAGATGAATACCATCAGGGTCTTGTTATCCTGTGTTGCTTGCAAAGGCTGTGAGCTCTTGCAACTCGATGTGAAAAATGTCTTCCTTCACGGTGATCTAGATGAGGAGGTTTACATGTCTATTCCTCTGGGCATCATTCCTACTGGTGTTGCAGGGAAAGTCTACAGATTGAGAAAGGCTTTATATGGGCTGAAGCAGTCTCCAAGAGCGTGGTTTGGGCGGTTTCTCAAGGTCATGCTATCTTTTGGTTTCCATCAAAGCAATGTTGATCATACTCTGTTTATTAAACGAAGGATTGGAAAGCTCACTGCACTTATTGTGTATGTTGATGATATAGTCATAACAGGGGATGATATCGAAGAAATCCAGAGGTTGAAACAGAAATTGGCTAGAGAATTTGAGGTCAAAGATCTAGGTAAACTCAAGTATTTCTTGGGTATTGAAGTTGCTCGATCCAAGCAGGGAATTTTCATCTCCCAGCGTAAATACACTTTACATCTCCTTGAGAAGGTGGGGAAGAGTGGATGTAGACTAGCTGACACCCCGATTGAAGCAAACCACCGATTGGGGCGCGATGATGGAGAGGAAATTGTTGATATCTCTGAGTACCAAAGATTAGTGGGGAGATTGATATACCTGTCCCACACTGGTCAAGATATTTCCTATGTGGTGGGCGTCGTTAGCCAGTTCATGCATGCTCCTAAAACTCGTCATGTGGATGTTGCTCACAGAATCCTCTGGTACCTCAAGTCTACACTAGGAAGGCGTAGCTCCCAATACCAGTCTAAATATTGAAGTCTATACTGACGTTGATTGGGTTGGATCTGTTGATGATAGGCGATCAACCTCAGGATATTGTACCCTAGTTGGGGGTAATCTTGTTACTTAGAGGAGTAAGAAGCAACAAGTTGTGGCAAGATCTAGTGTTGAGGCTGAGTTTAGAGCTATGGCTCACGGGGTCTGTGAAGGGTTATGGCTTCGCTCTGTGATGAGTGACCTTGGTCTTATTGAAGTAGGACTCATCCGTCTGTATTGTGATAATAAGTCAGCCATCAGTATTGCGCACAACCTTGTGCAACATGACCGGACTAAACACATCGAAGTGGATCGACACTTTATCAAGGACAACATTGAGAGAGGAATCATGTGCACACCTTTTGTACCCTCCGACCGGCAGTTAGCTAACATTCTCACCAAAGGATTGAGTGGGAGCGTATTTGGCAATATTGTGGACAAGTTGGGCATGGTTAACATCACACGACCAACTTGAGGGGGAGTATTAGATTATCCTTCATATTTTATTTTTTATTGCCTATGATTGTATTCACCTCTATATATAGAGGTTTATTGTATTAGAAGAATCACAACATTTTCACCCGGTTCAACAGTTTCATATAGCTTTTAATATTTAAAAGTTCAATATGTTGTAAAATAGTTAGTATTGTGATATATATAAAAAAACAAATAATTATATATATAATTAATTAATTATTACAACCCGATATATGAAATATATCTGATATATCCCATGATATATAAAAACCAAACATGAAAACTCAAACCGACATGTCCCTGACACCTCCATCTGCAACCTTGTCCATAGGCCACCGCCCCTCCATCTCCCCTTCCTGAGCCAGCCCTCATCCACAGTCATTCCCCTACAGTCGCAGCCTCTCTCAATCTCACCTTCCTATTTTTTCATCCCCACCAGTAATTAGTCCATAATCATTGCCTTCTCATTTTTGCATCCCTCCTCGTTAGGGGTATTACAGACTAGGATAGTCCTTCCTATTTGAACATATATTTCACATCTCTTTATTTGAGAATAACAAATCTCAATATGTATTTGATCAAAGGCCGTACATGTATAATACCATCCTGAAAAAAAATATAGTGATTGGGACAAAAAGATGGACGTCGTGCTCTAAACTAAGTACTAGTGTGCGGCGATAGACGTTACTGCTGGCGGTAGCCTTCGTTACAATGGGACAGCTGTTAGAAAGCATTTGAAATAAATATTGTCGGAAGTTGAAAGCTATTCTTGACCACACGGCGGTAACTGAAAGGCAACAATGACAATCATCAGCTTGACTGAAGAGTCAAATAGAGCAAAATATCAAAATCTGGCTGGATCGAATTTGTCACTAACGGGGCGCGATAAGCTTACTGTGGCGCAGTAGAGGTTGCCTAAAATACGAAAAGAAGTCTTCCATTCTTGACAGACAGGAGCGGTAAACTGGTTACCTAAACGATATCGCAGGGCAGTAGGTCCTAACGGTGGCAATGTCAGACAGGATCTATTTAAAGATCCATTTCGCCCTTTCTTAGATGTGAGCAACCACGAATATTATGATGAGGAGGTTCGTCCCAAAAGCCCAGAGGTGAACCAAGACATCCCTACATCAAACGAAAGAAGCTTCAAAGGCAGATAAGATTAAAGATCATTCAATGCGAAGATTGAATGCATCTACGACGACTATTTTAATTTTTAAGCATTCTTTTATCCTCGCCTTCAGAAGTTCTATAGGGAGTCTTTGTTCCAAAATTTAATTTTTATATCCTTGTATCCTATTTTTATTTGATTACTGTATTACTGAACGTAGAGGAATTCGACCGTATGTTGACGACTAGTTCTGTGAGAGACTTACGGAGAGGAATTCTCCCGTATAGTAGCGACTAGGTTTATGTGCGACTTAAGACAGAATTTGTTGTGTGTTAGGTAACTAGACTTAAGGTTTAGTCCTAGGGGAAGTTTGAGGCTCATTTACGGAGAGATAGGCTAAGGCCAACCGATTCGAGGAGTGAGTAGGTATAAAAAATAAAAAGAGTCTTAAATCAAAACCTTGATCTTAGCGTTAGAGAATCTTTATCTTTGTAATCATTCTTTGTGAATTATATATTATTGAAATAGTTATCTTCGTCATTCAAAATTATTTCTTATAATATAATTGTTTTAGATATTTTAAAAAGAAAACGTATATGAATTAAGTGAAATGATTAAAGTTTTTTTATATTCATATTAAGTATTTTATCACTAACAATCTTAACATCATCAAGATTGAACATGGAAGTATGAAGCGAATCCTATGTAGGGATGAGCACGAAAAACAGAAAACCGCAAAAACTGACCGCACCGCAAAAACCGACCGCACCACAAAAACCGCACTAAATTTTAAATTGCACCCCGTAGTGTAGGTGTGATGCGGTTTTGTAATTTTATAAACCGTGTGCGTTGCGGTGCTGTGCCGTTTTCAAATCTTAAAAACTGCAAACACCGCACCGTAAACATCACATTTTAATATATTATTTAAAATATTCACATTTTATTCGTGTATAGCCCTCATATCACTTATTCACCAATTTACATTTTCTAATTTCTTATATATCTGATTCATATATGATATTTTGATGTTCTGATATTCACGGCGCACCGCACCTATTTGCATGCACCTGTTTTGATGTTCTAATAACCCTGCCATTAAAGAAATTAACATCTTCAAAGATGACGCCGTTATCCAGTTTCAGAATTCGAAGTGTATTTGAATTTTTGTTGTACATTGTTTAGTTGGGTCGATGAATGAATTTATTGAGAATCTGTTTCGTAACAGCACTCAAATTAGTGCAATGAAGCTTGATGTTTTATGATTTGATCTAATGTGCTCTTAGGACTTATTTGTTTGATTGAAATAAAACTATATTAAAATAATGGTGCTAACTATATTTTGTTAATCTATTTTTATAACAGTACTCAACAACCAAATGGACCCAAAGAAGATTACTAAAGACTCCGTCAATTTTAGTTGAATGATCAACATACACTTGAGTACAAAGGAGACCATCAGAGGCACCTGTTAGACGTTGTGAGAGTCTAGTCACTAGGCATGTTAGACGAGGGAGGGATAGACCAATAAAGACTCGGAATAAAAATATAAAGAAAGACATGATGTACTTAGGCATTAGTGAGATTATGACAAAAGATAGGGCACAATGGCGACAAAGGATCCATATAGCCGACCCCACTATAGTGGGATAAAGGCTCGAGTGTTGTTGTTGTTGTTGTTGATCAACATACACTTGCTTCAATAAATCCTCTATATGATCATGTTAGCCTCAAAGGATTAGGAATTTAGGACAAAATAGTGTAAAAGAAAATTGATAAAAATTATTCATGAATATTATTTGAACGAAATCTTTAAGACGTGAAGCATAATCAACTTTTCGAGGACATCTATTGACTAGTTGTGGGCACGGAGCAATATCAATAATTGAGTCAGGGCATCAAAGCACGAAGCTAGACCTCGAGAAATTCGATCCCACACCTGATGTCAATAAAGAATATCAGATAATACACGGTGTCAAAAAACCGCACTGAAACCGCAATCGCACCGCAAAAAACCGCACCGCGTAATTTTGGTGTGGTGCGGTTTTGCTCGGGCCAAAACCGCGCACTTGCGGTGCGGATGTGGTTTGGGCCAAAACCGCACCAAACCGCACCGCGCACGCCCCTAATCCTATGAAAAGGTAGTTTAATATTTTCATTATGATATTAATCCAAGTTAAATTAATAAAAGCATTTTATTATAAATATTACTCATTCTAAGTATTTTCATTAAGTAAAAAGAATAAGAAAAGATTTTTAAAGCCCTTATTCACACCCCCACCCCCTGCTTTAGGGCGCATCACGATCCAACAAGTGGTATCAGAGATAGATTATTCCAAAAAAGTTTCACCGCCTGGAATAATAACGCATCATGATCTTGCAATAACTAGAGGGGAGAGCAAGTTTTATATAATGAAAAATCTTTAGCACCACCTTTATTCACCAGAGCGAACTGTGAGAGTTAAAAAATATTAATGAAAAATTTTCTTATCATTTTTGACATAGATGTATGGAACATTACCATAACAAAACCTTGAGAAAAATTAAATAGAAATGAATATGTTTTAAACACCAAAGCCGAGAACAGCTTATTTTGCAAGCATTCAAGAGATATTTTCAAATTGATTTATTCATTTTTCTATTGCTCATGAAATTTGGAGATTTTTTGAAGAAATTTACAGTCAACCCCACACAAGTGTTTAACAATCTCAAATTGGTGAAATAAATCAGATTTGTATGGATTCAAGTGAAAAAGCTCGGGATGAATCATGCTCAGTGGATGACACTACTTCAAACACGTCACGCACAGAAGAAAGTGATATAGGAACCTTATGTTCAAATCTAAATTCTGCATCTAAAAGCATTATAAGTCTTCTTGTACACTTTGAGGAAAATTTTAATTTTGTGTCTGGTGCATTAAAAGAAACGAGAGCAAAATTGACGCCTTAAAAAAGAGAAGTAAAAATTAATTGCAAAAAAATTATCTTAGAAAAATGAGTGTTCTTAGTGTCAAAATCGTAAACATGAAATAAAAAATGAATGAGACTTTTGAGAGTTTAAGATTAGACTATAAAAATCACAGAAATTCCATTACTACTACTCTTAAAATAAAACTCTTGCCTACACTAAAGCAAGCCTAAATTTTAAGCTAAAAACAATGAGTTGAAGTTAAAAATTAAATCTCATACACAACACATATATATGAGCTCTCAAAAATTTCAATCCAAGACATCAAGCTATAGCTAATAGAAGATTGAATCCGAATACGCACAAATTTCCTATCAACATTATCCTAATTCTGAATATAAAAATAACTATTATGAAAATTTGAAAATAAAAATTATATTCAACCAAGATATGAATGGAGCCCGATGATTAAAACCAACTCCTCAACTTCTCACATGAAGGAACATTCATCTCTATTACAAACTAGATCACCTTGATATATTTGGGTACCCAAAGGAATCATAATGTTAGGTCCACTATGGCTACCTAAGCAACTCACTCATTAAGAATCAATAGAGTACATGAAGTAAAAAACAAAACTGAAAGGGACACTCACAATCTACTTCATGATAAGGGTTATTGCAACTAAGATATAAAACGCACTAAGAAAAACAAAAAAAAACTAATAAGCACAAGCTAATTATTCCGATTTTTCTTCGAATTAATTTTATGTTGCTACTATGGAATATTCTTCTAATAATTTGAATAAAAATGACTCTGTTTTCTTTTCTTTGTTTTTGTATTCTTTGTGTGCTTTTATTTTTCCTTCTATTAAACCATCTTGGCTGCTCAAATCTGCATAGGAAACACATTATACATATTAAAACTCATATATTTTTATTATAAATTGCTATGAGCGTGTTTTCTGTTTTCCCTATTACCGCCGGCGAAATCTCCTACTGCTGGTCAATAGCTCTCTAAAAAGCTACACTCCACTTGTGTCTCCACATTATTATAGATTCTAGTGTTGAGCTAATGTGTTTCATGAACGCATATGATATATGTTGTTGTTATGACACATTCACTTTGCATAAGCATCCACCATAATAAGTTGATTAAAATGAATATAAATGATCATGTTTTACTTCACACACATCATTGTAGATCATTCACTTTGCGCCGGAATCTGGACAACCTCGCCCCTGTCCCGGCTGGTGGAGGTAAGCCACTCGCGTTTTTCCTTTCTGTTTTGATGGTTCGCTTTAACTTTCCCTTCTCGCAGGCAAGCGAGACATCCCCCTGCACCCCCCATACGAGAGCGCCCGGGTCGTTCCTGCGGGCTCGCCCGCGCTCAAGCCGCAGATGCCGTACAGCGCGAGATCCCGGCGTCTGCCGTCCAGAAGCGGCCGAGCCGTGAACAACTTCCACCACCACCGCCCAAGAAAGCGAAGGCTACGGGTGAGGCGCCCACCACGGGCCAAAGAAAAGGCAAGGCCCCAGCCGGCCAAAGATCCCACCCCCACCCCCCACCCCCCACCCCGCGACTGCTTCGGCCAGCGACGTCCCCAGCGAGGCGGCTGGCACCTCCGAGCCGCAGGAAGAGGCGCGGACCGCCGTGAAGCCGGTGCCGAGAGGGCACCGTAACTTTGGCTACGGCGAGAAGTGCTTGGACGAGCTCGGCGTCACGCTCCTGTTATGGGACAAGGAGTCGAATCGGGCGGTGATCTCCACCCTGCTGCTGAGCTGGCTGGAGCAGGAGACCATCAGCGGGGAGGCTTACAACTTCTCGTTCGGCCTCTACTCGCGGGAGGACGCCGCCATCTACGATGAGGAGGCGACGCGGGTGCTGGTGCATGAAAGCGCGCAGGCCCAGCTCCGCAGCCTGGAGCTGGCCCACATGGTCGGTCGGCGCTGCACTCAGTTGCAGAGGAACGCCTCCTCGCTCAAGAGGCTGGCGGACGAGAAGGAGGAGGCCCGCCGCCTCGCCCAGGAGAAGGCGGAGCGGCAGAGGGAGAGGGCGGATGCAGCCGACGCCGCCGTCGCCGCTCTGGAGAAAGAGAGGGAAGTGTTGCGGGCGCGGGTGCAAGATCTGGAGGCTGCGGCGGCTGTCCCGCCGTCATCAAGCAGTGCCTGCTCGCGCATTATACCGAGTATGAACTGGAAGAAATGATGCAGAAGAACGGCGCCAGCGCGGCCAAGTATATACTCCAGATGCTACGGCGGGCTGATCTCATCAAGAGCGAGGGCACGGGCCTCTCTGCGAGCGATGTGGCGCCGGCGTTGTTCCTGCCGGTGCCGGATCCGGGAGACAAGTCTTACCAGCGCCTCTAGGATTTGTCCCCCAGGAGCTCGCGTCCCCCTTATGTATATATTTCCTTTTCGTTATAATGTAGGCGCGGGCCACGTCCCGATTTTGTAATTTTGTTTTTAAGTGAACGATTCCCTACTCGCTTTATGCATATACACGTTACCGTTGCTTGCCATGTTTGTGCGATGTAGATTTTCTCTCTTTTTGTATTCGCGGCCGGCCTTGATACTCCCGCTCGCAGTTCTTCCTTCCGTGTTATATCGACGAGGTTGCGTGCCCACTAAGGACTTAGATTGGGAGGCATGGGGGGACTTAGTTAGCCGACCCGCGAGCGGCGAGCCGCCTCCATAGCCCAGGTCCTCTGTGCTGCTTGCTCGCTCGCTATGAGAAGCGAGTCGGCTTGGCTCGCACCCAGGCTGTCGGGTTCCGCGCGAGCTAGCCCTCATGCGACGCGGCCCGGGTTCTCGCCGCCTTGACCGTTATCTTAGGCGTTGGATGATCATGTTGGATCTATCTCGTTAGCCATGCGACTCCTTTCTAGGTCATTCGGACGACTGGGGCCCTCCATCTTCCAATATCGCTTCGTTCGTCTCGACCTGTCTTGTTGGCCAGTTGGGGAACTGGATTGGACTCCTACGAGTGTCTTCCAGCCTTGTCAGCTAGGCGAGAGCCTGGCAGCGGGATCTGCTCGGGGGTCCGGGTAGACTCACACGAGTGACATCCAGCCCTGCCAGCTAGGTGAGAGCCTGGCAGCGGGATCTGCTCGGGGTCTGAGTAGACTCACACGAGTGACATCCAGCCCTGCCAGCTAGGTGAGAGTCTGGCAGTGGGATCTGCTCGGGGTCTGAGTAGACTCATACGAGTAACATCCAGCCCTGCCAGCTAGGTGAGAGCCTGGCAGCGGGATCTGCTCGGGGTCTGGGTAGACGTCATCGAGTGACATCCAGCCCTGTCAGCTAGGTGAGAGCCTGGCAGCGGGATCTGCTCGAGGTCTGGGTAGACGCCATCGAGTGGCATCCAGCCCTGCCAGCTAGGTGAGAGTATGGCTGCGGGATCTGCTCGGGGTTTGAGTAGACTCACACGAGTGACATCCAGCCCTGCCAGCTAGGTGAGAGCCTGGCAGCGGGATCTGCTCGGGGTCCGGGTAGACGTCATCGAGTGACATCCAGCCCTGCCAGCTAGGTGAGAGCCTGGCAGCGGGATCTGCTCGGGGTTCGAGTAGACGTCATCGAGTGACATCCAGCCCTGCCATCGAGGTGAGAGTCTGGCAGCGGGATCTGCTCGGGGTCCGGGTAGACGTCATCGAGTGACATCCAGCCCTGCCAACTAGGTGAGAGCCTTGCAGCGGGATCTGCTCGGGGTCTGGGTGTTTCCTCCTACTTGCGCGAAACATTGCGACACTTAGTATATAAAGAAGCTTTTTTAGGAATAAAGACACCACTTACATACTTTATGGATAAAAGTGCTTCAAGTCAGCACTACTCCAGGTGAGACTCAGGGTCTCGCCCTCAACATTCCGGAGGCGATACCCTCCTGACTTCAAGGCATCTCTTACAATATACGGACCTTCTCAGTTGGGATTGAGCTTTCCCACGGTTGTTGATCTTCCTGTTGCATCTACCTTCTTCAAGACCAAGTCCCCTTCTACAAATTGTTTGACTCTGACATGCTTGTCAAAGTATTTGGTCATTCTCCTCTTCACCTCCTCCTGCCGGACGGTGGAGAGGTCGCGCAATTCCTCCATCATGTCAAGGGAGAGCCACGGCTCCTCCGCGTTTTCAGCTGGTCATTCTTCCCTGCCTTCTTCCGCCGCGACCACCCGGGGCGTTTGGACTTCAAATTCTACGTGAAGTACTGTTTCACATCCGTGCGAGAGCTTGAAGGGGGTCTCTCCTGTTGCTGTGTTGGGGGTCGCCCTCAGGGCTCAGAGGACCGAGGAAAGATGTTCCATCCAGCTCCCCTTCAGGTTTTCCACCTTCTTCTTTAGGAGGTTCACAATGATCTTGTTTGCCGCCTCCACCTGCCCGTTGTTCCTGGGGTGGTGGACCGAGGCAAACCTGAGGTCAATTCCGAGCTGCTCGGAGAAGCTGGTGAATTCCGCACTGGCGAACTGAGGTCAATTATCCGTGACGATGGTCTGGGGTAGACTATGGCGGTAGATTATCTCTCCCCAAACAAAATTTCTGATGACTTGGGAGGTCACCTTGGTCAGCGCCTTCACCTCCAACCACTTAGAGAAATAGTCTATCATTACCAACAGGAACCTCCTCTGCCCGCTGGCCTGGGGGAACGGTCCGACCAAATCCATTCCCAAAATTGCAAAGGGCCAGGGGGCCGTGATGCTCTTGAGGCGCTGTGTCGGCTGCAGTTGGAGGGGGGCAAACAACTGGCACTTGTGGCACCTCCTTGTGAATTCCGCAACGTCGTGGCCCAGAGTTGGCCAGAAGTATCCCTGTCTGATGATCCTCCGTTCCAGGGTCCGACTCCCGGAATGACACACACACTCCCCGGAGTGGACTTCTTCCAAGATCCTCTGTACTTCCCTCTCGTCCACGCAACGGGTCAGCATCCCCGAGAGAGTCTTTCGATATAGTTGCATGTCTCGGAGGATGTAATATGTCAACTTGTATCTGAACTTCTTCTTGTCCATCCCCTCCGGATACTCCCCTATGGAAAAGAAGGTCGTGAACGGATCCATCCACGAGGGGTGTTGGTCCACCTCCATCAGCTCTCCCTCTTCGATGGAAGGGCGGAATAGATTGGTGATGGTACCCCCCCCCCCCACCCGAGGACCATGCTTTGCCAGTTGATCGATCTGCTCGTTCTCCTCCCGGGGCACGTGTCGGATGGAGAAGTTTTGGAACGTGTCGATGACTCCCTTCACTTTGGCTAAGTATAGTCGTAGGGTAGGCTCTCTCGCCTCAAACTCCCTGCTGATCTGGGAAGCCACCACCATGGAGTCACTGAGGACCTCCACGTCGAGCACTCACAACTCCCTGGTCAGGCGCAGCCCCGCTATTACGGCCTCGTACTCGGTCTGGTTGTTGGTGATGGGGAAATGCACCACTACCGATTGTTCGATCCTCGTCCCCTGGGGGCTTTCCAAGATTACTCCCACTCTTAGTTGTCAAGGCGCGCGCCTAGCCCGCCGCGCCTCAGCACAGCTGAGGCGGGCGATGTGCCCCAGGCGCCCCTCAGGCGCGCCCAGTCGCGCCTAGGCGCGCGCCTTACAGGCTCCCTGGCGCGCCAAAGGCGCGCCCGGGCCTTTCAAGATATTTTTTTTAAAAAAAATTTTGATATGAGCAAAAACATGATCTTAGACGCACCTGAGGCTCCCCCTAGGCTCACTTGGGCGCCCAATTCGCTGAAATTGCGCGAATTGGGCGCCCAATTCGCTGAAATTGCGCGAATTGGGCGCCCAATTCGCTGAAATTGCGCGAATTGGGCGCCCAATTCGCTGAAATTCCGCGAATTGGTCGCCCAATTCGCTGAAATTCCGCGAATTGGTCGCCCAATTCGCTGAAATTCCGCGAATTTGCTCAATTTCAGCGAATTGGACGCCCAATTCGCGCAATTTCAGCGAATTAGGCGCCCAATTCGCGCAATTTCAGCGATTTGGGCGCCAAAATTCCAGCGAATTGGGCACCCAATTCGCGCAATTTCAGCGAATTGGGCGCCCAATTCGCGCAATTTCAGCAATTTGGGCGCCCAATTCGCTCAATTTCTTTTTTCCCCCATTTTTGCGCCTCACGTGCCTCAGGCGCGCGCCTGCGCCTTGCGCCTAGGCTCCAGAGGCCCTTTGCGCCTCGGTGCGCCTTGCGCCTTTGATAACTTAGCTCCCACTCCCAAGGAATGCCTTCCCAAAGCGCCGTCAACCTTCACCTTCCATGGAGTCGGACGAGTGAGCTATTCCTCCACTACCTCGATTACGTAGTCGGCCAAAAAGTCGGTCATTACTTGGGCCTTGATCAAGAGGCGGGGGACGAAGGAGATGTCGAACTCGCTCAACTCTACTGACTATTTTGCTTGCCTGCCCGAATGCTCCACCCCCTCAAAGATGTTGCGGAGGGGATGGTCAGTCACCACTCGGATGGAGTGTGCCTGGAAGTAGGGTCAGAGCCTCCGGGCCGAGATGATTAGGGCGAAGGCCAGCTTTTCCAAGATGGGGTAACGAAGCTCGGCCTTCCTCAGGACCCAGCTCACATAATATATGGGGAGCTGCTTCTTCCCTTCTTCCCGAACCAGGACGGAGCTCAAGGCCTCTGCTCCGACCCCGAGATATAAAAATAGGTCTTCCCCCTCTTTCGGCCCGTGGAGTAGCGGAGCCTGGGTCAACTGCCTTTTCAGGGCCTGGAATGCCTCCTCACACTCATTCGTCCACTCGAACTTTTGACCCCCCCCCCCCCCCCGTAGTGTCTTGAAGAAGGGGGAGCACTTCTCCCCGGCCCGGGAGAGGAACCGGCTCAATCCCGCTAACTTCTCCATCAATCGCTGCACCTTTTTAGCATCCTGTGGTGACCCTAGTTCCATGATGGCCTTATCCTTGTCAGGATTTGGCTCGACCCCTATGGGGGTGAGGAGATGCCCCAAGAACTTTCTTCTGCTGGCCCCGAAAACACACTTCAGGGGGTTCAGCCGCATCTTATATTTGCGCAAGGTGGCGAAGGTTTCCTCCAGGTCCTGGAGGTGAGAGTCTACGTCCCGACTCTTGATCATGAGGTCGTCTACGTACACCTCCAGGTTCCTCCCCTTCTATTCCTGGAAGACCCTGTTCATCATCTTCTGGTATGTTGCCCCTGCATTATTCAGCCCAAAAGGCATCATCTTGTAGCAGTAGCATCCATTTCCCGTAATGACTGAGACATCCTTGATGTCTAGGGGGTGCATCCTGATCTGATGGTAACCTGAAAATATATCTAAGAAGCTCATTACAGGAAAACCGACGGCTGAGTCAACCAGCGCGTCGATCTGAGGCAAGGGATAACAGTCATTAGGGCATAATTTATTAAGCAAAGAAAAATCAATACACATACGTCACCGGCCGTCTCCTTTTTTAATCATGACTACATTGGAGACCCGGCTGGGTACTGTGTTTCGGATACAAAGCCGGCTTTGAGAAGTTTCGCCACCTCCTCCCTGATGGGCTCGGCCAGCTTGTCCGCGGTTGATCTCTTCTTTTGCTGGATGGGGCGGGCTCCCGGGTCCAGGTTGAGGCGGTGGCAAGCCACATCCGCGTCAATCTCTGGCATCTCCGCAGCGCTCCACGCAAAGATGTCCACATTCTTTTGGATGCACGCTAGCATCCTGCTCTGAGCCTCCGGGGTCAGCCCCCCGCAGATGCGGACCTTCTTCACCCTGCCTCCAAGGGTGAGAACCTTCATCTCCTCGATCTCCTCTGCAGCCTCCAGCCTGGACTGCTCCCCCCATTCTTCGGCGTACCTCTCCTCCGGGACTCGGGCCTCCTCAGCTTCCACTACTTCTTCCACGGCCATTGCCTCGGCCGACTCCTCCCGGGCTCCTCCTGACTCCTCCACCTCGGTGCAGCTCTCCACCTCCATCTCTTCTCCTCCCGCTTCCTGCTCCGCCTCCTCCATTCTCCGCCCCATCTCCTCGGCCCCCTCCTTCCAGGAGATAGAGTTTACGGCGGTGACGTAGCACTCCCTTGCTACTTTGGGGTCACCCCGCACCTGAACCTGGATCCCCTCGGCATTAAACTTCAGGCATTGGTGGAACGACGCGGGGACGCAGCGGAAGGCGCTGATGAGGGGCCTTCCGAAGATGGCGTTGTAGCTACTGGGGGCGTCCACGATGACAAACCGGCAATTCCGAGACTGCCGCCCCAGAGTGACGTGGAGCCCCACTCCTCCTTCTATCTCCTTTCTCTTCCCCGAGAATCCAAACAAGGGGTCGTCTGATGCCAGCACCCTCTTTGCCTCCACCTTCATCGCGTCGAACGTCTTCTTAAAGATGACGTTGACGGAGCTCCCGTTATCAATGAGGATCCTAGAAGCGGTGAAATTTTTGATGGTCGTTTGGATGACCAGCGCATCGCAGAAGGGATCCTCATGATCCGGCATATCTTTTCTTGAGAAGGTAATCTTCTCTTCCGGGGTGGGGTCTGGGATGTGGAGCCAACGCTCCGGCGGTACATAGTGTGGAGGCTCGCTTTCCGGGAAGCCTCGATCCCCACCCGCCCGTGGATCACTCTGATCCCTCCCCGGGTCCCGACGTCTGCCCGATCTTCATATCGATCCTCCTCCGCCCGAGGCAGGACTTCTTCGATCCTCACCTCCTGGCGGCCCTGCTGCTGGTACTGCTCCCTGCTTCCTCTCATCTCGAGGAACTCCGGGCACGTGGTCGTGGCGTGCCCCTCTTCCTGGTAGAAGTCGCAGTAAGGCAACTCCACCCTGACTTCTCTCCTCCTCCTCCGCGCTGCTCTCCTCCTCTCCCCCATGGCTATGGTCATAGCTTGATTCTGATCGGGGAGGGGAGGTCTCTGGGCCTGCCTCTAACCTGGGGGATGGAACTGATCCTGGCCCCCCTGGCAGTAGTCCCTTCCCTGGTAACCTCTTTGTGGCCCCTGATCCTGCCACTCGGGCCTCCAGCCCAGCCGACGGTCCGGCTCCTGACGCCCCCACCTGGGCTGCTGCAGTTGTCACTGCTCCCTCTGCCAGGATTCAGCTCTCCTCTCCTCCTGTCCTCTGTCACCCCTTGGCTCCTCCTCCTCTGTGGCCCATCTGGCCAACTTCCGGGCAAACTCTGGATTTGACGTCTCCCCGTCAACTTCTCTAGTCGCCCTCTCCATCAACTCTTCGTAGGAGAGGGGGGGCACTCTATTCGGCTCCATCCTGAAGAAACCCTGTTGCAGCCCCAGGGTGAAAGTCATCATCAGGCTATGACCTGGCATCTCCTGGACCTGGGTGACCTCCTCCTGAAACCGGTCAACATAGCTCCCCAAAGTCTCGTTCACCCCCTGTTTGATGTGGAACAGGGACTCCGAATCCTTCTTCCTTCTTCCTTCTCTTGGAGGTGGTGAACCTGAACATGAACCCCCGGCGCAGGTCCTCGAAGCAGTAAATGGAGCTGGCCGGCAGCTGGTGAAACCACTCCCTCGTCTTTTCCTTGAGGGTGATGGCGAAGAGCCGGCACTTGAACACATCCGACATCTGTCGGATCGAGACCACTTCCTCGAACCACTGGACGTGCTGGACCGGGTCTCCCTTCCTGGTGTAGTAAGACATCTCTGGCTCCCTGAACCCCTCTGGAACTGGGGCAGAAGAAACCAACTCGCTGAAGGGGCTCCCCCCCCCCCCCCCCCGCTGGGCGAGCTGAAGGATCTCGTGCACCCATCTCGTCGAACCGGCCTCCGCTTGCCGAGTCGGGGAAGAGCACGCGCCCCGGGAGCTCGCATCCCCTTCCTTCCTCGGCGACCTCCTTCCCAGCTCGCCTGCCGGGAGCATCCTCGCCCAGAGACGGGGCGCCGGGGATTGGGACAGCTGGATTCGAGCACTCGGCCCGCGCGCCGAGTGCGAACTTGACGAGGCTGAGTACCTCCTGCCTGAAATCTTCGAACATCCCCACCGTGGCCAGAGTCTTGTCCTGTCCGAGTCTTGTCCTCCTCTTGTCATCTAGCATGTTGAAGATTTTTTGTGCTGACCACTCTCCACGCTCACCGCACCAAAATGTTGAAACCGAAAACTCGGTTCCCTGTGGAGTTCACCCTTGGGGAAGGGGTGATCGCACACCTATTCTCTCCTGCAAACCAAACAACAAGAGAGATGGGAACCAACCCAAGTGCTCAGCGGGAGGACCCACCACACACCCGGAAGATCTTAGAGCGCTTCCACTCCTTAGCCAAAGGCCGAGCTAAGGCTACCTCAGAAAGTACAAAAAGATCTGAATACTGATAAGCGTGCCTTCTGAGGTACCCCTTGGGTCTTATTTATAGTTTTCTGAAAACGGCCTGCAAATAGCCAACCTACGCTATTTTGAACAGCTATGTGCAGCCCAACTAGGTCTGCCAACAGCGTAACTCTGATGTTCTAACAAACTATTCGCACCCATGGGAGGGGCATCCAGGTAATTTTGCCTCTGGGCCCCACTGGGCAGGTTCCAAGGATATGGAGGTCAGTTCGTCAATACTCTCTACCCCCATGGGGCGGGTGCGACTTAGCTCCCGCAGCTCGTCTTCTCTCCTTGGGCGAGCGCGAGCCAGGCCACGCGACCCGCCGGTGCTCGCTCTGGAGCGGTGCTGGCGGCCGGGTCACCTATAGGAGAGCAGGCTGACCGGCCTGAGGTCATCACTATGGAAGCTCCAGAGGAGCTCGCTGTTCTGGGCTCGACGAGTTCAACCCCAAATGTTAGTTCGGAGTATGCCGAGCTCCACTCGACTATCGCCGAGCTCCGTCCTCTGCTCGACGAATGCCGAGCTAAAATCTCTACCCGACGAATGCCGAACTCAAACCTCTGCTCGACGAATGTCGAGCTCAAACCTCTGCTCGACAAATGCCGACCTCAAACCTCTGCTCGACGAATGCCGAGTTCAAACCTCTGTTCGACGAATGCTGAGCTCGAACCTCTGCTCGACGAATGTCGAGCTCGACCCTTTGCTCGACAAATGCCGAGCCCAAACTCTGCTCAACGAATTCAAGGCGAGTGCGGGGGGGAGGGGCAAGCTCGCGCGGCTCGCCCGTCTGTCTTTGGCGAGAGCGAGCTGGCCACCTGGTGCCTGCCCGCATACTGTTCTGGTGCGGGCAGGGTGCCTTGGTCCGCTCGCCTGGCCTGGCGGGCCCACTCGGCGAACACGGGGTTGTACAGCTGTTGCGGCTAACCTCCAGACCGCTGCTGCAGCTAACCTCCAGACTGCTGATGCGGCTAACCTCCAGACCGCTGCTGCGGCTAACCACCGGCCCGCTATTGCGGCAATCCTCCGGACCGCTGCTGTGTCTAAATCCCAGACCATTGTTGCGGCTATCCCTCAGACTGTCGTTGTTGTTATCCTCCTGACCGTTAGATGAGGTTGACCACCAAACCATTGAACCAAACCACCAGACCGAGGAGAGCAATAGACCGCTGCGACTAGATATAAAATCGCCCGGTCTCCTTAAGTTCCAACACTCCCCCTCAAGCTGGAGCATATATATCTATCATGTCCAGCTTGCTACAAACCTCCCCAAAAGGAGTAACTGGCTTGGTGAAGAAATCAGCTAGTTCTCTCTCTGAGGTAACAAACAGAGTGCAGATCTGATTCTTCAAAATCTCCTCTCTGATGAAGTGGCAAACAACCTCGATATGCTTCGTCCTCTCATGAAATACTGAGTTCCTCGAAATATATATGGATGTTTTATTATCACAGAACATTGGCAGAGGATGATCATAAACTTTTCCAAAATCAAACATAAGTGTCTGTAACCACTTCAACTCGCAATTAATTAGAGTCATGCTCATATACTCGGCTTCTGCATTTGACCTGGAAACTAGAGCACGTTTCTTGCTCTTCCAGCTGACAAAATTCCCTCCAACAAAAGTACAGAACTCTGACGTAGACTTCATATCTTCTTTATTATCTGCATAGCAAGCATCAGAGTATGCCTCAATCTTCAAATGTCTCATTTACTGAAATAAAAGTCCTTTCCCTGGAGCACCTTTCACATACTCTAGAATCTTCATTGTCGACTGAAGATGACACTGCTTAGGAGCTTGCAAAAACTGCCTCACTCTTCCCATTGCATAATAAATATCTGGTCTTGTGACTGTCAGATAAATGAGTTTCCCCACAAACCGTCTGTACTTGGTGTCATCTTCAAGAAAAGGTGAGTCCTTACTCCGACACTTGCCATCTCCAACAGACATCGGAGATCGAGCAGGTTTATCCCCAAGGGGACCTGTCTCTTTTAAGAGATCCAAGGCATACTTCCGCTGTGAAAGAACAATATAACCTAGTTTTCTGGACATCTCAATCCCCAAAAAATATTTCGGAGATCTCATATCTCTGATAATAAAATGCTTAAGAAGATGCTTCTTTGTCATATTCACACATTTATCATCCCTAGTAAGAAGTATGTCATCCACATAAACCGCAAGGATAACAAGACCAGCCGATGTTTTGCAAATAAATAAGGAGTGATCTGCAGCGCTTTGAGCAAACCCAACCACAGAAATAGCTTCGTTGAACTTGTTAAACCAGGCTCTGGGACTTTGCTTAAGACCATAGATCGTCTTTCGCATTTTACAGACCTGAGACTCCCCCGGAGCAACATACTCAGGAGGTTGCTCCATATAGACAGTTTCCTGCAAATCACCATAAAGAAAGGCATTTTTCACATCCAACTGAGACATTTCTCAGTCCTTGTTGACAGCCACCGAAAAGAGAATACGGATTGTAGTGATCCGAGCAACAGGAGAGAAAGTATCAAAGAAATCCACATCATAGGTTTGCGTAAACCCTTTGGCAACAAGTTGCGACTTGTAACGATCAATAGTACCATCAGGGAGAAATTTGATGACAAAGACCCAGCGGCAGCCAACCACATCAGCTCCTGGAGGAGTAGGAACAAGAGTCCAAGTACCTCATTCAGTAAGAGTGTGCATCTCTTCATCCATAGCAGCCTTCCAATGAGGAATAACAAGAGCATTGTGATACGAGTCTGGAACAACATTGGCCGAGAGGGCAAGAGCAAAGCTCCTCGACGAAGGAGAGAGCTGAGCATAAGAAACCACAGCCTGAAGAGGATGTTGAGTGCAGGAGCGAACACCTTTCTGAAGAGCAATCGGAAGATCAAGATCTGTCATGTCTAATATATCAGTCTCATTCAAAGGAGAGACTACTTGCCCAGGAGCTGGTGGCAGCAGCTCAGAAGATGAATCAGGGACAGTAGAAGAATTAGAAATAGAAGGAGAAGAAACAAGTGCAGGCACTGGAAGGGGTGCTGACACATTTGGTAAAGAAGAAGAATCATCAAAAGAAGGAAGAATAGAGGGGGAAGAAAAGAATAGAGCATCCTCAAAGAAAGTAACATCCGTCGAGACATACTATCTCCGAAAAATAGGATCAAAACACCTATATCTTTCTGTGTCAGACAATATCCCAAAAAGATGCACTTAATATAACGAGAAGAGAGTTTGTCGCGATCAGAAGCAGGAGAGTGGACAAATGTTATGCATCCAAAGACACGAAGAGGTAACGAAAACGGTATCACATCATGATATAGGATAGAAAAAGGGGTTTGTCATCAAGAACCAAAGACGGAACTCGATTAATGAGAAAACATGAAAGAAGGACCGCATGACCCCAATAAGACCGGGGAACATGCATATGAGTGAGAAGACTACGAGGCACATCCAGAAGATGGCGATTTTTACGTTCAGCAACGTCATTCTGTTGTGAAGCGTAAGGACAAGTAGTTTGATGGACAATGTCATGATTCAAACAAAACGATGTAAACTGATGACTAAGATATTTATTAGCATTATCAGTGAGAAGTGTTTTAATAGGGGCATCAAATTGTGCACAAATTTCATTATAAAACGCAGTAAAATTTGATAAAATCTCAGAACGTCCATGTAACAATTATAATCACGTACACCGAGAAAAATCATCGATAAATGTAACAAAATACAAACTACCCCTACCAATAGTCTGAAGTGGAGAAGGATCTTAAACATCTGAATGAACAAGGTCAAAGGGACGAGAAGAACTACAGTCATGCTTAGCAGGAAAAGTAGGCCAGTGATGCTTGCCAAATTGACAAGCTTCACAATCAAGAGAAGAATCGCTGCTAGGTAAATCAGGTAGAAGCTGATAAAAAATCTGAGGAGGATGCCCAAGGCGAAGATGTCACTGAAGTAGAGAAGAAGAGGAAGAAAACGCAAAAGCAGTATCAAGATAGAACAAGCAGCCGCTCTCAGTGCTAGTAGCAGTCATCTTCTTGGAATGAGTAATCTGAAAAACACAAGTAGAGGCAATAAAAATAGTTTCACAATTCAACTGTTTGCAAAGAGAAGTAACAGAAAAAAGGTTGCACGAAAAATTCGGGCCATAAAGAGTGTCCTGTAGCTGAAGAGAATGAGTAACATGCATGGTGCCAGACCCACAAACCGGAGATGGAGAAACATCCACAATAAGAACCGGAGGCAACCGGTTGCTCTTGTCAAGATAAGAGAAAAGGCGAGAATTGCCCGTCATATAATTAGTAGCACCATAATCAATGAGTCACCTACCCGTTATAGCCAACTGAGCAGCACCAGAAGTAACTAGAGAAGAGGTAGACTGCGTGGAGGAATCAATCGATGTTGGACGATGATGAGAATGTTTGGTCCAGCAACGATCAACCAAGTGACCAAGTCGGCCACAATGAGAACAAAGATGTTTAGAGTAACCACGGCTACCACCACGGCCACCAGAACGGCCCCCGCGGCCACCAGAGGGGTCATGACAAGCAGGATGAGCAACAATATCAGGAGATGGAGGGGAAAGCAAAGGACGCTGAAGAAGAGTAGTAACAGTGAAAATTCGAGCAGCAGTAGCATCCAAAGTCGGAGTATCCGCCTCTCCAAGAATTTGTTGACGGATCATATAATAAGAGTCTGGTAAGCGAAGTAAATAGCAAATAACAAGAAATTCCTGAAAATGTTTGTGTTGCTCAGCCAGATCAGCAGAAAAAGGTTTATGCTGAATAAGTTCAGCACCAAGAGTCTTAACCTCCTGATAGGCAGAAGCAGGAGTCATGACTGGTCGGGCAAAAAGATCAACATACAGGGTATAAATGTGCGAAGTTTGGGCCCCCTTGGAATATAGAGCGGCAAGATGATTCCAAACAGCCTTGACCGTCGGATCATGTAGAATGATAGGAAGACACTCATCAGACAAACTATTGGTCAACCAAGTATGCATCAATGCATCAGAAGCATCGCAGTCATCAAAAGAAATAGATCAAGAAGGAGGGGGGTCATCAGTCAAATGATGACGCTTGTGCTGAGAACGCAACAGAAAAATGAAGGAAACACTCCAGTCAGGATAATTGGGAGTAGTAAGCTTCGAAGTAGTACCCAAATTACGGGAAGCGGAGAAAGAAGAAGTAGAAAGAGGAGTGACAGAGATAGTAGAAGAAGATAGAGCAGGAGTGTCCATAGAAAACAACGAGAAACCGCACGAGTAGAGAAAACAACCCGCGCGAACACAACAAGTCACAAAGACAAGCGACTAGCAAGAAAGGCGGCATAAACAAAACAAGCCGCAAAGCAAACCGCGCAAACACAACAAGCCGCAAGGCAAATCGCGCGAACAGAACAAGTCGCAAAGGAACAGCGACAACCAAGGGAGGGCAGGGCGGAAAGAAAACTGGAAGAAGTCCGGAAGAAACAGACCGAAGGGTTAGACAAACAAACTGCAATCTAATTGGAGCAAAGAATCGGTTCTCACTGATATCATGTGAAAAAAAAGCTAAATAAAGGCAAATTTTATTGCTCCAAAACGATAAACAAAACATAGGTATGTCCCCTTATTTATAGAAAATGGGGGAGATGAGAGAATACAACAGGCGATGTGGGACTAAATACAAGCCGCGCGGCTAGGCGGTTTGACACAGTCAAACCGTCATGCTATACAGAATACAAAATCAAAAAGCCTCTGAACTCCAGCTGCGGCTAACACCCAAGTCGCTGCTGCGGTTAATAGACAGACCTCTGCTGCGATTAATCACCAGACCGCTGATGCGGCTAATAGCTAGACAGCTGTTGCGGTTACTCACCAGACCGCTGCAGCGGATAATTGCCAGACCGTTGTTGCGGTTAATCACCAGACCGTTGTTGTGGCTAATTGTCATGTCACTGCTGCGGCTAACCACCAGACCACTGTTGCGGCTGTAACATCCGTTAATTGACAGGGAAATTTATTTAAAATTGTAGGGGAAAGTCGCGACGAATTTTGATTGAGGCACCGCAACGTCAAGGTACAATGCTTCTATTGCTACAGCTCGTGTTCATTAGCTGGTGATTTAAGTTAGTCATATTAGCGCGACACATTTTAATTGTAGTAACGAAGCGCGACGAGAAATCGCTTAGTGCAATGGTGTTTGTTTGGTGTGGAGTGGGTTGTGTATAGCCAAAAATTTATAGTCTTGGGGTGCCAATAGAAATTCCCCCCCCCCCTCTTCTCATGCGGTTATCAAAACCGCAAGGCTTAAATAAATCACGCCATCCATTTGCTCACGGGAGAAGAGGGTTATCGCAGCCCGACTGTTCAGTTTCCGCAAACCCGACGACGCACTGCCGACGCATCCCGGGGGCCTTCCGCCGGCCAATCCTCCTCTGGATTTCCATCTCCGACTTCTCCTCCCTCCTCTGCTGGCATCGGTGGGCATTCTTTTTCTTTCCTTAGCCGTGGAAGCGCCGGATTCAACCCTAACCGGTGGAAGTGAACGTTTTGGTTTCGGTGAGTTCGATCTCTTCCTTTTTCTCGTTTTCTGCTTGGATTTCCTTTGATTTGGAAACTATTTTAACATAGGTTTTCGTTTTGATTGCCCTATTCTAGGTTTTGGTATTCGTAGTTCACCACGGATTTTGTGTGGAACGCGTTGGGAGCCTCAATCGCTATACTTAAAGGTAATAGCTGAAGTTAACTCATGAATGTTGTAACCCTAGTTATATATATAATTTTTCATGGGATTATCGTAGAGGGGAAAATTCTGAAATTAGGGATACGGTAAATTGCAGGATTTTGGCGGGGTCGGGGCAGCGTTTTGAAGGTCCCCGGCAGTAGGATTACTTTTGAAAGAGAAAATGTCGTCGCGCCGAGTATACGAACATCGCAGCACCACTGTAAGGAAATCCTAATTCTTTTTAGTTAAACATATCAAGTAATTATATTTTATACGCATGAGTAGCTTTCGTACAACATTATAAGCATGCACAGAGAAGTGTGACAGTATGAAAATAATTGTGGAAACGCGTATGATAACGTCTTGTTACATAACCACGTTAGTAAAGTCATGAACAGTTAGTTAAGTACGAAACTTCACATGTACACGTAAGTTTGGAGACTATCCGACCAAGGGTGCGAAGGTCACTTCAAGTCGACTACGAGAAAGTCAAGGGTCGCTCAGTAGTACACCAGAAAAGATATCTCATGCAGAGTAGCGTCAGACCAAAAAGGTCAGTAGCACACCAGTCTTTTCGTGCTTGGTAGAGGCGCACTGCCATCCTCATAGGGCATATGGTATCCTATGAGTTACAGTCTTGGGAGTTGACTCCCCTTTGAGACAGTTAGTAGATTCGAGACCGTGTCCGCGTGGCACTAGAACAATTGAGTTCGTCAGATGGTCTCGGGTCGTCAGTTTCAGATTTTGCGCGTTAGGAGCTACTCTGCCTAGAGCCTTCCCAGTAAACGTGTAGGCTAGAAGCCACTTAGAACTCAAGTACAGGCTTGACGTGAGACAGTATACTAGTTAGTGAACGTCGGGAATTGGGTAGTTGAACGAAAAGTCAGGAATATGAAATTTTAGTGTGTTCACCAGGAAGTATAGGAAAAACATGCATAACATATAGCATAAAATGTTTTCAGTGCACGAAACTAGTTTTAAAAGACATGCATGCATTCATATGTAAATCTATTTTAGTGTCACTAAGGGGAATTGTTTTTCTTTACTCTGACCCTTCGTGGGCAATGTTTTTCAGGTGACCCAGGTGGAAAACTACGTCTAGGATGAGCGTCATGGTGGTGTCAGTTTGTAGTACTTTTACTATTTCAGTTTACTCCATTTCAGCATGTACTTGTAGTTGTGGACAGTGTAACTCATTAATATTTTATATATCTTGTATCAGACTTATTTTAATAGTTCAGATTTTCAGTTATTGCAAATCTCATTCTTGTTTAGTGGCTCTGTGAATCCAGACATCAGGTATGTGGTTAACCTTAGTTTAATTTGTACTTTCGCTGTAAGTATTAAATTTGTTTAGTTTGGACTTTTATTACCTGCTGCTACTAGTTTTAATACTGCTTCCTAGTTTCTTTATATCGCTGACCCGGCCGGACGGCTGATTTCTGTAATACTGGGAAGGGGTGCTACAGCGGCTAACCTTCAGACCACTGTTGCGGCTAACCTCCAGACCGTTGTTGCGGCTAACCACCAGCCCGCTGTTGCGGCAATCCTCCAGACTGTTGTTGTGGCTAACTCCCAGACCGCTGCTCTGGCTATCCCTCAGATCGACGTTGTTGCTATCCTCCTGACCGCTAGCTGAGGTTCACCACCAGACCGCTGAGCCAAACTGCCAGACCGAAGAGAGCAGTAGACCGCTGCGGCTAGATATAAAACTGCTCGGTCTCCTTAAGCTCCAACGGGAAGCTTCTCTTTTTTCATAGTCGGAAGCTTACCAGGAAGCCTTTAGTGGCAATTGAGTCATTGGCAATGGTGTTCTTCCCTTGTTCTCTGTCATTACAGCGCCCTAATGTTTTTACATGACCACAAAACCATTTTGTTTAACCCGTTCGACAAGTTGAAGTTCTCCTTAGTTTCTTTCCACTATACAACTTAAGAGGGTGGATCACCACTTGCTTTTAGGTTTTTTCTAGATTTAAAGATTCATAGAGCACGACTTTTGGGGCATCAAAGAAGTTTATCATACTTGCAGCATGAAGAGTGATCGCCAGCCTTTTTGTATTCTCTGCATGGGTACATCTCATTCAGGACAGCATTTCTTATTGTTCGATCCTGTGAATTGGTGAGACACGGTGTTCTTATCCGAGGAGTGGTGAACCTAGTATTTCCCCCCCCCCCTCCTTTTTGTAGTGATCAAATCTAGCGCAAAGGAGGAATACAAATTGATGAGTCTTGATGTTTGTGAAGGCTATAGCTCAAAATTATTATATAAGATGTGAAAATTCAGAAAGAAAACCCCTCTAAGATTTTTGTGACAAAAAAGTGACATCGGCATTGCTCAAGATCCGGCCGAGTATTATAGAAATAGAACTAAAAATATATTGAATTTGAATGACGCTTCACTAAAAAGAGAGATTTTTAATTCAATCACTTAATGTCCCATATCTTCATTGAATATCAATCCACACCATTTGTATATTCATTTATTATTAATTCTTCATCTATATATAAGAATCCCACCACCCACCTATCAGTATAATTTAATTATTTATCCCTCTTATTTTCTATTAAAATAAATTTTTAATTCAATTACTTAATGTCCCATAAATCCAATAATCCAGCATATCTCTTTATAGCCTAATTGCACCACAATATATGTGCAACCCCCGATGCATAATTACAAAGTAGCAAGGAAAGGTTTGCAGGCATACAACCACACACACTTTACCACATACTCTGTTGCTAATAGTCCATCTGCTAATCCACCAAGAAAAATGACCTGTTGGTTGAAATCGCCTGTTTTGAAAGCCACCTATAGGGAAAAACAGTAAAACATTAAATTAGCATCATATCAATAAGGACTAAGTTGAAGAGAAAAAAGAGGGCTGGGCATGCATCACATTAATCATTGAAGACTAGTCAGACAATTACTTGAGGAAGATGCATATATTTTTAGTAATAAAAATATTCAAGGAGATGGATACCTCTGTGATTGTTAAACCAAGAATCTAACAATCAAACCAAAATGCTAGACCATGCACCCTTGATCTATAAGGAATATGCCTCGCATGATCGATAAGGAAAATGTCTTGCATGACACTTGTTAGAATCCTTACACTAAATACAATAACATACTTCCAAACACAAAAGAAGTTGACAGCAAAGCAAGCAAGATAGCAAGACTTTCTAGCAGAATTCGACTTCATCTTAGAACATAAGGCGGGGAAGACGAACGTAGTGGCTGATGTATAAAGATGCAGAGTTGAGATAGTCAGTTATACTTGTTGTTAAAGGAGAGTTGCTCAATCACATAAGGCAAGCGTTGAATGAGAATCCTCTTGCCAAGTAACTCATGCAGTTGGCCAAGGAGGGCCAATCAAAAGATTTGGGGTAGAGGATGTGCTACTTTACACCGAAGGAAGATGATTATACATCCCAAAGTGGGAAAACCTATGAAGAGACTTGATCAAAGAAAGTCATTTTACAAAATGGGTTAGACATCCAAGACAGAAACCCACATTGGCTTTAATGGAAGACTCTTATTTTTGGCCACGAATGAGGTGCAACATTAAAATATATGTGAAGATTTATCTTGTTTGCCAGAAAGACAAAAGTAGACAATAAACAGCCAGAAGGACTCCTGGATCCATTGCCCATATCACGGCATCCATGCGAGTCAGTAACACTTGACTATAGCAATGATGTGCCAAAATCTAAAAGGTGTGGATCGATCTTAATAGTGATAGAATGATTCCCTAAGCACGGCACCTACAACCACGGCCCATGGGATACTACAGCGATGGAGACAACTCGACTATTCTTTGAAAATATTGTAAAATTTTGGGGGTTTTCTATAACGATTATAAGTGATCAGGATCCCCGATTTACAGGAAAATTATGGACAGAGTTGTTCAAATTGATGGGATATAAATTAAACATCTCCACCAGCTTTCACCCTCTAACCGATCAGCAAATAGAGAGGGTGAATGTCTTGCTCAGTGCTACATGCGGCACCTTGTGAGTACTAATCAGTAAGATTGGACCAAGTTACTAGATGTGGCACAGTTCTATTACAACATACAATGGAATGAGGCTACCAGAAGGAGTCCATTCGAGCTTGTAGCATGAAGACAACCTCTTACACCTACTTTGGTGACTACGACAGAGGATGGCAGAAGAACAAAAGCTTGAAAATGGCCAGTTTATGGGAGGAACAATCGGAATTGGCTAGATCATGCTTTGAAAAAGGAACACAGCCGAATGAAAAAGTGGGTTGATACGCGGAGATAGTTGATCGAGTACACGGTAAGATATAAGGAAATGGTGAAACTCATGTCTCAATAATTCAAGATTTTGTGTAGTATGCATGAAGGCTGGGCTAGAAAATACGAAGGACTGTTTCTATTCATCACAAAGATGGGTAAGATTTCCTATCGCCTGGACCTACCAAACACTTTGAATATTTATCATATGTTTCATGTTAGCATGCTTAAACCTTATCATGAGGATAACAAAGATCTTCAAAGAGAAAATTTTCCAAAGAGCGCCAATAGTGATGACTAAATCTTTTGACAATGAGGTACAAGAAATGCACACAAAGAGGATCATGCGGCAAGGGGGGAGCAATGTAGCGCACAATACTTGATCAACTGGAAAGAAAGACCTAAGTACGAAGCAAAATGGGAGACGATAGACGATCGAAGACATTTCAAGGTGTTTTCAAAGCACCATACGAAGAGATTGAACTCAAGAGTTATGGTCCCTATGATCACGGACATAACCATAAGAGCACATCACCCGGATAAGTGTTGGAGGATGTCACGACTCATCATATCTTGGCCAGCGGGCCATCCTATGACAATTTTCATGTCACACTTGACAAGTTTCTAAAGAATTTTAGGAACTTGGATAAGTTGTACATAGAAAATACATATGACGAATAGAAGTATCCTAGGATGGTCTCATGAGAACTTTATAGAGAAAGTCAAGAGAATTCATGAAGGTTGTACATATAATAATCTAGAAAAAGTGTAGTCTAGATCCTTCCATCCTTTTAAGGAAATTTTTTTGGGGCATATATCAGGGGAGGACCCCTCATTGGTAAGCATTCAAGAAATAAAAGTTCTTGAGTTTACTCTTGCTCTTTCTTACTCTCTCATTCTAAGTGCTCCCTCAGTCTTCTTGACGCAATAGTGTTGAAAGAGACCGACTTAGTTAGCTGTGAAGGACCGCAAAAAGGAGCTAAGATCGCATGCAACGTTGTCAAGGGGGTAAGTCTATGCCAATCGGCTCTCTTCCCTTGTCTCCAACCTTTAAAATGTAACATAATCTCAGAAGAAATTCAATACATGTCATTCAAAAACGGTTACATACATGGAAGGGTACTCATTTATTCTCAAACACTATTCTTGTCTTGACAATAAAGTTGTGCATGCACTCAGTAGTCAGTAGGGTTTATATCTTGCTTAATAATATGGCTATGAAACTTCCAAAGTTTAATAGAATAAAAGATCAATATCTATGATGTTAAACCATAAAAATATCTAACCATTTAGCTGTTGGAAGAAAATTCTACATCAAAATAAAACGATAGCCGAAGTACTAGATTTTTGGCTAACTAGTGTTACATTTCGACCATTATAAAAGTTCTGTTCCACTTCTAACCTGTACAGACTTGGGGCCGTACTTGAAGAGAACGCCTCGGAGCTGGTTTTTGCGATAGCCGGGGCCAGTCGCCTCCCCGGTGAGAGGGGAAGCGCCGCCGACGGTGCCAGACGCTGGGATCTTTGTGGACCGACCGCGGACTATGCCAGATAACCAGGAGGAGGAGGTAGAGGTGGCAGCGGCGGCAGCGGAGGGGATCGCGGGATTCATTGAACGAGATATTCGCTACCTCAAGGCAGTGTAGTCGATTGAACGATTCATTTAGATCCTAGTAAAATGAGGGGCCCCTAAAATGATTGTATTATGAGTACTAGCTAAAAAAATATTGTTTTACAAAAAAAGTGAGTTTATATTGGCCGTCATATATGTCTATTGACAGTTTAAAAAAATGGCATCACAAAAATAATTAATGCCAACCCGATAGATACTGACAGCTCAAAAATTAATTTTTTAAAAATGCATTTTTAGGAAAAGTATTCAACATGAAAGTTGTAGATCTCGCCGAGATCTACAACTTTTTTGTTGATTATGTTCTCTAAAAATATCATATAATAGATTTATTTTTTAAAAAAAAATTATTACGTGTTTTGGGCTGCTATTAGCGGTCATATTATGTGTGTTTTTTATTATTTTGTCGGACTGTCAATATCCAAAGCTGGGCTGCCAATATAAACGCCCAAAAAAAATATCTTCAGAAACCGATCTTTTTTTAGGATATTGTTTTGGCCGCTGTAATTAGAATTGCGAATTTGAATTTGGACAACATAATTTTAATTTCAGTGTTCGGATGTTAGGAATTTCCTCGGAATTGGAATTGGTCCTATTCCATGGAATTCAATTTCGTAATATCACCAATTCTTATGGGTAAAGACAGATTTTTCATGGAATTTAATTTTTTACTATGGTCGCCGTTGCCTGATCTCATCGTCGTCGCCTGATCTCGCCGCCGCCGCCCAATCTCGTCGTCGACGTCCGATTTCGCTGTCGCCGCCTGATCTCGTCGTCGTCGCCCGATCTCGTTGTCGCCGCCCGATCTCACTGTCGCCTCCTTATTTCACCACTGTTCACTACTACAGCCCGATACCGCCGCCACCGCCCGATCACACCGCCGACGACCGATCTCGCCGCCACCGCAGCCCAATCTCGCCGCCACCGCCCGATCTACCCGCCGACGACCGATCTCGTCGTCGTCGTCACCCGATCTCGCCGAGGCCGCCGCCCGATCTCGTCGCTGTCGCCGCCCGATGTAACGCCCCGTATTTTCGTTGAATGATTGCATGTGCTAGATGGGCGTTACGAGCCGGAGTCCACTTGTGGGGACTCGGTGAGACCTCTTAGGGAATGTGTGCACTTTTTCGAGCCCGGGTAAGGTTGCTCAAAACGGGTTGATGGTATGGAAGATGTGTACAGAAAACAAAAAGGGGTAAAAAGTCCTTAAGGAAAAAATGGTTTAGGATGACACAGAAACACTTTTCAAAACAGGAAAAATGGTCGTTTTTGTGCGTGACACGCCCCCCGACACGGGCGTGTCGTGGCGTGACCCAGGGCATGACCTGGGGCGTGACCTCCTTGACTCGACGAATTTTCTTGCGTCGAGTTGAGCTCGACGAATGGGGTACACGCCCCGTGACATGGGCGTGTCACGGGCCGTGTCCCGCTGTGTCGAGTGTTTAGTGTCGAGTGTCGAGTGTCGAGTGTCGGGTGTCGAGAGAGGGGACACGGCCTGTGACACGGGCGTGTCACAGGGCGTGTCAAGCTTTGTCGAAGTGTCGACACTTTTGGTCGACGAGATGTCGAGACACGGGCTACACGCCCTAGGTCGCGGGCGTGACCGACCCGTCGCGGGCGTGTACCCGGCCGTGTACCTTGTGGATAAGCTGGAAATTGTTGGCGTCTGCGCCGCTTAAGGTACACGCCTTGTGACACGGGCGTGTCACCGAGCGTGACAGGGCCGAAAATCAATTTTTTTCAGTTTTTTGTGCCGTTCGTTTCTTTGATTCTGGATCAAATGGTCCAGCTCTGTTCTGGAGGAAATAAGGCCGAAACAGAGATTTCTCCTCCTCATTTCACCTTCTTCTTCATCTTCTTCCTCATTCCAAGAGGACATCAAGGGAGCAAAGCCAAGACAAGGGAAGGAAAGAGAGGAGCAGCCGTCGCGGTGTCATCTCGGTTCAGGCAAGCGGTGTTCTTCACCCTTGCCAATCTTGGTTCCTTGTTCTTTGATTGTGCAAGTTTAGCTAGTTTTTCTCTTTCTTACTAGCTTGTTCCATTTGATTAGTCTTGTTCCTCTTGTTTTTATTTAGTACTCACAAACATGAATTCTCTGGTTCCTTCAAGTCTTACATGCTTACCGCCTAATTATCGAATTTTTCCATATGCTTAATTCTTATGCTCATTTGATTCATGTAGCCTTTCTTGTTCATGTGATTCTTTCTTGTTCATGTCGTAATCATGTTAGAATACGCTTGTTGGTTTGGTTAGCGTTGTCCTTTGTGGCATAAGTAGAAATCCAAACGCTAATAAGGTTGACATAACATGGGTCATGGGTAGTCATGGGTAAGGATGAGGAAATGAAACGTGTTTCGCTTGGGTTATGGTGAGTTTTGTGAGGCGAATTATGAACCATGTCAGGAGCGTTGGTGTAAGGATTCGGTAAGGGGTGGTGTGGTTTCAGCCTTGGTGGCCACCGGGTTTTGATTTGTGGTGTAGAGCACCGTTTTGGCCCCAATTTGGGCTGGCTTTTATTGGTGCGTTCCACTTTAGGGCTGCCACCAAAAGACCCTTGCGGAATCGCATTTAACCGCTGCTTATGTTTCACTCGTATAGTTGTTTCTTGGTCTAAAGATGATGGAATGGGCAGGTGTTGTAAGACCCCCCCCCCCCCTCCCGGATCCCAAAACACGGCACGAAGGGGGAGTCTTATGCCCGGAACAGCCGCCTTGCGGTAGCATTAGCACACGGGCTAACCTGTACCGCAAGACGCCTATTCCGCCGGCTACAACCATATCAATATAAATGCCAACCCAACCAAATAAATAAGCAAGAGAAGTCAAAATCCACACTAAGTAATATATAATGTCCAAAACATCAATAATGAGAAGCTAAACATGCTTCTACAAAATATCAGAGTACAGCTAATCATTGCCCAAACGGGCTACATCAGAGTAATCAAAATACTAACATCAGTAACCGACGGTATCGACGGCACCGTCACATCAGGACCTGTCATCCTGGCCTGGCTGTCCTGCTGCGTAGTCTGCGGCTGCTCTACCTGCGGCGTGACCTCCTAAAAAGGCAAACGTAGCAACCGTTAGTCGAAACGACTAAGTGGTTTCACATCCGCTCCCCGGTGACTCCTCGGCACCGGGCGGAGAAAAGGAACAAGAGTATAGTATATAACAAGTATGCAAGTAAAGGAGTATAAGCAGGTGGTAAGATACATGAATATAATGTATAATCTAGCAGTTCTACAAGCTAACATCATATATCAACAGGTGTAAGGAAATCTACAGCAAGAAAGTAACTTAACTTATAAGAGTGCCCATACAAACTTATAAGTTAAGGGTCGGGTTACATAAAGTAACTCATCGTATAAGAGTGCCCATACAAACTTATACGATGAGGATCTTGTTGTGCAATGTATGAAATGCTATGAATGCTATGCAATGACTCACCCATGCACACTCATGCAATTGATATGTCGACACAGACTATAGTTCCCACTTTTCGAGCAGGTAGCTAACCTCTCAGGCATCAGCCGCCGTGGCCAGGCGGTGACAGTAGAACGGGCACTTCTACTACTAGGCGGGTATCACACTACTTCACATAGGCCTCCGTACGCCTCAACGCTAAGAACACAACAGCGGAGCCCATGCGTACTATGGCCCAGCGGGGTCTTGGGTAGATGTGCACCAAGAACACAGCCCGAACTGGCCTTGTGTGACCCGGAAGGGGCCTCGAAAGAAAGCACGAGGACACAGCCCAACCGTTCACATGGCCGGAGGGGCCTCGGGACGTGAACACCGAGGACACAGCCCAAACCGACCAAGTCTAACTGCCAACTCCCGTCGGTGTGACGACTGGCGAGCCCGTAGACCTGCCACACTATCCTTAACCCAGGATTACGACATCGCGTGTCGACTCACACCACATGCAAATACCACAGCAACATATCATGGAAGGGGTCTCGGAAGTAAACACGAGGACACAGCCCAACCATCCATCCACATCTTATCTCAACACAACCAAAACAAGTGACGGTCAACACCGCACTTACATCCCTTCACAATACTACCCGTAGGGAGACGACTCTCTAAGTATTGGACTACAAGACTCATTTCATTAATCAAACATGTCCATGATCATAATTTATTCATCTATATGACTTTCCAAATGATGACAATGTAATATAAACATGATGCGCATATAAAGATCTATCTCACTTTTCATTTGATAATGTCATAATATAAACAGGAAGTGCACAATTATCAATCTTTCAATTCCTACCAATTCAGTTCGTTTAAATAATATTGTTTCTCAATTTGATAATATGAAATCTGCAACAAATGATTAATCATTCATCCAAGCCAAGTGTCTTGCATTATTAATTCCACCGAATCAAAATCCATTTTTCCATTAAGCCCAGAATTTAGGTGCAGGATGAATTTGGACAGCAACTTCGACCGGAGATTCCCGAAGCTATAGGAATCCGGTGAAGACGTGTAACCCCACTATTGAAAGGTCTTTCCGAGGTCTACAACTCTCGTATTCAGACCTCAACCCATATTTGACATTATCCTATTTGAAATCGGACTTGAAGTCCGCTGCGTACAGAACACAGTTTTTGCATACAAGATTTATTGAACACCATTTTCGTTTAGACTTTCCTGTGGCTACAGACTTCGCCAGAAGTCGTGCAACCATTCGTTGGAAAGGTATTTTCAAAGGCTTCAACTTTCGTGTTAAGCCAAAAGCCCAGATCTGGCCATAGCGTACATAAAAATGGCCACAAAGTTCGCTGCGCGCAGAATACAGATTCTGCACGCATCTTAAGGCGGAATGAACGGCATCGGTTCATCTTCCTCCTCAAAGCGATTCTTCCCAAATCATTCCAGAAAACCTCCTCCCTTATTCACCCTCAAGAGGCCAATATCCTTCACGAAACCATCCCTTATCATCACATTGAAGAAGGCGTGGTTGAAGAGATCTAAAACCTAAGACACAAGTCTTAGCATGGCCTTTCCTAGAAAACTCCTCCTCACCATCAAGACTCTCTTGAGTCGATGTCTCGCCTAGGAAAATAACTATAGATCTAGCACCAAGGGAGAGGGTAGGAAACTCACATTGGCTCCAGCGGTACCACCATTTCCGGCCATGGATCTCATAGTTCTCTTTGGCGGCATCTTCTCTTTCACGGCGGTGGCGGATCTCCTTCGGTAGAACTTGCTCCAGCAGTTTCCCTCTCACCAGGAGTTCTCACAGGAATTAGGGGATGAAATGAACATGAAAACGGCTAGGGTTTTCTGTCCCCCTTATATATAAAAAGTGACACGGGTAGGGACACAACCGTGTCCTTACCCGTGTCCTTCCTGGCGAAGCGGCAACGACAGTTTCCATGTCGGTTCAATATTTGACACGGCCGTGTTCCTGGCCGTGTCCTTGGCTGTGTCCTTCTCGGGTTGCATCTCGACGATCTATCAAAAATTGTCGACTCGGCACACACGGGTAGGGACACGGCCGTGTTGCTACCCGTGTCACATGATGTCGATACAACTCGTCAATCTCGACACGGCGTGTCGAGTGTAACTCGACATACACGGGTAGGGACACGGCCGTGTCGCTACCCGTGTCACATGATGTCGACACGGCTCGTCAGACTCGACACGGCATGTCGAGTGTAACTCGACACACACGGGTAGGGACACGGCCGTGTCGCTACCCGTGTCACATGATGTCGACACAGCTCGTCAGACTCGACACGGCGTGTCGAGTGTAACTCGACACACACGGGTAGGGACACGCCCGTGTCGCTACCCGTGTCACTACCCGTGTCACTACCCATGTCACTACCCGTGTCACTACCCGTGTCACTACCCGTGTCTCTCTGCACTGATTTCTCCACTTCTCCACAAGTGCAGTCCAATTTCCTGCACTTCTCAGGACTCGAGTCAACCCTCCTGACTCAAAAACACACACTAGGGGCCTAGAACGATTCGGGACGTTACAAATCCTATAAACAAAATAAAAGATTTCGTCCCCGAAATCAGGCTTAGGCTGAGGGGAGAAATGCATAACATGAAATTTAACATATTCTTTTAAATAAGATTACTTTGAGCAAACGACTCCGGGTAGCGTTGCTGCATCAAATCCATTGGCTCCCACGTGTACTCCTCTTTCTCATGATTCGACCATAGTACCTTCACCAAGGGTACACTTTTGCGGCGCAAAGTTCTTGTCTCGCTGTCAACAATCCGCACCGGCTCTAGTCGCACAGACCTATCTGATGCCACTGCACCATCAATAGTGGGAATATACTGGTCGGGCCGCAACAGTGCTTTTCGAAGCGACGACACATGGAACACGTCGTGGAGATTTTCTAGTTCTGGTGGTAACTCCAACCGATAGGCCAACGGGCCGATCCTTTCTAGTATAATATAAGGCCCAACATATCTTGGGCTGAGCTTTTTCACCCCACGTACCCGCGACACACCATGCATCGACCGAATCTTGAGAAACACTTTTTCGCCCACTTGGAACTCCACCATCCGGTGCTTTTTATTATAATATTTCGCCTGTCGACTTTGAGCCTCCAACATGCGATCCCGTATCAATCTGACTGCCGCATCAGTATCATCTATGTATTCGTTTCCCAATGCCTTCGGATCTTCATCTTGCACCCAATACAAGGGAGTCCTGCACCTTCTTCCGTAAAGGGCTTCATGGGGCACTGAAAGATATGGTACCTAAACACCTAGAGGGGGGGGGTGAATAGGTGACCTAATCCTTTTCTAACTTTTGTTTGGCAGTCAACAGTTTATAACACAGATTTCTGAATAAGTTATCACAGCACACAGCAATTCTCAACACAGTACAATCACAGCACAGCAGACACACTAATTTTATAGTGGTTCCCCAATCTTTGGGTACATCCACTTCCCCCTTCGCCTATCTAGCAGTATACTAGATTCGGCCAAACTTCTCCACTAGCTCAGAACCCAACAAGGTTCCTACCTCAGGCCCAAAGCCTTACACTCAGCCAAAAGGCCTACACTCAGCCACCCAGGCCTACACTCAGCCAATTAAAGGCCTACACTCAGAGTTCTTCAACTCCTACACTCAGGCACCAAGCCCTACCCTCAGCCTTTATAAAATAGGCTTACAATCACTCAGATCCAATGGATCTTACAAGTTTAAAATAGAAATTACAAATGCTAACTCTACAACTCAGAAAGGATGAGAGGAGTTGAGAGTTTCTTGAAGAGTTCTTGGAAGAACTCAGCTTGATCCAAACTGACTTAGCTTTCTTCAAAGCTTCTTGAGTAGAACTGAATTAGTCTGAATCTTCTGCAGTTGATCCTTGATCTCTGCTTCTTGAAATCCAGATGACTCTGAATTCTTCTTTTCAGCCTTAGTTCCAAAGACTGAATCCTTGGTTGGAGCTCTCTCTCTCCAACTACTTAGATCTGCAGTTGGACTGCCTGATCTTCTTGTGTTGATCTTCTGTGTATCACTTCTTGATTAAGTCTGATCAACTACTTCAATTATTATCACACCATGTAATGATTGTGAACTTCTTAACAACTACTCCTATTTTACTTTAAACTGTGGGTGCCTATTTATAGGCTTCCTTTATGGTAACCGGCTGATCCGGTTTATAACAGACTTTTGACTTCTCTGACAGTTGCTGTAGACCGGCTGGATTGGCAGCTGTCATGTCAACCAGTCACTTCTTGAAATTCTGCTAACTGTCAGTTAGTGTCGAGACTTTCTGTTCTTAAGTGTCGACACTTATAGACCAAGTGTCGACACATGTTGTGTAAGTGTCGACACAAGTCTACAAGGTGTCGACACAATTCCTTGTATGTCTCGACACAGTTTCTTCTGCATGTGTCGACACTAAAATTGAGTGTCGACACAAGTACTTGTACTTCATTCTTTAACTGTATTCTTCTAAGTGTCGACACATCTCCTTTGTGTCGACACATCTTCATGTGTTGAAACTGTCAAGTGTCGACACTGATTCTTGGTGTCGACACAAGTCTTCATTCTTGATTCTTCAGCTGAGTGTCGACACATTCCCTTAGTGTCGACACTTATACTTAGAATATTTTACAACTTTTCTGTTCTTTGCTAAGTGTCGACACAGCTCCTTGTGTCGACACTTTCTTCAAGTGTAGAGTCTTCAACTAAGTGTCGACACTTTGTGCTGAGTGTCGACACATTCTACAAATACTGAGTCTTTAGCTAAGTGTCGACACATTGTGTTGAGTGTCGACACTTACTTCCAGTGCTGAGTCTTCTGCATAGTGTCGACACACTGTGTTGAGTGTCGACACTTGTACTTAGAATCTGTAGACTTTTGCTGAGTGTCGACACTCACTTCAAGTGTCGACACTTTCTGATGTAGACACAGCTCTTCTGGGTGTCGACACTTCTGCTAAGTGTCGACACAGCTTTTCTGCATTCTTCTACACTGAGTGTCGACACAGCTCCAAGTGTCGACACTTTCTGACTAGTGTCGACTCTTCTTCCCAGGTGTCGACACAATGACTCCAAGTGTCGACACTGCATGTCTGGGTGTCGACACAAGCTTTCTCAAGTGTCGACACTTTGCCTCTGGGTGTCGACACATGGACTTAGAAATTTTCAGCTTCAGTCCAGTGTATACCTAACCTGCACAAGTAACTCAAACAAACATCAAATACATTCTGATGTATATCATTGAGTTAGGTGAGGCTTCTTCAAATCAGGTACATTTGACCAATGTACCCAACAATCTCCCCCTATTTGGAGAAGTCATAACCCTTAGTCAATGATATACACCACTCATAATTTACAATTACAAAATGATGTAAAACATATAAATGACAACAGGGTAAACTTGAACATGTAATAAAGCACACATGTATACTTATAAAAACATTGCAGAACAATTAAGAAACACACATATTTCAGAACATTCATACTATATTTAATATACTGTTCCAATAATGTTCCTTATACATTTTCAATGAAGTATTACAATGTTTTTCACTTAATCAGATTACAACAAGCATCAAGTTAATTCCTAATCTAGTGCTGATCAGGTTCTTTAATAACAATGCCTTTTCCAGCTTTAACTTGAGCTTTCACAGCAGCAGCAGCAGCAGGCTCAGCTTCAGCAGTCTTCTTCCCTTTTAGATCTTTCTTCTTCTGTTCTTCAGCCTTGATCTTTTGCCTTTCAAAATAATGATAAGGCTTAGGAAAGTACTTGCTAGGCTCCACAGCTGTGGGAGGTAGCTTTCCTAACTTGGCCTTCCTTCTATGTTGGACAATGGCTTCTTGCCTACTTTCATGCTTTCTCCATTCAGCCTCTGAGAACCACTTGTTCCTCTCATGGGCATTGTCCTTGGCTGCTTTCCAGGCTGTAAGAATTATGTTCCTAGAAGTAGGGCTCCATTGTTCAAAATCTGGCTTTTGCTCAGCAATTTCCCTAAACTTCTTCTTTGACAGCCTAGTTTCTTCTTCCTTGTCCAAAGCCTCTTGCATTGCAGCTGTGATAGGTTGAACAACCTTTTCCAAAATAACAGTTGGCTTGCCAGCAAGTGGACTATACATAGTGCTTATATCTGCATGAATCATTTCAAAGTCTGGAGGTGGATAGATTACATCAGCCACTGCTTGTTGCTCACCTCCAAGATATGTTCCTTGAATACCAGATTCAGCCACTTCATTGTCATCACACAGGGGAGGATATCCAAGTGTAGCCCTTATAGAATTTGAAATCCATTTTGCATGCTCAGAACTGGCCTTGACTAACACTCTCTCCCCCTTTATGACTTCTTGAGCCATATGATCCCTTACATCATCTTTCTGAAATCTGATTTGGCTATCCAAATATCTTATGCCCTCTTTAAAGAAAGGTCTAAGCTTTGTAAGCTGTTCTGATATGACCTTCTGGGAATCAGTGACTATTGCATTGTGAGATGCAGTCAGATTATCATTCATTCTCAACTGATTCTCTAGCACATAGCCTTGCTTGACTGCTATATCATCCACTTTCTCTTTAATTGTTTCTTGATGTTTAGCTAGATAGACCACAGCATTAGCACCCTTGGTAAAACAATCAGTCATTTCCCTTTTATTAAGGTTCATTTCAAACCTTATTGACTTCATTTCCTGTCCCAGATCAGATTGGAGAGCTTTGTGTCCTTCATCAACATAAGTTTCCAAGGCCTTCCTTTGTTCATCCATCTTGATTTGCAAGGCAAGCAATAGAGCACTGTAATCAGTGGATGGAGCTTGTTGTACCAGTGAGTGTTGAGCAACAGTTTGGAGAGCCTTCTTGTAGCTCTGGCTTCTCCTTTTAAAAACAAAGAACTTCTTTTTCTTAGCTTGCTCAGCTGCATCATCTTCAGATTCAGATGTACTTGCTATATCCACCCTATCCTTAGGGCTGGATGGTTTTTCAGTATGCACATCTTGTGCCTTCTCAGTAGCTAGCCTTATAGGCTCTTCCTCAATTTCCATGTTCTCCCCCTCAGCAGCAGCATCCTTTCCTGTATCAGCAGTATTCTTTTCCATATCAAAATCTTCTTGATCTAAGTTCAAAAACAGATCTTCCATGGTATACTCTGCTGGAGTCTGTGCAGGAGATGTACTTGGTTCTTCAACCACTTGATCAGGTACCACAACAGATGTGTCTGGAAGAACAACATCTGGTTCTTGGTGTGCTGGCTGATATTGCTGATGGTCATCAGACAAATCAGAATTTATTATAGAAAAATTGAAAGTTTTAAGGTCAACAAGTACCTCTTGAATGAGGAGGGTGGCTTGTTCACTCTCCAGTGTAGATGGTACTGCTACACCTGGAAGCTCCCCCTGAATGTCAGCTGCCTCCTGAGGAGCAGGTGTCTTCTCTGCAGTCACATCAACTGGACTTTCAGGAGTGAAGACCACATGTTCTTCACTGCCTGAGCTGCTGGAGGTCTCTTGAGGCACAGCAGCTGTCTTCCTCTTCTTCCTGGGAGGAGAGTCTCTCTTAGAAGCTTGTTTCTCAGGGGTGGCCAAGTCCTTTGACACCAGCACCCTTTCCCATCTTGAGAATATCCTGGAGTCCATTCTCCTCATATGATTGATCTTTGTTCCTGCTGCAGAGCTCATTACCTCTGGAATTGATCCAGCCAGGTAGAGACTTATTATCCTGCCCAGATTGGGCTTCTTCAGGCTTTCTTTAACTTTCTCATAAACCACCATTGACCAATCTGTCTTCAGAGTGAAGATGATCCTGGTCATGATTTCAAACATGGAGGCAGACACCCTGTCATGCCCTCCTGGTTTGCACAGGATTACCTTGCCCACTACTTCAGACAAGAACTTGCCTTGATTGTTCATCCCCTTCCTGTTGAAGACTGATCCCACCTTCATTTTTGGATCCAGGCCACACCAAGTAAGAGCTTCCCTGGTCTTGGAAGCAGTTACCTCCTCTTCTTCTTGAATCTTAGGTAGCTGAAGTACCTTTCTTAAAGACTTGGGGGATAGTTTGACTTTGGTGCCATGCACCCTTGACTTAATCCTGAAGCCTGAGTCATCTATAGACGCGCCTGAAAGGAATTCAATGACTTCCTTCTTCCAGATTTTTGTTGGTTCTGAAACCAAGAACTCCAAGCCTGAATTGGCAATTAGGGTTATCACTGATTTGAATTCCTGATCGCTGTCGTCGAATGCGCCTCGCACGAGCTCATAGCCCTCGTTGACATTCTCTTCCAGCTTGGGAGCCATTAGGGTTTGGAGATTGAGTCTTGAGATGAGAGAAATGTCGACACAAGAGTTTAGGTCTCGAAACTTTGAAAGCGTGTCGACAATCAAAGACAGAACCCTATTTATACCTTTCTTGTTTGAAGACGAACAGGCGGGATGAATTTCTAATGATGTGTCGACACTGTCAATAAGTGTCGACACTGACTTATAATGTCTCGACACTCATGTGTCGACACAAATTTAGTCAACAGATTTTATGTGTCGACACTTGGTTAAGTGTCGACACCACTATACTCGACATGTGTCGAGACTTTACTTAGAAAAATTCTGAGTAAAACTTAAGTGTCGACACTTTATTGAATGTGTCGACACCTACTCGACATGTGTCGACACTAACATTCTGAAGTGTCGACACTAAGCTTCCTAGATGTGTCGACACCATTTTTCTGAAGTGTCGACACTTACTATTCTGTGTCGACATAGACTTGTCTATGTGTCGACACCTTTTTACTTAGCCAATTTTTGTTCTGTATACTTAGTCTAAGTTTATCATACCTAGTTCAATTTTGAACCTATTAAACTTAGCTTCTTCTAAGGGCTTAGTGAACATATCAGCTATCTGATTATCTGTTTTAACATATTCAAGTGCAATATCATTTCTTTCTACATGCTCCCTAAGAAAGTGATATTTTATCTCAATATGTTTAGTTCTACTATGTGATACAGGGTTATTAGCTATGGAAATAGCACTAGTAGAATCACAATAAAGTGGAGTTCTACTTACCTGACATCCATAGTCTTCTAGCTGATGTTGAATCCACAGAAGTTGAGCACAGCAACTTCCTGCAGCTATATACTCTGACTCAGCTGTGGAGATGGCCACACTGGTTTGCTTCTTACTACTCCATGAAATGAGTCTTCCACCTAGGAATTGACAGGATCCAGTTGTGCTTTTTCTATCTTCTTTGCATCCTGCAAAGTCTGCATCTGAATAGCCTGTTAGATCAAAATCTCCATTCCTAGGGTACCAGAGGCCTAGATAAGGTGTGCCCTTTAGATATCTCAAGATTCTCTTGACTGCAGTCAAGTGAGACTCTTTAGGGCAGGCTTGATACCTGGCACAAACACATGTAGCATACATAATGTCAGGTCTACTTGCAGTCAAGTAAAGTAGGGAGCCAACTATCCCTCTATACAAGGTTTCATCCACAGGTTTCCCTGCATCATCCTTGCTTAGAGACATACTTGACCCCATAGGAGTCTTCATGGTACTGGAGGAATCCATACCATATTTCCTTATGAGTTCTAGGGTGAACTTAGACTGACATATGGATAATCCACTTTCAGTCTGTTTAACTTGGAGACCCAAGAAAAACTTCAGCTCTCCCATACTACTCATTTCAAATTGACTCTGCATAAGCTTTGCAAACTTTTTGCAAAGGCTACTTTCAGTAGACCCAAATATAATGTCATCTACATATATTTGGACAAGTATTACTTTGCCTCTAGATTCCCTAAGGAATAGAGTCTTATCTATTTTCCCCCTTGTGAACTTGTTCTCAATGAGGAAACTAGATAGGGTTTCATACCAAGCTCTAGGAGCTTGCTTTAACCCATACAATGCTTTCCTAAGTCTATAGACATAATGTGGAAAAGTAGGATCAACAAAACCTGAAGGCTGCTCCACATATACTTCTTCTTTTAAATTACCATTAAGGAATGCTGACTTCACATCCATTTGGTATACTTTGAATCCTTGGTAGGTTGCATAGGCCAAGAACATCCTTATGGCTTCCAGTCTGGCTACTGGAGCAAAGGTTTGATCAAAATCAATACCTTCTTCTTGCCTATATCCTTTTGCAACCAATCTTGCCTTATTTTTAATGATGACTCCTTGTTCATCTAACTTGTTTCTGTAGATCCATTTTGTTCCTATCACATTGTGATCTTTAGGCTTAGGAACTAAGTCCCAAACCTTGCACCTCTTGAACTGGTTTAGCTCTTCTTGCATAGCTTCAGTCCACTGTGGATCTTGTATTGCTTCTTCAAATTTCTTTGGTTCTATTTGAGACAGAAAACTTGAATATACTGCAGCATTCTGATTTCTGCTCCTTGTCTGAACACCTTGTCTTGGATCTCCAATGATCAGCTCCACTGGATGATCTCTTAGATGCCTGTTGGCTGGAGGCATCCTTACTTCTGGTTGTACTTCTTCAGCATCTTCATTATGCTGAGTTCCTTGTACTTCTTCAGCTTCTGGTACATGTAGTTCTCCCCCTGGACATAAGCCATCTTCTTCTTCTTGCTGTCTTGCAGCAGGTACATCTTCCATGGTTAGCTTGTCCATCTTCTTAGAAAGACCTGAGGGGCTGCACACACTACTAGACAACTCATTGTTAATTAGTTGTGACTCATCAAAAACTACATGCACAGACTCCTCTACAACTTGTGTAGTCAAGTTGTAGACTCTATAAGACTTACTATTACTGCTGTACCCAACAAACACTCCCTCTTGGGATTTGGCAGCAAACTTAGTTAAGTAAGTCTTCCCATTGTTAAGTATGAAGCATTTACAACCAAAAATCCTGAAATAGGATAGATTTGGTTTCCTGCCTTTCACTACTTCATAAGGGGTCTTGTTTAACCTTTTAGTGATGGTAGCCCTATTTATCACATGGCATGCAGTGTTTACTGCTTCAGCCCAGAAATATTCTGGCAGTGATGAATCACTTAATAGAGTTCTACCAGCCTCTATCAAGGTTCTATTTTTCCTTTCAGCAATGCCATTTTGCTGAGGTGTTCTAGGTGAAGAGAATTCTTGAAATATCCCATAGTCTTCACATAATTTTGTCATGCTTTCAGATTGAAACTCTGTACCATGGTCACTTCTAATTTTGACCACTGTACAGTTTAATTCATTCTGAATTTGCTTAACAAAACTGTGGAAGACACTAGGTGTTTCAGATTTCTGCTTTAAGAAGAACACCCAGGAAAACCTTGAGTAGTCATCAACAACTACAAAGGTGTAGACCTTCCTACCTAAGCTGTGAACTGGCATTGGACCAAATAGATCCATATGCAAGAGGTATAAACACCTCACAGCATCCTTGTTGTCAATGCTTCTAAAGGTGGATTTAGTCTGCTTGCCCTTTTGACAAGCTGAGCAAATGCCATCTTTGACACACTTAACTTGAGGACCATTCCTCACTAACTCTTTACTAAAGAGTTTGCCAATAGTCTTGTAATTAAGATGAGCAAGCCTCTTGTGCCACTTGACACATTGAGAGACTGTCTCATCAGCTACAAGACAAACTGGAGAACTATTGTTCTCAACCATAATGTCTAAACAATAGACATTTCTCTTCCTATAACCTGTCAAAATGATCTTTTGATCACTTGACCTCTTGATATGACAACCATTTTTAACAAATGAGATGTCATACCCTACATCACTTAATTGACTTATACTAATGAGGTTATGTTTCAAACCTTTAACATAAGCCACTTGAGTAATGGTAACAAGGTTAGAAGAAATGTTACCAAACCCTTTGATGATTCCTTTTTCAGAACCACCAAAGGTCACCTTTGGACCATTTTTGATAGGGATGTAGTCCTTCAGTAGTCCCCTAGTTCCAGTCATGTGTCTGGAACATCCACTATCCAAGTACCATGTAGGGGTATGGCCACTTGGATTCTCCTGCAAAACAAATTAATGAACCTTAGAACCCAAAGTAAACTTGGGTCCTTGGTGATTGTTAGTTTGCAAATTGACATAGCTACCTGCTGTCTTTCCAACAGGTAACTTGCTACTCAACTTGGCACTGGCATTGTGCCAACAATCCAAAGCAAAGTGGCCAACCTTGCCACAGCACCAACATTCAAATTTGTTGTACCTTTGCTTAGGTTCTGACTTAGCTGTCTTAACTACAGCAGTCTTGTTGAATGTTGGGGCTTTGCCCTTGGACTTGGACTGATCCTGAACAGTCCTAGCTGGAATAACAAAACCCAGTCCAGTCTTTCCTTTATGATGAACAAAATCATCAATCAAGGGTAGCACTGATTTAGGTTTTGAATACCTAGCTGCTAGCTCTTTCTCCTTCTGAAGATTAATCTCCAGTTTCTTAATTTGATCATTCTTAAATGTAATAGTACCCATCTGAATCACAGTAATGTGTTTCAGCCTGGCCACTTCATTCAGTTTTTGATCATAATTCTTCTCATAATCTATTGCAGCTGCCTTGAGATCAGCAATTTCCTTGGCCAAATTTTTGGCTAGGGTCTTGCTTTTCTTATAGGCTTGCAATAGTACTTGATATTCATCTAGGAGTTGATGAATATCTCCCTCAGACTCAGATATATTCTCATCACTTGATGAAGAATAATCTGACTCTGAACTAGAACTGGAATCAGAACTTTGAGTTAGACCTTGTACCTGACTGGGTCCTGGCTGCTCCAGGTTTTTGGTACTTTCAGTCAAAGCCATCAGTCCTTGGCTTTGACAGTCTTCTTGCTCATAGATAGATTCCATGATCTGCATAAACTCTTCTTCTTCCTCAGCAAATAGCCCAATATAGGCTTCAGCATCTGTCTCAGTGTCTGAAGAAGACATATCTGAAAGAGTCTTCTCATTCTTTGCAACAAAGGACTTTTCCTTCTTTCCCTTGAAGTGAGTTTTCTTTTTGTCACTGGATTCCTTCCTTCTTTCAGGACAGTCTGCAATAACATGGCCCTGTCTATTGCAGCAGTAACAAATTATCTTGGATCCAGTTGCCTTACTTGTCTTGGTCCTTTTCTTGTCCTTCTTTGAAGGCTTCTTTTCCTGATACTGAACCTCTTTCCCTTTGGAAGATGAAGGTCTAGACCTCCACTGTTTCTTCTTAAGGAACTTCTGAAAATGTCTGGTGAATGCAGCAAAGTCTTCATCACTTTCACTGCTTGTAGATTTTGTACTTTCAGACTCTTCAGATTCTGATTCAACTACCTCTGGAGGAGGAGTTGATGACTTGGTCCTGCTCTTTCTGGGTACATCTGACTTAAAGGCAACAGTCTTTTCCCTGTATTCAGTCCTTGTTGACTTTTCTTCTTCTTTTCTTACTGACAATTGCATCTCATAAGATAACAACTTGCCAAAAAGTGTGGGAGGAGGAATTTCTCCCAACTTTGCCATTTCTCTGATGGCACAAATCTTGGTGTCCCAGTCTTTGGTTAGGGACCTTAAGAATTTGTCATTCAACTCATAGTTTGTGAACTCTCTTCCATATGACATGAGTTCATTTACAATTCTATAAAATTTCTTGTAGCATTCAGTGATGCTATCTCCTCTTCCTTGCCTAAAGCTCTCATATTCTTGATTAAGCAAGGACTTCCTATCTTGCCTTACTTCTTCAGAACCTTCCATATAGACAATGAGGGTGTCCCACATTTCTTTTGCAGTTTTACAGTGAATAAGGTTCTGGAAGGTGGCATCATCAATTGCACTAACTATTATATTCTGTGCTCTTTTGTCCATGGTTGCTAGGACAATCTCATCCTTGGTCATTTCAGAGAAATCCTTTGGAGTCCTCTGATTTGCATCCAATACTGAAATCTTCATGGGCACATATGGCCCTTCTTTGACTGTGATGTATATCCTAGGGTCAGAGGCTTCCATAAAAAGCCTAACCCTCTCTTTCCAGATCCCAAAGATCTCTTTTCTGCATATAGGTAGTTTCATTGAACCCAACTCCTTATGATTCTCTGAAGAACCCATGTTCTTGATTTTCTTGAAACTGTTTCCTGTTTCCTGACTTATACTGAATCTGCCAAACTGGATCTCCTCAGACAGTTAGTCCTGATTTTGAGGAACCTGGCTCTGATACCACTTGAAAGATATGGTACCTAAACACCTAGAGGGGGGGGGGGTGAATAGGTGACCTAATCCTTTTCTAACTTTTGTTTGGCAGTCAACAGTTTATAACACAGATTTCTGAATAAGTTATCACAGCACACAGCAATTCTCAACACAGTACAATCACAGCACAACAGACACACTAATTTTATAGTGGTTCCCCAATCTTTGGGTACATCCACTTCCCCCTTCGCCTATCTAGCAGTGTACTAGATTCGGCCAAACTTCTCCACTAGCTCAGAACCCAACAAGGTTCCTACCTCAGGCCCAAAGCCTTACACTCAGCCAAAATGCCTACACTCAGCCACCCAGGCCTACACTCAGCCAATTAAAGGCCTACACTCAGAGTTCTTCAACTCCTACACTCAGGCACCAAGCCCTACCCTCAGCCTTTATAAAATAGGCTTACAATCACTCAGATCCAATGGATCTTACAAGTTTAAAATAGAAATTACAAATGCTAACTCTACAACTCAGAAAGGATGAGAGGAGTTGAGAGTTTCTTGAAGAGTTCTTGGAAGAACTCAGCTTGATCCAAACTGACTTAGCTTTCTTCAAAGCTTCTTGAGTAGAACTGAATTAGTCTGAATCTTCTGCAGTTGATCCTTGATCTCTGCTTCTTGAAATCCAGATGACTCTGAATTCTTCTTTTCAGCCTTAGTTCCAAAGACTGAATCCTTGGTTGGAGCTCTCTCTCTCCAACTACTTAGATCTGCAGTTGGACTGCCTGATCTTCTTGTGTTGATCTTCTGTGTATCACTTCTTGATTAAGTCTGATCAACTACTTCAATTATTATCACACCATGTAATGATTGTGAACTTCTTAACAACTACTCCTATTTTACTTTAAACTGTGGGTGCCTATTTATAGGCTTCCTTTATGGTAACCGGCTGATCCGGTTTATAACAGACTTTTGACTTCTCTGACAGTTGCTGTAGACCGGCTGGATTGGCAGCTGTCATGTCAACCAGTCACTTCTTGAAATTCTGCTAACTGTCAGTTAGTGTCGAGACTTTCTGTTCTTAAGTGTCGACACTTATAGACCAAGTGTCGACACATGTTGTGTAAGTGTCGACACAAGTCTACAAGGTGTCGACACAATTCCTTGTATGTCTCGACACAGTTTCTTCTGCATGTGTCGACACTAAAATTGAGTGTCGACACAAGTACTTGTACTTCATTCTTTAACTGTATTCTTCTAAGTGTCGACACATCTCCTTTGTGTCGACACATCTTCATGTGTTGAAACTGTCAAGTGTCGACACTGATTCTTGGTGTCGACACAAGTCTTCATTCTTGATTCTTCAGCTGAGTGTCGACACATTCCCTTAGTGTCGACACTTATACTTAGAATATTTTACAACTTTTCTGTTCTTTGCTAAGTGTCGACACAGCTCCTTGTGTCGACACTTTCTTCAAGTGTAGAGTCTTCAACTAAGTGTCGACACTTTGTGCTGAGTGTCGACACATTCTTACAAATACTGAGTCTTTAGCTAAGTGTCGACACATTGTGTTGAGTGTCGACACTTACTTCCAGTGCTGAGTCTTCTGCATAGTGTCGACACACTGTGTTGAGTGTCGACACTTGTACTTAGAATCTGTAGACTTTTGCTGAGTGTCGACACTCACTTCAAGTGTCGACACTTTCTGATGTAGACACAGCTCTTCTGGGTGTCGACACTTCTGCTAAGTGTCGACACAGCTTTTCTGCATTCTTCTACACTGAGTGTCGACACAGCTCCAAGTGTCGACACTTTCTGACTGGTGTCGACTCTTCTTCCCAGGTGTCGACACAATGACTCCAAGTGTCGACACTGCATGTCTGGGTGTCGACACAAGCTTTCTCAAGTGTCGACACTTTGCCTCTGGGTGTCGACACATGGACTTAGAAATTTTCAGCTTCAGTCCAGTGTATACCTAACCTGCACAAGTAACTCAAACAAACATCAAATACATTCTGATGTATATCATTGAGTTAGGTGAGGCTTCTTCAAATCAGGTACATTTGACCAATGTACCCAACAGGCACCATGCCGATGCTCGCCTGATGGATATTATTATAGGAGAATTCCACTAGTGGCAAGAGCCTTTCCCATGGCTCTCCTCTGTCCAGCACACATAACCTCAATAAATCTTCCAGTGTCCTGATGGTCCTTTCAGACTGCCCGTCCGTCTGTGGGTGGAATGCAGTACTAAAGGTTAGGCGCGAGCCCAAATACGCCTGTACCGCCTTCCACTCATTGGATGTAAATCGACCATCCCGATCCGAAACAATTGTCTTGGGCACGCCATGATACCGTACAAATTGCTCCACAAAAAGGCGTACTAAAACATCCACGTGTGCTTCCTTCTTCATTGGAATGAACTGGGCCACCTTTGTCAGTCGATCAACAATAACCCACACTGAATCATTCCCGGAGCGGGAACGGGGTAACCCATGAACAAAGTCCATGGAGATATCCTCGAACTTCCATTCGGGGATGGGCAGCGACTGCAACAAACCACCGGGACTCCTGCATTCAGCCTTCACTCTTTGACATGCTTCACAATGAGTGACATAATACCGGACATCCTTCTTCATTCCCGGCCAACACATGGTCTTTCGCAATCCGGCGTACATCTTTGCAATACCCGGGTGCACTGAATATTGAGAGGAATGTGCCTCTCTCAAGATATCCTCCCGAATTTTGCCGCCCTTGGGAATATAGAGTCGGCCACGAAAATAAACGAGGCCGTCTTTAAGTGTGTACTCATCGGTGGTCCCATCTTCAATTGCCTTGATTGTCGGGGCCAAGGCCGCATCCATTCCTTGCTCCACCCGAATCCGGTCTCGGATATCACAAACTATGCTCATGTTGGCCAAATACTCCGCATGCTATGCCGAAGGAGCCTTGAATACTAGAGTAATTTCCATCTCCTCGATCATCCGAGCCAACTCCATACTCATCAACCGAGACTCTAGGCTAGAGCCTGGCGCTTTTTTACTCAAGGCATCGGCTACCGAGTTCGCTTTCCCGGGGTGGTAGTTCATGGTGAACTCATAGTCGCATAGAAATTCCAACCACCGCCGTTGTCTCAGGTTCAACTCCTTCTGAGTGTGGACATACTTCAAGTTCTTGTGATCGGAAAAGATCTCGCAGTGTACGCCATATAGGTAATGCCTCCAGACCTTCAAAGCGAAGACCACTGCTCCCAACTCCAAATCATGAACCGGGTAATTGATTTCATATTTCTTTAACTGCCTTGAAGCATATGCGATCACGTGCCCGTGCTGCATCAATACCGCTCCCATCCCTTGATATGATGCGTCCGTGTAAACTTGGAATCCTTCCTTCCCCGACGGAAGTGCAAGGATGGGGGCGGAGGTAAGCCTATCCTTCAGCTCTTGAAATGCCGCTTCACATTGAGGTGTCCACTCAAATGGCACACCCTTCTTCGTCAAGGAGGTAAGGGGAAGGGCAATCTTGGAAAATCCTTTCACGAACTTGCGGTAGTACCCAGCAAGTCCAAGAAAGATTCGTACATCGGCCGCCGACTTCAAGGGCGACCACTCCTTCACGGCTCGCACCTTTGCTGGATCCACCACTAATCCTGCTCCACTGATCACATGCCCCAAGAAGGCTACCTCCTTAAGCCAGAATTCACACTTGCTAAACTTGGCATACAAGGCATGCTCCTTCAATTTCTTCAAAACCAAGGTCAGGTGCTCGACATGCTCCTCCTCCGTCTTTGAGTAGACCAAGATATCGTCGATGAAAACAATGACGAAGATGTCCAAATACGGTTCAAACACCTTGTTCATCAAACTCATGAAGGCCGAAGGGGCATTTGTGAGCCCAAACGGCATTACTGTGAACTCATACAAACCATACCTCGAACTGAAGGCCGTTTTCTGGATGTCCCCTTCTTGTATCCTCAACTGATAGTATCCGGAGCGCAAATCCAATTTAGAAAACCAATGTGCTCCCACTAGTTGATCGAACAACTCATCGATCCGAGGTAGTGGATAAGTGTTCCGCACCGTCAACCGATTGAGTTCCCGATAATCTATGCACAATCGCAGGGTTCCATCCTTCTTCTTTACGAACAGCACAGGGGCTCCCCATGGTGATGAACTGGGGCGAACGAACCCTGAATCCACCAGTTCTTGCAATTGAACTCTAAACTCCGCGAGTTCTTTCGGAGCCATTCTGTACGGAGCCTTGGATACAGGCTTGGCACCTGGTACTAGATTGATCTGGAAGTCAACCTCTCTATGCGGAGGTAATCCTGGTAGCTTCTCAGGAAATACCTCGGGAAAATCCCGCACAACCCGTACATCCTTTAATTCCAACGCTTCCTCCTTCAACTCGAACCAGATCGTGAAGACCTCCTCCCCCTTCATATGAGCTTTTACAACCTGGACGGAAGATAACATCATGCGAGGCGCGAAGCCAATACCTTGGAAGATGACGTCAGAGTCTCCATGTCTCAAATAGATCCGCTTCTCCGCGCAGTCGATCCTCGCGAAGTGCCAATCCAGCCATGTCATGCCCAAAATGATGTCAAACTCCGGCATTCTCAGAACCGTGGCCGGCATATCAAAGGCCTTCCCATCAATAAATAACTCCAACTCGCACTTGGCGGTTGCGATCATCTCCGAGCCATCCGGAAGGCGTACACGTCGGGCTATGCCAGTGAAGTACTGCACATCCTCCACGTCTTTTATGAAATCCTCGGACACAAAGGAGTAAGAGGCACCGGTATCGAACATCGCATAGGCTGTCTTCCTGCCAATAATCACGGTGCCTAAGTACCAACAACCAAAACTTATTGCTAGTGGCTAGTAAGTTCTAATCAATTCAAGTTAGACCATGCAAATATGTAAATTAATTAAATCATACCTGCAATCACATCTTGTGGGTTCCGTTCCTGCGCCATGTCAAGCACGTACACCTGATCCCGGACCGGTCCGGGGTTTCCTCTTCGCGGTCCTCGTCCTCGACCACGCATATATCCCCGCCCTCGTGGAGCTGCTGGAGGGAGAGCAGGAGGGAGAGCAGGAGGGAGAGCAGGAGGGGCGTTCCCATATAGCTGCGGTCAAAAACGCCGGATGTGGCCCGGCTGGTTGCATTCGAAGCACACCAGACCACGACGCCCTTCAGGTTGTTGAAATCGCTGAGGCTGTGGGGGTGGAGGCAACGCAGGCGGCTGCGGAACTGGATGTTCCACCCTATAGTTTCGGTGGACACGCCCTCCACCTCTTTGATAACCTCTTCCTCCTCTGAAGTCCCGTCTCCTTCTATTACTTGGGCCGGCTTCCATCACGTCCTCCGCAGGCCTCTTACTACATCCCAGGTGGTCCGCCTCCAATCTTTTCGCCATATCAATGATCTCCGCCAAGCTACCATCCGCTATAAACAAAAGGGACTATCTTAGGGGATCTCGCAGCCCTTTATAGAAGCGCTTGGCATAACCTCTGTCATCCAACTCATAAGAATCCGCAAACCTTGCGAGATGCTGGAATTCCCGCTGGTATTCTGTAACCGACTTTGATCCCTGCTTTAGTAGAAGGAACCTCTGCTCAAGCTCATCTCGGGCCGATGTAGGGATAAAGTGCTCCAAGAAAACACCCGAGAATTCACTCCAACTTATCTCAGTGTAGATCCGGCCTTGGAAGGTAGAGCCCATGAGGGACTTCCACCACCTCTTCGCATGTAAGTCCAAGACGGACACTGCCAATGTCACTGCCATGTTGGCTGGGCAACGGATACCAGCCAACAACTCCTGTATCGTGTATAGCCATTCCTCTATACGTACGGCTGACTCCGTCCCAAGGTAGACGGGAGGGGAGAGAGCCCGGAAGGTGCTCAGCCAGTTGGAGCTCGGGGCCTGTTGTTGCACCGGAGCATGCTGTGCCTTAAAAGCATCAAGAATGGCGGTGAGCGTCTGCCCCAACTCAGACTGTTCGAACTGAGTGGGTATGGGAGGGGTAGGAGTACCCCCCATCGGCTCAACATGCAGTGGAACCTATACATACACGACAAATTTGTGGTCAGGTTGGCTAAACTTAAGGTCAAAGTTGGACAAACTTAATGTGAATTACATATGGGCACACCACTGCTTCCGCTAAGTCAGTTTGTCCCCAAACTGACTAACCAAACGGGGGTGGCACCATTGTTGAATGACTTCTTAGTTGAGGATCGTGGCAAATTGATACCATTTGTAAGACCCCCCCTCCCGGATCCCAAAACACGGCACGAAGGGGGAGTCTTATGCCCGGAACAGCCGCCTTGCGGTAGCATTAGCACACGGGCTAACCTGTACCACAAGACGCCTATTCTGCCGGCTACAACCATATCAATATAAATGCCAACCCAACCAAATAAATAAGCAAGAGAAGTCAAAATCCACACTAAGTAATATATAATGTCCAAAACATCAATAATGAGAAGCTAAACATGCTTCTACAAAATATCAGAGTACAGCTAATCATTGCCCAAACGGGCTACATCAGAGTAATCAAAATACTAACATCAATAACCGACGGTATCGACGGCACCGTCACATCAGGACCTGTCGTCCTGGCCTGGCTGTCCTGCTGCGTAGTCTGCGGCTGCTCTACCTGCGGCGTGACCTCCTAAAAAGGTAAACGTAGCAACCGTTAGTCGAAACGACTAAGTGGTTTCACATCCGCTCCCCCGGCGACTCCTCGGCACCGGGCGGAGAAAAGGAACAAGAGTATAGTATATAACAAGTATGCAAGTAAAGGAGTATAAGCAGGTGGCAAGGTACATGAATATAATGTATAATCTAGCAGTTCTACAAGCTAACATCATATATCAACAGGTGTAAGGAAATCTACAGCAGGAAAGTAACTTAACTTATAAGAGTGCCCATACAAACTTATAAGTTAAGGGTCGGGTTACATAAAGTAACTCATCGTATAGGAGTGCCCATACAAACTTATACGATGAGGATCTTGTTGTGCAATGTATGAAATGCTATGAATGTTATGCAATGACTCACCCATGCACACCCATGCAATTGCTATGTCGACACAGACTATAGTTCCCACTTTTCGAGCAGGTAGCTAACCTCTCAGGCATCAGCCGCCGTGGCCAGGCGGTGACAGTAGAACAGGCACTTCTACTACTAGGCGGGTATCACACTACTTCACCTAGGCCTCCGTACGCCTCAATGCTAAGAACACAACAGCGGAGCCCATGCGTACTATGGCCCAACGGGGTCTTGGGTAGATGTGCACCAAGAACACAGCCCGAACTGGCCTTGTGTGACCCGGAAGGGGCCTCGGAAGAAAGCACGAGGGCACAGCCCAACCGTTCACATGGCCGGAGGGGCCTCGGGACGTGAACACCGAGGACACAGCCCAAACCGACCAAGTCTAACTGTCAACTCCCGTCGGTGTGACGACTGGCGAGCCGTAGACCTGCCACACTATCCTTAACCCAGGATTACGACACCGCGTTTCGACTCACACCACATGCAAATACCACAGCAACATATCATGGAAGGGGCCTCGAAAGTAAACACGAGGACACAGCCCAACCCTCCATCCACACCTTATCTCAACACAACCAAAACAAGTGACGGTCAACACCGCACTTACATCCCTTCACAATACTACCCGTAGGGAGACGACTCTCTAAGTATTGGACTACAAGACTCATTTCATTAATCAAACATGTCCATGATCATAATCTATTCATCTATATGACTTTCCAAATGATGACAATGTAATATAAACATGATGCGCATATAAAGATCTATCTCACTTTTCATTTGATAATGTCATAATATAAACAGGAAGTGCACAATTATCAATCTTTCAATTCCTACCAATTCAGTTCGTTTAAATAATATTGTTTCTCAATTTGATAATATGAAATCTGCAACAAATGATTAATCATTCATCCAAGCCAAGTGTCTTGCATTATTAATTCCACCGAATCAAAATCCATTTTTCCATTAAGCCCAGAATTTAGGTGCAGGCTGAATCTGGACAGCAACTTCGACCGGAGATTCCCGAAGCTACAGGAATCCGGTGAAGACGTGTAACCCCACTATGGAAAGGTCTTTCCGAGGTCTACAACTCTCGTATTCAGACCTCAACCCAGATTTGACATTATCCTATTTGAAATCGGACTTGAAGTCCGCTGCGTACAGAACACAGTTTCTGCATACAAGATTTATTGAACACCATTTTCGTTTAGACTTTCCCGTGGCTACAGACTTCGCCAGAAGTCGTGCAACCATTCGTTGGAAAGGTATTTTCAAGGGCTTCAACTTTCGTGTTAAGCCGAAAGCCCAGATCTGGCCATAGCGTACATAAAAATGGCCACGAAGTTCGCTGCGCGCAGAATACAGATTCTGCACGCATCTTAAGGCGGAATGAACGGCATCGGTTCATCTTCCTCCTCAAAGCGATTCTTCCCAAATCATTCCAGAAAACCTCCTCCCTTATTCACCCTCAAGAGGCCAATATCCTTCACGAAACCATCCCTTATCATCACATTGAAGAAGGCGTGGTTGAAGAGATCTAAAACCTAAGACACAAGTCTTAGCATGGCCTTTCCTAGAAAACTCCTCCTCACCATCAAGACTCTCTTGAGTCGATGTCTCGCCTAGGAAAATAACTATAGATCTAGCACCAAGGGAGAGGGTAGGAAACTCACATTGGCTCCAGCGGTACCACCATTTCCGGCCATGGATCTCGTAGTTCTCCTTGGCGGCATCTTCTCTTTCACGGCGGTGGCGGATCTCCTTCGGTAGAACTTGCTCCAGCAATTTCCCTCTCACCAGGAGTTCTCACAGGAATTAGGGGATGAAATGAACATGAAAACGCCTAGGGTTTTCTGTCCCCCTTATATATAAAAAGTGACACGGGTAGGGACACGACTGTGTCCTTACCCGTGTCCTTCCTGGCAAAGCGGCAATGACAGTTTCCATGTCGGTTCAATATTTGACACGGCCGTGTTCCTGGCCGTGTCCTTGGCTGTGTCCTTCTCGGGTTGCATCTCGACGATCTATCAAAAATTGTCGACTCGGCACACACGGGTAGGGACACGGCCGTGTCGCTACCCGTGTCACATGATGTCGACACAACTCGTCAGTCTCGACAAGGCGTGTCGAGTGTAACTCGACACACACGGGTAGGGACACGGCCGTGTCGCTACCCGTGTCACATGATGTCGACACGGCTCGTCAGACTCGACACGGCGTGTCGAGTGTAACTCGACACACACGGGTAGGGACACGGCCGTGTCGCTACCCGTGTCACATGATGTCGACACGGCTCGTCAGACTCGACACGGCGTGTCGAGTGTAACTCGACACACACGGGTAGGGACACGCCCGTGCTACCCGCTACCCGTGTCACTACCCGTGTCACTACCCGTGTCACTACCCGTGTCTCTCTGCACTGATTTCTCCACTTCTCCACAAGTGCAGTCCAATTCCCTGCAGTTCTCAGGACTCGAGTCAACCCTCCTGACTCAAAAACACACACTAGGGGCCTAGAACGATTCGGGACGTTACAAATCCTATAAACAAAATAAAAGATTTCGTCCCCGAAATCAGGCTTAGGCTGAGGGGAGAAATGCATAACATGAAATTTAACATATTCTTTTAAATAAGATTACCTTGAGCAAACAACTCCGGGTAGCGTTTCTGCATCAAATCCATTGGCTCCCACGTGTACTCCTCTTTCCCATGATTCGACCATAGTACCTTCACCAAGGGTACACTTTTGCGGCGCAAAGTTCTTGTCTCGCTGTCAACAATCCGCACCGGCTCTAGTCGCACAGACCTATCTGATGCCACTGCACCATCAGTAGTGGGAATATACTGGTCGGGCCGCAACAGTGCTTTTCGAAGCGACGACACATGAAACACGTCGTTGAGATTTTCTAGTTCTGGTGGTAACTCCAACCGATAGGCCAACGGGCCGATCCTTTCTAGTATAATATAAGGCCCAACATATCTTGGGCTGAGCTTTTTCACCCCACGTACCCGCGACACACCATGCATCGGCCGAATCTTGAGAAACACTTTTTCGCCCACTTGGAACTCCACCATCCGGTGCTTTTTATTGTAATATTTCGCCTGTCGACTTTGAGCCTCCAACATGCGATCCCGTATCAATCTGACCGCCGCATCAGTATCATCTATGTATTCGTTTCCCAATGCCTTCGGATCTTCATCTTGCACCCAAGACAAGGGAGTCCTGCACCTTCTTCCGTAAAGGGCTTCATGGGGCGCCATGCCGATGCTCGCCTGATGGCTATTATTATAGGAGAATTCCACTAGTGGCAAGAGCCTTTCCCATGGCTCTCCTCTGTCCAGCACACATAACCTCAATAAATCTTCCAGTGTCCTGATGGTCCTTTCAGACTGCCCGTCCGTCTGTGGGTGGAATGTAGTACTAAAGGTTAGGCGCGAGCCCAAATACGCCTGTACCGCCTTCCACTCATTGGATGTAAATCGACCATCCCGATCCGAAACAATTGTCTTGGGCACGCCATGATACCGTACAAATTGCTCCACAAAAAGGCGTACTAAAACATCCACGTGTGCTTCCTTCTTCATTGGAATGAACCGGGCCACCTTTGTCAGTCGATCAACAATAACCCACACGGAATCATTCCCGGAGCGGGAACGGGGTAACCCATGAACAAAGTCCATGGAGATATCCTCGAACTTCCATTCGGGGATGGGCAGCGACTGCAACAAACCACCGGGACTCCTGCATTCAGCCTTCACTCTTTGACATGCTTCACAATGAGTGACATAATACCGGACATCCTTCTTCATTCCCGGCCAACACATGGTCTTTCGCAATCCGGCGTACATCTTTGCAATACCCGGGTGCACTGAATATTGAGAGGAATGTGCCTCTCTCAAGATATCCTCCCGAATTTTGCCGCCCTTGGGAATATAGAGTCGGCCACGAAAATAAACGAGGCCGTCTTTAAGTGTGTACTCATCGGTGGTCCCATCTTCAATTGCCTTGATTGTCGGGGCCAAGGCCGCATCCATTCCTTGCTCCACCCGAATCCGGTCTCGGATATCACAAACTATGCTCATGTTGGCCAAATACTCCGCATGCTCTGCCGAAGGAGCCTTGAATACTAGAGTAATTTCCATCTCCTCGATCATCCGAGCCAACTCCATACTCATCAACCGAGACTCTAGGCTAGAGCCTGGCGCTTTTCTACTCAAGGCATCGGCTACCGAGTTCGCTTTCCCGGGGTGGTAGTTCATGGTGAACTCATAGTCGCATAGAAATTCCAACCACCGCCGTTGTCTCAGGTTCAACTCCTTCTGAGTGTGGACATACTTCAAGTTCTTGTGATCGGAAAAGATCTCGCAGTGTACGCCATATAGGTAATGCCTCCAGACCTTCAAAGCGAAGACCACTGCTCCCAACTCCAAATCATGAACCGGGTAATTGATTTCATATTTCTTTAACTGCCTTGAAGCATATGCGATCACGTGCCCGTGCTGCATCAATACCGCTCCCATCCCTTGATATGATGCGTCCGTGTAAACTTGGAATCCTTCCTTCCCCGACGGAAGTGCAAGGATGGGGGCGGAGGTAAGCCTATCCTTCAGCTCTTGAAATGCCGCTTCACATTGAGGTGTCCACTCAAATGGCACACCCTTCTTCGTCAAGGAGGTAAGGGGAAGGGCAATCTTGGAAAATCCTTTCACGAACTTGCGGTAGTACCCAACAAGTCCAAGAAAGATTCGTACATCGGCCGCCGACTTCAAGGGCGACCACTCCTTCACGGCTCGCACCTTTGCTGGATCCACCACTAATCCTGCTCCACTGATCACATGCCCCAAGAAGGCTATCTCCTTAAGCCAGAATTCACACTTGCTAAACTTGGCATACAAGGCATGCTCCTTCAATTTCTTCAAAACCAAGGTCAGGTGCTCGACATGCTCCTCCTCCGTCTTTGAGTAGACCAAGATATCGTCGATGAAAACAATGACGAAGATGTCCAAATACGGTTCAAACACCTTGTTCATCAAACTCATGAAGGCCGAAGGGGCATTTGTGAGCCCAAACGGCATTACTGTGAACTCATACAAATCATATCTCGAACTGAAGGCCGTTTTCTGGATATCCCCTTCTTGTATCCTCAACTGATAGTATCCGGAGCGCAAATCCAATTTAGAAAACCAATGTGCTCCCACTAGTTGATCGAACAACTCATTGATCCGAGGTAGTGGATAAGTGTTCCGCACCGTCAACCGATTGAGTTCCCGATAATCTATGCACAATCGCAGGGTTCCATCCTTCTTCTTTACGAACAGCACAAGGGCTCCCCATGGTGATGAACTGGGGCGAACGAACCCTGAATCCACCAGTTCTTGCAATTGAACTCTAAACTCCGCGAGTTCTTTCGGAGCCATTCTGTACGGAGCCTTGGATACAGGCTTGGCACCTGGTACTAGATTGATCTGGAAGTCAACCTCTCTATGCGGAGGTAATCCTGGTAGCTTCTCAGGAAATACCTCGGGAAAATCCCGCACAACCCGTACATCCTTTAATTCCAACGCTTCCTCCTTCAACTTCGAACCAGATCGTGAAGACCTCCTCCCCCTTCATATGAGCTTTTACAACCTGGACGGAAGATAACATCATGCGAGGCGCGAAGCCAATACCTTGGAAGATGACATCAGAGTCTCCATGTCTCAAATAGATCCGCTTCTCCGCGCAGTCGATCCTCGCGAAGTGCCAATCCAGCCATGTCATGCCCAAAATGATGTCAAACTCCGACATTCTCAGAACCGTGGCCAGCATATCAAAGGCCTTCCCATCAATAAATAACTCCAACTCGCACTTGGCGGTTGCGATCATCTCCGAGCCATCCGGAAGGCGTACACGTCGGGCTATGCCAGTGAAGTACTGTACATCCTCCACGTCTTTTATGAAATCCTCGGACACAAAGGAGTGAGAGGCACCGGTATCGAACAGCGCATAAGCTGTCTTCCTGCCAATAATCACGGTGCCTAAGTACCAACAACCAAAACTTATTGCTAGTGGCTAGTAAGTTCTAATCAATTCAAGTTAGACCATGCAAATATGTAAATTAATTAAATCATACCTGCAATCACATCTTGTGGGTTCCGTTCCTGCGCCATGTCAAGCGCGTACACCTGATCACGGACCGGTCCGGGGTTTCCTCTTAGTGGTCCTCGTCCTCGACCACGCATATATCCCCGCCCTCGTGGAGCTGCTGGAGGGAGAGCAGGAGGGAGAGCAGGAGGGAGAGCAGGAGGGGCGTTCCCATATAGCTGCGGGCAAAAACGCCGGATGTGGCCCGGCTGGTTGCATTCGAAGCACACCAGACCACGACGCCCTTCAGGTTGTTGAAATCGCTGAGGCTGTGGGGGTGTAGGCAACGCAGGCGGCTGCGAAACTGGATGTTCCACCCTATAGTTTCGGTGGACACGCCCTCCACCTCTTTGATAACCTCTTCCTCCTCTGAAGTCCCGTCTCCTTCTATTACTTGGGCCGGCTTCCATCACGTCCTCTGCAGGCCTCTTACTACATCCCAGGTGGTCCGCCTCCTAATCTTTTCGCCATATCAATGATCTCCGCCAAGCTACCATCCCCTATAAACAAAAGGGACTGCCTTAGGGGATCTCGCAGCCCTTTATAGAAGCGCTTGACATAACCTCTGTCATCCAACTCATAAGAATCCGCAAACCTTGCGAGATGCTGGAATTCCCGCTGGTATTCTGTAACCGACTTTGATCCCTGCTTTAGTAGAAGGAACCTCTGCTCAAGCTCATCTCGGGCCGATGTAGGGATAAAGTGCTCCAAGAAAACACCCGAGAATTCACTCCAACTTATCTCAGTGTAGATCCGGCCTTGGAAGGTAGAGCCCATGAGGGACTTCCACCACCTCTTCGCATGTAAGTCCAAGACGGACACTGCCAATGTCACTGCCATGTTGGCTGGGCAACGGATACCAGCCAACAACTCCTGTATCGTGTCTAGCCATTCCTCTGTACGTACGGCTGACTCCGTCCTAAGGTAGACGGGAGGGGAGAGAGCCCGGAAGGTGCTCAGCCAGTTGGAGCTCGGGGCCTGTTGTTGCACCGGAGCCTGCTGTGCCTTAAAAGCATCAAGAATGGCGTTGAGCGTCTGCCCCAACTCAGACTGTTCGAACTGAGTGGGTATGGGAGGGGTAGGAGTACCCCCCATCGGCTCAACATGCAGTGGAACCTACACATACACGACAAATTTGTGGTCAGGTTGGCTAAACTTAAGGTCAAAGTTGGACAAACTTAATGTGAATTACATATGGGCACACCACTGCTTCCGCTAAGTCAGTTTGTCCCCAAACTGACTAACCAAACGGGGGTGGCACCATTGTTGAATGACTTCTTAGTTGAGGATCGTGGCAAATTGATACCATTTGTAAGACCCCCCCCTCCCGGATCCCAAAACACGGCACGAAGGGGAGTCTTATGCCCGGAACAGCCGCCTTGCGGTAGCATTAGCACACGGGCTAACCTGTACCACAAGACGCCTATTCCGCCGGCTACAACCATATCAATATAAATGCCAACCCAACTAAATAAATAAGCAAGAGAAGTCAAAATCCACACTAAGTAATATATAATGTCCAAAAACATCAATAATGAGAAGCTAAACATGCTTCTACAAAATATCAGAGTACAGCTAATCATTGCCCAAACGGGCTACATCAGAGTAATCAAAATACTAACATCAGTAACCGACGGTATCGACGGCACCGTCACATCAGGACCTGTCGTCCTGGCCTGGCTGTCCTGCTGCGTAGTCTGCGGCTGCTCTACCTGCAGCGTGACCTCCTAAAAAGGTAAACGTAGCAACCGTTAGTCGAAACGACTAAGTGGTTTCACATCCGCTCCCCCGGCGACTCCTCGGCACCGGGCGGAGAAAAGGAACAAGAGTATAGTATATAACAAGTATGCAAGTAAAGGAGTATAAGCAGGTGGCAAGGTACATGAATATAATGTATAATCTAGCAGTTCTACAAGCTAACATCATATATCAACAGGTGTAAGGAAATCTACAGCAGGAAAGTAACATAACTTATAAGAGTGCCCATACAAACTTATAAGTTAAGGGCCGGGTTACATAAAGTAACTCATCGTATAGGAGTCCCATACAAACTTATACGATGAGGATCTTGTTGTGCAATGTATGAAATGCTATGAATGTTATGCAATGACTCACCCATGCACACCCATGCAATTGCTATGTCGACACAGACTATAGTTCCCACTTTTCGAGCAGGTAGCTAACCTCTCAGGCATCAGCCGCCGTGGCCAGGCGGTGACAGTAGAACGGGCACTTCTACTACTAGGCGGGTATCACACTACTTCACCTAGGCCTCCGTACGCCTCAACGCTAAGAACACAACAGCGGAGCCCATGCGTACTATGGCCCAACGGGGTCTTGGGTAGATGTGCACCAAGAACACAGCCCGAACTGGCCTTGTGTGACCCGGAAGGGGCCTCGGAAGAAAGCACGAGGGCACAGCCCAACCGTTCACATGGCCGGAGGGGCCTCGGGACGTGAACACCGAGGACACAGCCCAAACCGACCAAGTCTAACTGCCAACTCCCGTCGGTGTGACGACTGGCGAGCCGTAGACCTGCCACACTATCCTTAACCCAGGATTACGACACCGCGTGTCGACTCACACCACATGCAAATACCACAGCAACATATCATGGAAGGGGCCTCAGAAGTAAACACGAGGACACAGCCCAACCATCCATCCACACCTTATCTCAACACAACCAAAACAAGTGACGGTCAACACCGCACTTACATCCCTTCACAATACTACCCGTAGGGAGACGACTCTCTAAGTATTGGACTACAAGACTCATTTCATTAATCAAACATGTCCATGATCATAATCTATTCATCTATATGACTTTCCAAATGATGACAATGTAATATAAACATGATGCGCATATAAAGATCTATCTCACTTTTCATTTGATAATGTCATAATATAAACAGGAAGTGCACAATTATCAATCTTTCAATTCCTACCAATTCAGTTCGTTTAAATAATATTGTTTCTCAATTTGATAATATGAAATCTGCAACAAATGATTAATCATTCATCCAAGCCAAGTGTCTTGCATTATTAATTCCACCGAATCAAAATCCATTTTTCCATTAAGCCCAGAATTTAGGTGCAGGCTGAATCTGGATAGCAACTTCGACCGGAGATTCCCGAAGCTACAGGAATCCGGTGAAGACGTGTAACCCCACTATTGAAAGGTCTTTCCGAGGTCTACAACTCTCGTATTCAGACCTCAACCCAGAGTTGACATTATCCTATTTGAAATCGGACTTGAAGTCCGCTGCGTACAGAACACAGTTTCTGCATACAAGATTTATTGAACACCATTTTCGTTTAGACTTTCCCGTGGCTACAGACTTCGCCAGAAGTCGTGCAACCATTCGTTGGAAAGGTATTTTCAAGGGCTTCAACTTTCGTGTTAAGCCAAAAGCCCAGATCTGGCCATAGCGTACATAAAAATGGCCACGAAGTTCGCTGCGCGCAGAATACAGATTCTGCACGCATCTTAAGGCGGAATGAACGGCATCGGTTCATCTTCCTCCTCAAAGCGATTCTTCCCAAATCATTCCAGAAAACCTCCTCCCTTATTCACCCTCAAGAGGCCAATATCCTTCACGAAACCATCCCTTATCATCACATTGAAGAAGGCGTGGTTGAAGAGATCTAAAACCTAAGACACAAGTCTTAGCATGGCCTTTCCTAGAAAACTCCTCCTCACCATCAAGACTCTCTTGAGTCGATGTCTCGCCTAGGAAAATAACTATAGATCTAGCACCAAGGGAGAGGGTAGGAAACTCACATTGGCTCCAGCGGTACCACCATTTCCGGCCATGGATCTCGTAGTTCTCCTTGGCGGCATCTTCTCTTTCACGGCAGTGGCGGATCTCCTTCGGTAGAACTTGCTCCAGCAGTTTCCCTCTCACCAGGAGTTCTCACAGGAATTAGGGGATGAAATGAACATGAAAATGGCTAGGGTTTTCTGTCCCCCTTATATATAAAAAGTGACACGGGTAGGGACACGACCATGTCCTTACCCGTGTCCTTCCTGGCGAAGCGGCAACGACAGTTTCCATGTCGGTTCAATATTTGACACGGCCGTGTTCCTGGCCGTGTCCTTGGCTGTGTCCTTCTCGGGTTGCATCTCGACGATCTATCAAAAATTGTCGACTCGGCACACACGGGTAGGGACACGGCCGTGTCGCTACCCGTGTCACATGATGTCGACACAACTCGTCAGTCTCGACACGGCGTGTCGAGTGTAACTCGACACACACGGGTAGGGACACGGCCGTGTCGCTACCCGTGTCACATGATGTCGACACGGCTCGTCAGACTCGACACGGCGTGTCGAGTGTAACTCGACACACACGGGTAGGGACACGGCCGTGTCGCTACCCGTGTCACATGATGTCGACACAGCTTGTCAGACTCGACACGGCGTGTCGAGTGTAACTCGACACACACGGGTAGGGACACGCCCGTGTCGCTACCCGTGTCACTACCCGTGTCACTACCCGTGTCACTACCCGTGTCACTACCCGTGTCACTACCCGTGTCACTACCCGTGTCTCTCTGCACTGATTTCTCCACTTCGCCACAAGTGCAGTCCAATTCCCTGCAGTTCTTCAGGACTCGAGTCAACCCTCCTGACTCAAAAACTCACACTAGGGGCCTAGAACGATTCAGGACGTTACAAATCCTATAAACAAAATAAAAGATTTCGTCCCCGAAATCAGGCTTAGGCTGAGGGGAGAAATGCATAACATGAAATTTAACATATTCTTTTAAATAAGATTACCTTGAACAAACAACTCCGGGTAGCGTTGCTGCATCAAATCCATTGGCTCCCACGTGTACTCCTCTTTCCCATGATTCGACCATAGTACCTTCACCAAGGGTACACTTTTGCGGCGCAAAGTTCTTGTCTCGCTGTCAACAATCCGCACCGGCTCTAGTCGCACAGACCTATCTGATGCCACTGCACCATCAGTAGTGGGAATATACTGGTCGGGCCGCAACAGTGCTTTTCGAAGCGACGACACATGAAACACGTCGTGGAGATTTTCTAGTTCTGGTGGTAACTCCAACCGATAGGCCAACGGGCCGATCCTTTCTAGTATAATATAAGGCCCAACATATCTTGGGCTGAGCTTTTTCACCCCACGTACCCGCGACACACCATGCATCGGCCGAATCTTGAGAAACACTTTTTCGCCCACTTGGAACTCCACCATCCGGTGCTTTTTATTGTAATATTTCGCCTGTCGACTTTGAGCCTCCAACATGCGATCCCGTATCAATCTGACCGCCGCATCAGTATCATCTATGTATTCGTTTCCCAATGCCTTCGGATCTTCATCTTGCACCCAAGACAAGGGAGTCCTGCACCTTCTTCCGTAAAGGGCTTCATGGGGCGCCATGCCGATGCTCGCCTGATGGCTATTATTATAGGAGAATTCCACTAGTGGCAAGAGCCTTTCCCATGGCTCTCCTCTGTCCAGCACACATAACCTCAATAAATCTTTCAGTGTCCTGATGGTCCTTTCAGAGTGCCCGTCCGTCTGTGGGTGGAATGCAGTACTAAAGGTTAGGCGCGAGCCCAAATACGCCTGTACCGCCTTCCACTCATTGGATGTAAATCGACCATCCCGATCCGAAACAATTGTCTTGGGCACGCCATGATACCGTACAAACTGCTCCACAAAAAGGCGTACTAAAACATCCACGTGTGCTTCCTTCTTCATTGGAATGAACCGGGCCACCTTTGTCAGTCGATCAACAATAACCCACACTGAATCATTCCCGGAGCGGGAACGGGGTAACCCATGAACAAAGTCCATGGAGATATCCTCGAACTTCCATTCGGGGATGGGCAGCGACTGCAACAAACCACCGGGACTCCTGCATTCAGCCTTCACTCTTTGACATGCTTCACAATGAGTGACATAATACCAGACATCCTTCTTCATTCCCGGCCAACACATGGTCTTTCGCAATCCGGCGTACATCTTAGCAATACCCGGGTGCACTGAATATTGAGAGGAATGTGCCTCTCTCAAGATATCCTCCCGAATTTTGCCGACCTTGGGAATATAGAGTCGGCCACGAAAATAAACGAGGCCGTCTTTAAATGTGTACTCATCGGTGGTCCCATCTTCAATTGCCTTGATTGTCGGGGCCAAGGCCGCATCCATTCCTTGCTCCACCCGAATCCGGTCTCGGATATCACAAACTATGCTCATGTTGGCCAAATACTCCGCATGCTCTGCCGAAGGAGCCTTGAATACTAGAGTAATTTCCATCTCCTCGATCATCCGAGCCAACTCCATACTCATCAACCGAGACTCTAGGCTAGAGCCTGGCGCTTTTCTACTCAAGGCATCGGCTACCGAGTTCGATTTCCCAGGGTGGTAGTTCATGGTGAACTCATAGTCGCATAGAAATTCCAACCACCGTCGTTGTCTCAGTTTCAACTCCTTCTGAGTGTGGACATACTTCAAGTTCTTGTGATCGGAAAAGATCTCGCAGTGTACGCCATATAGGTAATGCCTCCAGACCTTCAAAGCGAAGACCACTGCTCCCAACTCCAAATCATGAACCGGGTAATTGATTTCATGTTTCTTTAACTGCCTTGAAGCATATGCGATCACGTGCCCGTGCTGCATCAATACCGCTCCCATCCCTTGATATGATGCGTCCGTGTAAACTTGGAATCCTTCCTTCCCCGACGGAAGTGCAAGGATGGGGGCGGAGGTAAGCCTATCCTTCAGCTCTTGAAATGCCGCTTCACATTGAGGTGTCCACTCAAATGGCACACCCTTCTTCGTCAAGGAGGTAAGGGGAAGGGCAATCTTGGAAAATCCTTTCACGAACTTGCGGTAGTACCCAACAAGTCCAAGAAAGCTTCGTACATCGGCCGCCGACTTCAAGGGCGACCACTCCTTCACGGCTCGCACCTTTGCTGGATCCACCGCTAATCCTGCTCCACTGATCACATGCCCCAAGAAGGCTACCTCCTTAAGCCAGAATTCACACTTGCTAAACTTGGCATACAAGGCATGCTCCTTCAATTTCTTCAAAACCAAGGTCAGGTGCTCGACATGCTCCTCCTCCGTCTTTGAGTAGACCAAGATGTCGTCGATGAAAACAATGACGAAGATGTCCAAATACGGTTCAAACACCTTGTTCATCAAACTCATGAAGGCCGAAGGGGCATTTGTGAGCCCAAATGACATTACTGTGAACTCATACAAACCATATCTCGAACTGAAGGCCGTTTTCTGGATGTCCCCTTCTTGTATCCTCAACTGATAGTATCCGGAGCGCAAATCCAATTTAGAAAACCAATGTGCTCCCACTAGTTGATCGAACAACTCATCGATCCGAGGTAGTGGATAAGTGTTCCGCACCGTCAACCGATTGAGTTCCCGATAATCTATGCACAATCGCAGGGTTCCATCCTTCTTCTTTACGAACAGCACAGGGGCTCCCCATGGTGATGAACTGGGGCAAACGAACCCTGAATCCACCAGTTCTTGCAATTGAACTCTAAACTCCGCGAGTTCTTTCGGAGCCATTCTGTACGGAGCCTTGGATACAAGCTTGGCACCTGGTACTAGATTGATCTGGAAGTCAACCTCTCTATGCGGAGGTAATCCTGGTAGCTTCTCAGGAAATACCTCGGGAAAATTCCGCACAACCCGTACATCCTTTAATTCCAACGCTTCCTCCTTCAACTCGAACCAGATCGTGAAGACCTCCTCCCCCTTCATATGAGCTTTTACAACCTGGACGGAAGATAACATCATGCGAGGCGCGAAGTCAATACCTTGGAAGATGACGTCAGAGTCTCCATGTCTCAAATAGATCCGCTTCTCCGCGCAGTCGATCCTCGCGAAGTGCCAATCCAGCCATGCCATGCCCAAAATGATGTCAAACTCCGACATTCTCAGAACCGTGGCCGGCGTATCAAAGGCCTTCCCATCAATAAATAACTCCAACTCGCACTTGACGGTTGCAATCATCTCCGAGCCATCCGGAAGGCGTACACGTCGGGCTATGCCAGTGAAGTATTGTACATCCTCCACGTCTTTTATGAAATCCTCGGACACAAAGGAGTGAGAGGCACCGGTATCGAACAGCGCATAGGCTGTCTTCCCGCCAATAATCACGGTGCCTAAGTACCAACAACCAAAACTTATTGCTAGTGGCTAGTAAGTTCTAATCAATTCAAGTTAGACCATGCAAATATGTAAATTAATTAAATCATACCTGCAATCACATCTTGTGGGTTCCGTTCCTGCGCCATGTCAAGCGAGTACACCTGATCCCGGACCGGTCCGGGGTTTCCTCTTGGCGGTCCTCGTCCTCGACCACGCATATATCCCCGTCCTCGTGGAGCTGCTGGAGGGAGAGCAGGAGGGAGAGCAGGAGGGAGAGCAGGAGGGGCGTTCCCATATAGCTGCGGGCAAAAACGCCGGATGTGGCCCGGCTGGTTGCATTCGAAGCACACCAGACCACGACGCCCTTCAGGTTGTTGAAATCGCTGAGGCTGTGGGGGTGTAGGCAACGCAGGCGGCTGCGGAACTGGATGTTCCACCCTATAGTTTCGGTGGACACGCCCTCCACCTCTTTGATAACCTCTTCCTCCTCTGAAGTCCCGTCTCCTTCTATTACTTGGGCCGGCTTCCATCACGTCCTCTGCAGGCCTCTTACTACATCCCAGGTGGTCCGCCTCCAATCTTTTCGCCATATCAATGATCTCCGCCAAGCTACCATCCACTATAAACAAAAGGGACTGCCTTAGGGGATCTCGCAGCCCTTTATAGAAGCGCTTGGCATAACCTCTGTCATCCAACTCATAAGAATCCGCAAACCTTGCGAGATGCTGGAATTCCCGCTGGTATTCTGTAACCGACTTTGATCCCTGCTTTAGTAGAAGGAACCTCTGCTCAAGCTCATCTCGGGCCGATGTAGGGATAAAGTGCTCCAAGAAAACACCCGAGAATTCACTCCAACTTATCTCAGTGTAGATCCGGCCTTGGAAGGTAGAGCCCATGAGGGACTTCCACCACATCTTTGCATGTAAGTCCAAGACGGACACTGCCAATGTCACTGCCATGTTGGCTGGGCAACGGATACCAGCCAACAACTCCTGTATCGTGTCTAGCCATTCCTCTGTACGTACGGCTGACTCCGTCCCAAGGTAGACGGGAGGGGAGAGAGCTCGGAAGGTGCTCAGCCAGTTGGAGCTCGGGGCCTGTTGTTGCACCGGAGCCTGCTGTGCCTTAAAAGCATCAAGAATGGCGGTGAGCGTCTGCCCCAACTCAGACTGTTCGAACTGAGTGGGTATGGGAGGGGTAGGAGTACCCCCCATCGGCTCAACATGCAGTGGAACCTACATATACACGACAAATTTGTGGTCAGGTTGGCTAAACTTAAGGTCAAAGTTGGACAAACTTAATGTGAATTACATATGGGCACACCACTGCTTCCGCTAAGTCAGTTTGTCCCCAAACTAACTAACCAAACGGGGGTGGCACCATTGTTGAATGACTTCTTAGTTGAGGATCGTGGCAAATTGATACCATTTGTAAGACCCCCCCCTCCCGGATCCCAAAACACGGCACGAAGGGGGAGTCTTATGCCCGGAACAGCCGCCTTGCGGTAGCATTAGCACACGGGCTAACCTGTACCACAAGACGCCTATTCCGCCGGCTACAACCATATCAATATAAATGCCAACCCAACTAAATAAATAAGCAAGAGAAGTCAAAATCCACACTAAGTAATATATAATCTCCAAAACATCAATAATGAGAAGCTAAACATGCTTCTACAAAATATCAGAGTACAGCTAATCATTGCCCAAACGGGCTACATCAGAGTAATCAAAATACTAACATCAGTAACCGACGGTATCGACGGCACCGTCACATCAGGACCTGTCGTCCTGGCCTGGCTGTCCTGCTGCGTAGTCTACGGCTGCTCTACCTGTGGTGTGACCTCCTAAAAAGGTAAACGTAGCAACCGTTAGTCGAAACGACTAAGTGGTTTCACATCCGCTCCCCCGGCGACTCCTCGGCACCGGGCGGAGAAAAGGAACAAGAGTATAGTATATAACAAGTATGCAAGTAAAGGAGTATAAGCAGGTGGCAAGGTACATGAATATAATGTATAATCTAGCAGTTCTACAAGCTAACATCATATATCAACAGGTGTAAGGAAATCTACAGCAGGAAAGTAACTTAACTTATAAGAGTGCCCATACAAACTTATAAGTTAAGGGTCGGGTTACATAAAGTAACTCATCGTATAGGAGTGCCCATACAAACTTATACGATGAGGATCTTGTTGTGCAATGTATGAAATGCTATGAATGTTATGCAATGACTCACCCATGCACACCCATGCAATTGCTATGTCGACACAGACTATAGTTCCCACTTTTCGAGCAGGTAGCTAACCTCTCAGGCATCAGCCGCCGTGGCCAGGCGGTGACAGTAGAACGGGCACTTCTACTACTAGGCGGGTATCACACTACTTCACCTAGGCCTCCGTACGCCTCAACGCTAAGAACACAACAGCGGAGCCCATGCGTACTATGGCCCAACGGGGTCTTGGGTAGATGTGCACCAAGAACACAGCCCGAACTGGCCTTGTGTGACCCGGAAGGGGCCTCGGAAGAAAGCACGAGGGCACAGCCCAACCGTTCACATGGCCGGAGGGGCCTCGGGACGTGAACACCGAGGACACAGCCCAAACCGACCAAGTCTAACTGCCAACTCCCATCGGTGTGACGACTGGCGAGCCGTAGACCTGCCACACTATCCTTAACCCAGGATTACGACACCGCGTGTCGACTCACACCACATGCAAATACCACAACAACATATCATGGAAGGGGCCTCAGAAGTAAACACGAGGACACAGCCCAACCATCCATCCACACCTTATCTCAACACAACCAAAACAAGTGACGGTCAACACCGCACTTACATCCCTTCACAATACTACCCGTAGGGAGACGACTCTCTAAGTATTGGACTACAAGACTCATTTCATTAATTAAACATGTCCATGATCATAATCTATTCATCTATATGACTTTCCAAATGATGACAATGTAATATAAACATGATGCGCATATAAAGATCTATCTCACTTTTCATTTGATAATGTCATAATATAAACAGGAAGTGCACAATTATCAATCTTTCAATTCCTACCAATTCAGTTCGTTTAAATAATATTGTTTCTCAATTTGATAATATGAAATTTGCAACAAATGATTAATCATTCATCCAAGCCAAGTGTCTTGCATTATTAATTCCACCGAATCAAAATCCATTTTTCCATTAAGCCCAGAATTTAGGTGCAGGCTGAATCTGGACAGCAAACTTCGACCGGAGATTCCCGAAGCTACAGGAATCCGGTGAAGACGTGTAACCCCACTATTGAAAGGTCTTTCCGAGGTCTACAACTCTCGTATTCAGACCTCAACCCAGAGTTGACATTATCCTATTTGAAATCGGACTTGAAGTCCGCTGCGTACAGAACACAGTTTCTGCATACAAGATTTATTGAACACCATTTTCGTTTAGACTTTCCTGTGGCTACAGACTTCGCCAGAAGTCGTGCAACCATTCGTTGGAAAGGTATTTTCAAGGGCTTAAACTTTCGTGTTAAGCCGAAAGCCCAGATCTGGCCATAGCATACATAAAAATGGCCACGAAGTTCGCTGCGCGCAGAATACAGATTCTGCACGCATCTAAAGGCGGAATGAACGGCATCGGTTCATCTTCCTCCTCAAAGCGATTCTTCCCAAATCATTCCAGAAAACCTCCTCCCTTATTCACCCTCAAGAGGCCAATATCCTTCACGAAACCATCCCTTATCATCACATTGAAGAAGGCGTGGTTGAAGAGATCTAAAACCTAAGACACAAGTCTTAGCATGGCCTTTCCTAGAAAACTCCTCCTCACCATCAAGACTCTCTTGAGTCGATGTCTCGCCTAGGAAAATAACTATAGATCTAGCACCAAGGGAGAGGGTAGGAAACTCACATTGGCTCCAACGGTACCACCATTTCCGGCCATGGATCTCGTAGTTCTCCTTGGCGGCATCTTCTCTTTCACGGCGGTGGCGGATCTCCTTCGGTAGAACTTGCTCCAGCAGTTTCCCTCTCACCAGGAGTTCTCACAGGAATTAGGGGATGAAATGAACATGAAAACAGCTAGGGTTTTCTGTCCCCCTTATATATAAAAAGTGACACGGGTAGGGACACGACCGTGTCCTTACCCGTGTCCTTCCTGGCGAAGCGGCAACGACAGTTTCCATGTCGGTTCAATATTTGACACAGCCGTGTTCCTGGCCGTGTCCTTGGCTGTGTCCTTCTCGGGTTGCATCTCGACGATCTATCAAAAATTGTCGACTCGGCACACACGGGTAGGGACACGGCCGTGTCGCTACCCGTGTCACATGATGTCGACACAACTCGTCAGTCTCGACACGGCGTGTCGAGTGTAACTCGACACACACGGGTAGGGACACGGCCGTGTCGCTACCCGTATCACATGATGTCGACACGGCTCGTCAGACTCGACACGGCGTGTCGAGTGTAACTAGACACACACGGGTAGGGACACGGCCGTGTCGCTACCCGTGTCACATGATGTCGACACAGCTTGTCAGACTCGACACGGCGTGTCGAGTGTAACTCGACACACACGGGTAGGGACACGCCCGTGTCGCTACCCATGTCACTACCCGTGTCACTACCCGTGTCACTACCCGTGTCACTACCCGTGTCACTACCCGTGTCACTACCCGTGTCTCTCTGCACTGATTTCTCCACTTCTCCACAAGTGCAGTCCAATTCCCTGCAGTTCTCAGGACTCGAGTCAACCCTCCTGACTCAAAAACACACACTAGGGCCTAGAACGATTCGGGACGTTACAAATCCTATAAACAAAATAAAAGATTTCGTCCCCGAAATCAGGCTTAGGCTGAGGGGAGAAATGCATAACATGAAAATTAACATATTCTTTTAAATAAGATTACCTTGAACAAACAACTCCGGTTAGCGTTGCTGCATCAAATCCATTGGCTCCCACGTGTACTCCTCTTTCCCATGATTCGACCATAGTACCTTCACCAAGGGTACACTTTTGCGGCGCAAAGTTCTTGTCTCGCTGTCAACAATCCGCACCGGCTCTAGTCGCACAGACCTATCTGATGCCACTGCACCATCAGTAGTGGGAATATACTGGTCGGGCCGCAACAGTGCTTTTCGAAGCGACGACACATGAAACACGTCGTGGAGATTTTCTAGTTCTGGTGGTAACTCCAACCGATAGGCCAACGGGCCGATCCTTTCTAGTATAATATAAGGCCCAACATATCTTGGGCTGAGCTTTTTCACCCCACGTACCCGCGACACACCATGCATCGGCCGAATCTTGAGAAACACTTTTTCGCCCACTTGGAACTCCACCATCCGGTGCTTTTTATTGTAATATTTCGCCTGTCGACTTTGAGCCTCCAACATGCGATCCCGTATCAATCTGACCGCCGCATCAGTATCATCTATGTATTCGTTTCCCAATGCCTTCGGATCTTCATCTTGCACCCAAGACAAGGGAGTCCTGCACCTTCTTCCGTAAAGGGCTTCATGGGGCGCCATGCCGATGCTCGCCTGATGGCTATTATTATAGGAGAATTCCACTAGTGGCAAGAGCCATTCCCATGGCTCTCCTCTGTCCAGCACACATAACCTCAATAAATCTTTCAGTGTCCTGATGGTCCTTTCAGAGTGCCCGTCCGTCTGTGGGTGGAATGCAGTACTAAAGGTTAGGCGTGAGCCCAAATACGCCTGTACCGCCTTCCACTCATTGGATGTAAATCGACCATCCCGATCCGAAACAATTGTCTTGGGCACGCCATGATACCGTACAAACTGCTCCACAAAAAGGCGTACTAAAACATCCACGTGTGCTTCCTTCTTCATTGGAATGAACCGGGCCACCTTTGTCAGTCGATCAACAATAACCCACACTGAATCATTCCCGGAGCGGGAACGGGGTAACCCATGAACAAAGTCCATGGAGATATCCTCGAACTTCCATTCGGGGATGGGCAGCGACTGCAACAAACCACCGGGACTCCTGCATTCAGCCTTCACTCTTTGACATGCTTCACAATGAGTGACATAATACCGGACATCCTTCTTCATTCCCGGCCAACACATGGTCTTTCGCAATCCGGCGTACATCTTAGCAATACCCGGGTGCACTGAATATTGAGAGGAATGTGCCTCTCTCAAGATATCCTCCCGAATTTTGCCGCCCTTGGGAATATAGAGTCGGCCACGAAAATAAACGAGGCCGTCTTTAAGTGTGTACTCATCGGTGGTACCATCTTCAATTGCCTTGATTGTCGGGGCCAAGGCCGCATCCATTCCTTGCTCCACCCGAATCTGGTCTCGGATATCACAAACTATGCTCATGTTGGCCAAATACTCTACATGCTCTGCCGAAGGAGCCTTGAATACTAGAGTAATTTCCATCTCCTCGATCATCCGAGCCAACTCCATACTCATCAACCGAGACTCTAGGCTAGAGCCTGGCGCTTTTCTACTCAAGGCATCGGCTACCGAGTTCGCTTTACCAGGGTGGTAGTTCATGGTGAACTCATAGTAGCATAGAAATTCCAACCACCGTCATTGTCTCAGGTTCAACTCCTTCTGAGTGTGGACATACTTCAAGTTCTTGTGATCGGAAAAGATCTCGCAGTGTACGCCATATAGGTAATGCCTCCAGACCTTCAAAGCGAAGACCACTGCTCCCAACTCCAAATCATGAACCGGGTAATTGATTTCATGTTTCTTTAACTGCCTTGAAGCATATGCGATCACGTGCCCGTGCTGCATCAATACCGCTCCCATCCCTTGATATGATGCGTCCGTGTAAACTTGGAATCCTTCCTTCCCCGACGGAAGTGCAAGGATGGGGGCGGAGGTAAGCCTATCCTTCAGCTCTTGAAATGCCGCTTCACATTGAGGTGTCCACTCAAATGGCACACCCTTCTTCGTCAAGGAGGTAAGGGGAAGGGCAATCTTGGAAAGTCCTTTCACGAACTTGCGGTAGTACCCAACAAGTCCAAGAAAGCTTCGTACATCGGCCGCCGACTTCAAGGGCGACCACTCCTTCACGGCTCGCACCTTTGCTGGATCCACCGCTAATCCTGCTCCACTGATCACATGCCCCAAGAAGGCTACCTCCTTAAGCCAGAATTCACACTTGCTAAACTTGGCATACAAGGCATGCTCCTTCAATTTCTTCAAAACCAAGGTCAGGTGCTCGACATGCTCCTCCTCCGTCTTTGAGTAGACCAAGATGTCGTCGATGAAAACAATGACGAAGATGTCCAAATACGGTTCAAACACCTTGTTCATCAAACTCATGAAGGCCGAAGGGGCATTTGTGAGCCCAAACGACATTACTGTGAACTCATACAAACCATATCTCGAACTGAAGGCCGTTTTCTGGATGTCCCCTTCTTGTATCCTCAACTGATAGTATCCGGAGCGCAAATCCAATTTAGAAAACCAATGTGCTCCCACTAGTTGATCGAACAACTCATCGATCCGAGGTAGTGGATAAGTGTTCCGCACCGTCAACCGATTGAGTTCCCGATAATCTATGCACAATCGCAGGGTTCCATCCTTCTTCTTTACGAACAGCACAGGGGCTCCCCATGGTGATGAACTGGGGCGAACGAACCCTGAATCCACCAGTTCTTGCAATTGAACTCTAAACTCCGCGAGTTCTTTCGGAGCCATTCTGTACGGAGCCTTGGATACAAGCTTGACACCTGGTACTAGATTGATCTGGAAGTCAACCTCTCTATGCGGAGGTAATCCTGATAGCTTCTCAGGAAATACCTCGGGAAAATTCCGCACAACCCGTACATCCTTTAATTCCAACGCTTCCTCCTTCAACTCGAACCAGATCGTGAAGACCTCCTCCCCCTTCATATGAGCTTTTACAACCTGGACGGAAGATAACATCATGCGAGGCGCGAAGCCAATACCTTGGAAGATGACGTCAGAGTCTCCATGTCTCAAATAGATCCGCTTCTCCGCGCAGTCGATCCTCGCGAAGTGCCAATCCAGCCATGCCATGCCCAAAATGATGTCAAACTCCGGCATTCTCAGAACCGTGGCCGGCGTATCAAAGGCCTTCCCATCAATAAATAACTCCAACTCGCACTTGGCGGTTGCGATCATCTCCGAGCCATCCGGAAGGCGTACACGTCGGGCTATGCCAGTGAAGTACTGTACATCCTCCACGTCTTTTATGAAATCCTCGGACACAAAGGAGTGAGAGGCACCGGTATCGAACAGCGCATAGGCTGTCTTCCCGCCAATAATCACGGTGCCTAAGTACCAACAACCAAAACTTATTGCTAGTGGCTAGTTAGTTCTAATCAATTCAAGTTAGACCATACAAATATGTAAATTAATTAAATCATACCTGCAATCACATCTTGTGGGTTCCGTTCCTGCGCCATGTCAAGCGAGTACACCTGATCCCGGACCGGTCCGGGGTTTCCTCTTGGCGGTCCTCGTCCTCGACCACGCATATATCCCCGCCCTCGTGGAGCTGCTGGAGGGAGAGCAGGAGGGAGAGCAGGAGGGGCGTTCCCATATAGCTGCGGGCAAAAACGCCGGATGTGGCCCGGCTGGTTGCATTCGAAGCACACCAGACCACGACGCCCTTCAGGTTGTTGAAATCGCTGAGGCTGTGGGGGTGGAGGCAACGCAGGCGGCTGCCGAACTGGATGCTCCACCCTATAGTTTCGGTGGACACGCCCTCCACCTCTTTGATAACCTCTTCCTCCTCTGAAGTCCCGTCTCCTTCTATTACTTGGGCCGGCTTCCATCACGTCCTCCGCAGGCCTCTTACTACATCCCAGGTGGTCCGCCTCCAATATTTTCGCCATATCAATGATCTCCGCCAAGCTACCATCCGCTATAAACAAAAGGGACTGCCTTAGGGGATCTCGCAGCCCTTTATAGAAGCGCTTGGCATAACCTCTGTCATCCAACTCATAAGAATCCGCAAACCTTGCGAGATGCTGGAATTCCCGCTGGTATTATGTAACCGACTTTGATCCCTGCTTTAGTAGAAGGAACCTCTGCTCAAGCTCATCTCGGGCCGATGTAGGGATAAAGTGCTCCAAGAAAACACCCGAGAATTCACTCCAACTTATCTCAGTGTAGATCCGGCCTTGGAAGGTAGAGCCCATGAGGGACTTCCACCACCTCTTCGCATGTAAGTCCAAGACGGACACTGCTAATGTCACTGCCATGTTGGCTGGGCAACGGATACCAGCCAACAACTCCTGTATCGTGTCTAGCCATTCCGCTGTACGTACGGCTGACTCCGTCCCAAGGTAGACGGGAGGGGAGAGAGCCCGGAAGGTGCTCAGCCAGTTGGAGCTCGGGGCCTGTTGTTGCACCGGAGCCTGCTGTGCCTTAAAAGCATCAAGAATGGCGGTGAGCGTCTGCCCCAACTCAGACTGTTCGAACTGAGTGGGTATGGGAGGGGTAGGAGTACCCCCCATCGACTCAACATGCAGTGGGACCTACACATACACGACAAATTTGTGGTCAGGTTGGCTAAACTTAAGGTCAAAGTTGGACAAACTTAATGTGAATTACATATGGGCACACCACTGCTTCCGCTAAGTCAGTTTGTCCCCAAACTGACTAACCAAACGGGGGTGGCACCATTGTTGAATGACTTCTTAGTTGAGGATCGGGGCAAACTGATACCATTTGTAAGACCCCCCCTCCCGGATCCCAAAACACGACACGAAGGGGGAGTCTTATGCCCGGAACAGCCGCCTTGCGGTAGCATTAGCACACGGGCTAACCTGTACCACAAGACGCCTATTCCGCCGGCTACAACCATATCAATATAAATGCCAACCCAACCAAATAAATAAGCAAGAGAAGTCAAAATCCACACTAAGTAATATATAATGTCCAAAACATCAATAATGAGAAGCTAAACATGCTTCTACAAAATATCAGAGTACAGCTAATCATTGCCCAAACGGGCTACATCAGAGTAATCAAAATACTAACATCAGTAACCGATGGTATCGACGGCACCGTCACATCAGGACCTGTCGTCCTGGCCTGGCTGTCCTGCTGCGTAGTCTGCGGCTGCTCTACCTGCGGCGTGACCTCCTAAAAAGGTAAACGTAGCAACCGTTAGTCGAAACGACTAAGTGGTTTCACATCCGCTCCCCCGGCGACTCCTCGGCACCGGGCGGAGAAAAGGAACAAAAGTATAGTATATAACAAGTATGCAAGTAAAGGAGTATAAGCAGGTGGCAAGGTACATGAATATAATGTATAATCTAGCAGTTCTATAAGCTAACATCATATATCAACAAGTGTAAGGAAATCTACAGCAGGAAAGTAACTTAACTTATAAGAGTGCCCATACAAACGTATAAGTTAAGGGTCGGGTTACATAAAGTAACTCATCGTATAGGAGTGCCTATACAAACTTATACGATGAGGATCTTGTTGTGCAATGTATGAAATGCTATGAATGCTATGCAATGACTCACCCATGCACACCCATGCAATTGCTATGTCGACACAGACTATAGTTCCCACTTTTCGAGCAGGTAGCTAACCTCTCAGGCATCAGCCGCCGTGGCCAGGCGGTGACAGTAGAACGGGCACTTCTACTACTAGGCGGGTATCACACTACTTCACCTAGGCCTCCGTACGCCTCAACGCTAAGAACACAACAGCGGAGCCCATGCGTACTATGGCCCAGCGGGGTCTTGGGTAGATGTGCACCAAGAACACAGCCCGAACTGGCCTTGTGTGACCCGGAAGGGGCCTCAGAAGAAAGCACGAGGGCACAGCCCAACCGTTCACATGTCCGGAGGGGCCTCGGGACGTGAACACCGAGGACACAGCCCAAACCGACCAAGTCTAACTGCCAACTCCCGTCGGTGTGATGACTGGCGAGCCCGTAGACCTGCCACACTATCCTTAACCCAGGATTACGACACCGCGTGTCGACTCACACCACATGCAAATACCACATCAACATATCATGGAAGGGGCCTCGGAAGTAAACACGAGGACACAGCCAAACCCTCCATCCACACCTTATCTCAACACAACCAAAACAAGTGACGGTCAACACCGCACTTACATCCCTTCACAATACTACCCGTAGGGAGACGACTCTCTAAGTATTGGACTACAAGACTCATTTCATTAATCAAACATGTCCATGATCATAATCTATTCATCTATATGACTTTCCAAATGATGACAATGTAATATAAACATGATGCGCATATAAAGATCTATCTCACTTTTCATTTGATAATGTCATAATATAAACAGGAAGTGCACAATTATCAATCTTTCAATTCCTACCAATTCAGTTCGTTTAAATAATATTGTTTATCAATTTGATAATATGAAATCTGCAACAAATGATTAATCATTCATCCAAGCCAAGTGTCTTGCATTATTAATTCCACCGAATCAAAATCCATATTTCCATTAAGCCCAGAATTTAGGTGCAGGCTGAATCTGGACAGCAACTTCGACCGGAGATTCCCGAAGCTACAGGAATCCGGTGAAGACGTGTAACCCCACTATTGAAAGGTCTTTCCGAGGTCTACAACTCTCGTATTCAGACCTCAACCAAGATTTAACATTATCCTATTTGAAATCGGACTTGAAGTCCGCTGCGTACAGAACACAGTTTCTGCATACAAGATTTATTGAACACCATTTTCGTTTAGACTTTCCCGTGGCTACACACTTCGCCAGAAGTCGTGCAACCATTCGTTGGAAAGGTATTTTCAAGGGCTTCAACTTTCGTGTTAAGCCGAAAGCCCAGATCTGGCCATAGCGTATATAAAAATGGCCACGAAGTTCGCTGCGCGCAGAATACAGATTCTGCACGCATCTTAAGGCGGAATGAACGGCATCGGTTCATCTTCCTCCTCAAAGCGATTCTTCCCAAATCATTCCAGAAAACCTCCTCCCTTATTCACCCTCAAGAGGCCAATATCCTTCACGAAACCATCCCTTATCATCACATTGAAGAAGGCGTGGTTGAAGAGATCTAAAACCTAAGACACAAGTCTTAGCATGGCCTTTCCTAGAAAACTCCTCCTCACCATCAAGACTCTCTTGAGTCGATGTCTCTCCTAGGAAAATAACTATAGATCTAGCACCAAGGGAGAGGGTAGGAAACTCACATCGGCTCCAGCGGTACCACCATTTCCGGCCATGGATCTCGTAGTTCTCCTTGGCGGCATCTTCTCTTTCACGGCGGTGGCGGATCTCCTTCGGTAGAACTTGCTCCAGCAGTTTCCCTCTCACCAGGAGTTCTCATAGGAATTAGGGGATGAAATGAACATGAAAACGGCTAGGGTTTTCTGTCCCCCTTATATATAAAAAGTGACACGGGTAGGGACACGGCCGTGTCCTTACCCGTGTCCTTCCTGGCGAAGCGGCAACGACAGTTTCCATGTCGGTTCAATATTTGACACGGCCGTGTTCCTGGCCGTGTCCTTGGCTGTGTCCTTCTTGGGGTGCATCTCGACGATCTATCAAAAATTGTCGACTCGGCACACACGGGTAGGGACACGCCCTTGTCGCTACCCGTGTCACATGATGTCGACACAACTCGTCAGTCTCGACACGGCGTGTCGAGTATAACTCGACACACACGGGTAGGGACATGGCCGTGTCGCTACCCGTGTCACATGATGTCGACACGGCTCATCAGACTCGACACACACGGGTAGGGACACGGCCGTGTCGCTACCCGTGTCACATGATGTCGACACAGCTTGTCAGACTCGACACGGCGTGTCAAGTGTAACTCGACACACACGGGTAGGGAATATACTGGTCGGGCCGCAACAGTGCTTTTCGAAGCGACGACACATGAAACAAGTCGTGGAGATTTTCTAGTTCTGGTGGTAACTCCAACCGATAGGCCAACGGGCCGATCCTTTCTAGTATAATATAAGGCCCAACATATCTTGGGCTGAGCTTTTTCACCCCACGTACCCGCGACACACCATGCATCGGCCGAATCTTGAGAAACACTTTTTCGCCCACTTGGAACTCCACCATCCGGTGCTTTTTATTGTAATATTTCGCCTGTCGACTTTGAGCCTCCAACATGCGATCCCGTATCAATCTGACCGCCGCATCAGTATCATCTATGTATTCGTTTCCCAATGCCTTCGGATCTTCATCTTGCACCCAAGACAAGGGAGTCCTGCACCTTCTTCCGTAAAGGGCTTCATGGGGCGCCATGCCGATGCTCGCCTGATGGCTATTATTATAGGAGAATTCCACTAGTGGCAAGAGCCTTTCCCATGGCTCTCCTCTGTCCAGCACACATAACCTCAATAAATCTTTCAGTGTCCTGATGGTCCTTTCAGAGTGCCCGTCCGTCTGTGGGTGGAATGCAGTACTAAAGGTTAGGCGTGAGCCCAAATACGCCTGTACCGCCTTCCACTCATTGGATGTAAATCGACCATCCCGATCCGAAACAATTGTCTTGGGCACGCCATGATACCGTACAAACTGCTCCACAAAAAGGCGTACTAAAACATCCACGTGTGCTTCCTTCTTCATTGGAATGAACCGGGCCACCTTTGTCAGTCGATCAACAATAACCCACACTGAATCATTCCCGGAGCGGGAACGGGGTAACCCATGAACAAAGTCCATGGAGATATCCTCGAACTTCCATTCGGGGATGGGCAGCGACTGCAACAAACCACCGGGACTCCTGCATTCAGCCTTCACTCTTTGACATGCTTCACAATGAGTGACATAATACCGGACATCCTTCTTCATTCCCGGCCAACACATGGTCTTTCGCAATCCGGCGTACATCTTAGCAATACCCGGGTGCACTGAATATTGAGAGGAATGTGCCTCTCTCAAGATATCCTCCCGAATTTTGCCGCCCTTGGGAATATAGAGTCGGCCACGAAAATAAACGAGGCCGTCTTTAAGTGTGTACTCATCGGTGGTCCCATCTTCAATTGCCTTGATTGCCGGGGCCAAGGCCGCATCCATTCCTTGCTCCACCCGAATCCGGTCTCGGATATCACAAACTATGCTCATGTTGGCCAAATACTCCGCATGCTCTGCCGAAGGAGCCTTGAATACTAGAGTAATTTCCATCTCCTCGATCATCCGAGCCAACTCCATACTGATCAACCGAGACTCTAGGCTAGAGCCTGGCGCTTTTCTACTCAAGGCATCGGCTACCGAGTTCGCTTTCCCGGGGTGGTAGTTCATGGTGAACTCATAGTCGCATAGAAATTCCAACCACCGCCGTTGTCTCAGGTTTAACTCCTTCTGAGTGTGGACATACTTCAAGTTCTTGTGATCGGAAAAGATCTCGCAGTGTACGCCATATAGGTAATGCCTCCAGACCTTCAAAGCGAAGACCACTGCTCCCAACTCCAAATCATGAACCGGGTAATTGATTTCATGTTTCTTTAACTGCCTTGAAGCATATGCGATCACGTGCCCGTGCTGCATCAATACCGCTCCCATCCCTTGATATGATGCATCCGTGTAAACTTGGAATCCTTCCTTCCCCGACGGAAGTGCAAGGATGGGGGCGGAGGTAAGCCTATCCTTCAGCTCTTGAAATGCCGCTTCACATTGAGGTGTCCACTCAAATGGCACACCCTTCTTCGTCAAGGAGGTAAGGGGAAGGGCAATCTTGGAAAATCCTTTCACGAACTTGCGGTAGTACCCAGCAAGTCCAAGAAAGCTTCATACATCGGCCGCCGACTTCAAGGGCGACCACTCCTTCACGGCTCGCACCTTTGCTGGATCCACCGCTAATCCTGCTCCACTGATCACATGCCCCAAGAAGGCTACCTCCTTAAGCCAGAATTCACACTTGCTAAACTTGGCATACAAGGCATGCTCCTTCAATTTCTTCAAAACCAAGGTCAGGTGCTCGACATGCTCCTCCTCCGTCTTTGAGTAGACCAAGATGTCGTCGATGAAAACAATGACGAAGATGTCCAAATACGGTTCAAACACCTTGTTCATCAAACTCATGAAGGCCGAAGGGGCATTTGTGAGCCCAAACGACATTACTGTGAACTCATACAAACCATATCTCGAACTGAAGGCCGTTTTCTGGATGTCCCCTTCTTGTATCCTCAACTGATAGTATCCGGAGCGCAAATCCAATTTAGAAAACCAATGTGCTCCCACTAGTTGATCGAACAACTCATCGATCCGAGGTAGTGGATAAGTGTTCCGCACCGTCAACCGATTGAGTTCCCGATAATCTATGCACAATCGCAGGGTTCCATCCTTCTTCTTTACGAACAGCACAGGGGCTCCCCATGGTGATGAACTGGGGCGAACGAACCCTGAATCCACCAGTTCTTGCAATTGAACTCTAAACTCCGCGAGTTCTTTCGGAGCCATTCTGTACGGAGCCTTGGATACAGGCTTGGCACCTGGTACTAGATTGATCTGGAAGTCAACCTCTCTATGCGGAGGTAATCCTGGTAGCTTCTCAGGAAATACCTCGGGAAAATCCCGCACAACCCGTACATCCTTTAATTCCAACGCTTCCTCCTTCAACTCGAACCAGATCGTGAAGACCTCCTCCCCCTTCATATGAGCTTTTACAACCTGGACGGAAGATAACATCATGCGAGGCGCGAAGCCAATACCTTGGAAGATGACGTCAGAGTCTCCATGTCTCAAATAGATCCGCTTCTCCGCGCAGTCGATCCTCGCGAAGTGCCAATCCAGCCATGCCATGCCCAAAATGATGTCAAACTCCGGCATTCTCAGAACCGTGGCCGGCGTATCAAAGGCCTTCCCATCAATAAATAACTCCAACTCGCACTTGACGGTTGCGATCATCTCCGAGCCATCCGGAAGGCGTACACGTCGGGCTATGCCAGTGAGGTACTGTACATCCTCCACGTCTTTTATGAAATCCTCAGACACAAAGGAGTGAGAGGCACCGGTATCGAACAGCGCATAGGCTGTCTTCCCGCCAATAATCACGGTGCTTAAGTACCAACAACCAAAACTTATTGCTAGTGGCTAGTAAGTTCTAATCAATTCAAGTTAGACCATGCAAATATGTAAATTAATTAAATCATACCTGCAATCACATCTTGTGGGTTCCGTTCCTGCGCCATGTCAAGCGCGTACACCTAATCCCGGACCGGTCCGGGGTTTCCTCTTGGCGGTCCTCGTCCTCGACCACGCATATATCCCCGCCCTCGTGGAGCTGCTGGAGGGAGAGCAGGAGGGAGAGCAGGAGGGGCGTTCCCATATAGATGCGGGCAAAAACGCCGGATGTGGCCCGGCTGGTTGCATTCGAAGCACACCAGACCACGACGCCCTTCAGGTTGTTGAAATCGCTGAGGCTGTGGGGGTGGAGGCAACGCAGGCGACTGCCGAACTGGATGCTCCACCCTATAGTTTCGGTGGACACGCCCTCCACCTCTTTGATAACCTCTTCCTCCTCTGAAGTCCCGTCTCCTTCTATTACTTGGGCCGGCTTCCATCACGTCCTCCGCAGGCCTCTTACTACATCCCAGGTGGTCCGCCTCCAATCTTTTCGCCATATCAATGATCTCCGCCAAGCTACCATCCGCTATAAACAAAAGGGACTGCCTTAGGGGATCTCGCAGCCCTTTATAGAAGCGCTTGGCATAACCTCTGTCATCCAACTCATAAGAATCCGCAAACCTTGCGAGATGCTGGAATTCCCGCTGGTATTCTGTAACCGACTTTGATCCCTGCTTTAGTAGAAGGAACCTCTGCTCAAGCTCATCTCGGGCCGATGTAGGGATAAAGTGCTCCAAGAAAACACCCGAGAATTCACTCCAACTTATCTTAGTGTAGATCCGGCCTTGGAAGGTAGAGCCCATGAGGGACTTCCACCACCTCTTCGCATGTAAGTCCAAGACGGACACTGCCAATGTCACTGCCATGTTGGCTGGGCAACGGATACCATCCAACAACTCCTGTATCGTGTCTAGCCATTCCTCTCTACGTACGGCTGACTCCGTCCCAAGGTAGACGGGAGGGGAGAGAGCCCGGAAGGTGCTCAGCCAGTTGGAGCTCGGGGCCTGTTGTTGCACCGGAGCCTGCTGTGCCTTAAAAGCATCAAGAATGGCGGTGAGCGTCTGCCCCAACTCAGACTGTTCGAACTGAGTGGGTATGGGAGGGGTAGGAGTACCCCCCATCGGCTCAACATGCAGTGGAACCTACACATACACGACAAATTTGTGGTCAGGTTGGCTAAACTTAAGGTCAAAGTTGGACAAACTTAATGTGAATTACATATGGGCACACCACTGCTTCCGCTAAGTCAGTTTGTCCCCAAACTGACTAACCAAACGGGGGTGGCACCATTGTTGAATGACTTCTTAGTTGAGGATCGTGGCAAATTGATACCATTTGTAAGACCCCCCCTCCCGGATCCCAAAACACGGCACGAAGGGGGAGTCTTATGCCCGGAACAAGCCGCCTTGCGGTAGCATTAGCACACGGGCTAACCTGTACCACAAGACGCCTATTCCGCCGGCTACAACCATATCAATATAAATGTCAACTCAACCAAATAAATAAGCAAGAGAAGTCAAAATTCACACAAAGTAATATATAAAGTCCAAAACATCAATAATGAGAAGCTAAACATGCTTCTACAAAATATCAGAGTACAGCTAATCATTGCCCAAACGGGCTACATCAGAGTAATCAAAATACTAACATCAGTAACCGACGGTATCGACGGCACCGTCACATCAGGACCTGTCGTCCTGGCCTAGCTGTCCTGCTGCGTAGTCTGCGGCTGCTCTACCTGCGGCGTGACCTCCTAAAAAGGTAAACATAGCAACCGTTAGTCGAAACGACTAAGTGGTTTCACATCCGCTCCCCCGGCGACTCCTCGGCACCAGGCGGAGAAAAGGAACAAGAGTATAGTATATAACAAGTATGCAAGTAAAGGAGTATAAGCAGGTGGCAAGGTACATGAATATAATGTATAATCTAGCAGTTCTACAAGCTAACATCATATATCAACAGGTGTAAGGAAATCTACAGTAGGAAAGTAACTTAACTTATAAGAGTGCCCATACAAACGTATAAGTTAAGGTTCGGGTTACATAAAGTAACTCATCGTATATGAGTGCCCATACAAACTTATACGATGAGGATCTTGTTATGCAATGTATGAAATGCTATGAATGCTATGCAATGACTCACCCATGCACACCCATGCAATTACTATGTCGACACAGACTATAGTTCCCACTTTTCGAGCAGGTAGCTAACCTCTCAGGCATCAGCCGCCGTGGCCAGGCGGTGACAGTAGAACGGGCACTTCTACTACTAGGCGGGTATCACACTACTTCACCTAGGCCTCCGTACACCTCAACGCTAAGAACACAACAGCGGAGCCCATGCGTACTATGGCCCAGCGGGGTCTTGGGTAGATGTGCACCAAGAACACAGCCCGAACTGGCCTTGTGTGACCCGGAAGGGGCCTCAGAAGAAAGCACGAGGGCACAGCCCAACCGTTCACATGGCCGGAGGGGCCTCGGGACGTGAACACCGAGGACACAGCCCAAACCGACCAAGTCTAACTGCCAACTCCCGTCGGTGTGACGACTGGCGAGCCCGTAGACCCGCCACACTATCCTTAACCCAGGATTACGACACCATGTGTCGACTCACACCACATGCAAATACCACAGCAACATATCATGGAAGGGGCCTCGAAAGTAAACACGAGGACACAGCCCAACCCTCCATCCACACCTTATCTCAACACAACCAAAACAAGTGACGGTCAACACCGCACTTACATCCCTTCACAATACTACCCGTAGGGAGACGACTCTCTAAGTATTGGACTACAAGACTCATTTCATTAATCAAACATGTCCATGATCATAATCTATTCATCTATATGACTTTCCAAATGATGACAATGTAATATAAACATGATGCGCATATAAAGATCTATCTCACTTTTCATTTGATAATGTCATAATATAAACAGGAAGTGCACAATTATCAATCTTTCAATTCCTACCAATTCAGTTCGTTTAAATAATATTGTTTCTCAATTTGATAATATGAAATCTGCAACAAATGATTAATCATTCATCCAAGCCAAGTGTCTTGCATTATTAATTCCACCGAATCAAAATCCATTTTTCCATTAAGCCCAGAATTTAGGTGCAGGCTGAATCTGGACAGCAACTTCGACCGGAGATTCCCGAAGCTACAGGAATCCGGTGAAGACGTGTAACCCCACTATTGAAAGGTCTTTCCGAGGTCTACAACTCTCGTATTCAGACCTCAACCTAGATTTGACATTATCCTATTTGAAATCGGACTTGAAGTCCGCTGCGTACAGAACACAGTTTCTGCATACAAGATTTATTGAACACCATTTTCGTTTAGACTTTCCCGTGGCTACAGACTTCGCCAGAAGTCGTGCAACCATTCGTTGGAAAGGTATTTTCAAGGGCTTCAACTTTCGTGTTAAGCCGAAAGCCCAGATCTGGCCATAGCATACATAAAAATGGCCACGAAGTTCGCTGCGCGCAGAATACAGATTCTGCACGCATCTTAAGGCGGAATGAACGACATCGATTCATCTTCCTCCTCAAAGCGATTCTTCCCAAATCATTCCAGAAAACCTCCTCCCTTATTCACCCTCAAGAGGCCAATATCCTTCACGAAACCATCCCTTATCATCACATTGAAGAAGGCGTGGTTGAAGAGATCTAAAACCTAAGACACAAGTCTTAGCATGGCCTTTCCTAGAAAACTCCTCCTCACCATCAAGACTCTCTTGAGTCGATGTCTCGCCTAGGAAAATAACTATAGATCTAGCACCAAGGGAGAGGGTAGCAAACTCACATTGGCTCCAGCGGTACCACCATTTCCGGCCATGAATCTCGTAGTTCTCCTTGGCGGCATCTTCTCTTTCACGGCGGTGGCGGATCTCCTTCGGTAGAACTTGCTCCAGCAGTTTCCCTCTCACCAGGAGTTCTCACAGGAATTAGGGGATGAAATGAACATGAAAACGGCTAGGGTTTTCTGTCCCCCTTATATATAAAAAGTGACACGGGTAGGGACACGGCCGTGTCCTTACCCGTGTCCTTCCTGGCGAAGCGGCAACGACAGTTTCCATGTCGGTTCAATATTTGACACGGCCGTGTTCCTGGCCGTGTCCTTGGCTGTGTCCTTCTCGGGTTGCATCTCGACGATCTATCAAAAATTGTCGACTCGGCACACACGGGTAGGGACACGGCCGTGTCGCTACCCGTGTCACATGATGTCGACACAACTCGTCAGTCTCGACACGGCGTGTCGAGTGTAACTCGACACACACGGGTAGGGACACGGCCGTGTCGCTACCCGTATCACATGATGTCGACACGGCTCGTCAGACTCGACACGGCGTGTCGAGTGTAACTCGACACACACGGGTAGGGACACGGCCGTGTCGCTACCCGTGTCACATGATGTCGACACAGCTCGTCAGACTCGACACGGCGTGTCGAGTGTAACTCAACACACACGGGTAGGGACACGCCCGTGTCGCTACCCGTGTCACTACCCGTGTCACTACCCGTGTCACTACCCGTGTCACTACCCGTGTCACTACCCGTGTCACTACCCGTGTCACTACCCGTGTCACTACCCGTATCACTACCCGTGTCACTACCCGTGTCTCTCTGCACTGATTTCTCCACTTCTCCACAAGTGCAGTCCAATTCCCTGCACTTCTCAGGACTCGAGTCAACCCTCCTGACTCAAAAACACACACTAGGGGCCTAGAACGATTCGGGACGTTACAGGTGTATTGCTTTTTTGCTCCTGCGGGTTGAGCAGGACTTGATGTGAATATCATGCACTTGATGTGTGACATGTTGGGTTGGCAGTGTTTAACACTTATTTTCCACCCTGTTCTTTTCACTCGGTTACATGAGTTTCTACGGGGTCGGTAAGCCTCTTCGTTATATTTTATGAATTTAATGCTCTTTTTTTTTTGTAGCTTTGATGATTGTTGAGGTGTTCTTTCTTGAATGCCTCAGGTGCAGGTTGTAGCCGGTTGAGCGGCTAGTGCTTGGGTCAAGCTTCTTTGGAGCTAGCCGAGCTTTCTTAGCGAGGTAGTTCTTACCTTCTTGTACAGACATACATGCACCCCAATGAGTTCGTGTCAGCTTGTTGGCGCCCATTGGTGGCTTTCTTTACTTGTGATATATGAATGCTAGACTGCTAATGTGACTCATTTGGATGAGATGATGTCTACTTGCTCTTGAGAAGGGTTTATGGTAGGTTGCATTAGGTATTTTTAAACTAAACAAAACTTATTATTGTATAACATTCATAACATGTTTTGGTCACCTAACAAGTATTTTCCAAACAACGTAAAAAGGATGAGTTCTTATATTATTATAAATGTAGAATGCTTTAGGAGATCGTCATAATGAAACGAAAGTATTTTCCGCCGCGTACAACCACGTTTTGATCCATAAAGCCGAGGGATACAGCCATTAACTTAAACAGTTTTCGTGCATACAACTAATGGTTTTCAACTACTAAAAGAAGCGTCGAGCGTTTGCCTGAGCGTGTGTAGTTATCCCCTGCACGACGTGGCATCATAACACGTAGTTCCTCTTACTCTGATACGATGTACTCGTTGAGGAAATGCGGGTTGTGACAGTTGGTATCAGAGGGAGGTTTGCTTGACAATTGGTCGGGCAAACTTTCCTTTCGGAAACATTAGTAATTCGCATCATCTCATACACACACCGAGGTGTCATCAGTACGTCTTGGCTGAAGCACGAACACTACACTCATGGCATGAACAGAAGTATACGGGGCATATTATGTAGTATGGGATGCATAATATGTGGTTGTATATGGATCCACCATAGGGGCAACATGTGAGGGTTATGTAGTATGGGATGCATAACCTCACCACATGGATGCGACTAGCACGTTTTCTTTTCTTCGTTGCATGCAATGCTATGTAGTATGGGATGCATAACATTGTGATGTGTACGATCGCTCATGGCATGCATTAAGGCCTTTTCTAGATTGCATATCACAGCACGCATTCCATAACATTGCATGGGCACAACGTGCCAAGCTAAAGATTTACATGATGACACCTGTACACACATGGTTTTGGGTCAAAGAAATTCATGCATTCATCGTTTCGGCACAAGTTAGTGGGATGACGATGCAGTCATCTAGGCTAGGCATAACATCATTTTCATATTCCTAGAGCAAGTTAGCAGTTGATGTTCATATCTCTACATGTATTGTCTATACATAGCAGTTGTGTGTTTTGTTGGGTTGGAGTTTGCTAAGGGTGAACGTGTTTATAGGATGTCGAAGCGTCCAGTGACAAGGCAGACTCCCCAATCTGAGGGCGAATCTTCGGGCGCGCAGAATAATGCCCTGATGGATAGTCTACGCCAAAGTAATGAGGCTTTGACGAGGCAGGTGCAGGAAGTGCAGTCCCAGCTCCAAGCTATGTCATCAGCGATGTCTGGGCTGGCACCAAGAGTGCAAGAGACTGTCAGAGGCCCCACTAGTTCTACTCCTTCCGTGGCGTTGATACCCCCAGTTGTGGTTCCTCCTGCAATGACTTTTATCTCGCAGTTTCAGCGACTTGGACCACCTACCTATGATGGAAAAGCGGACTTTGTGCTCTTGGATGATTGGGTGATCACGTTGGAAGAGATGTTTGTCTATTCTGGCGTTACCGAAGACCAAAAGGTGATGCTCATTTGATTTATATCACAAGGATTGAAACGTTTCGAGGCGAAACTTTTTGTTAGGGGGAGTGACTGTAACGCCCCGTATTTTCGTTGAATGATTGCATGTGCTAGATGGGCGTTACGAGCCGGAGTCCACTTGTGGGGACTCGGTGAGGCCTCTTAGGGAATGTGTGCACTTTTTCGAGCCCGGGTAAGGTTGCTCAAAACGGGTTGGTGGTATGGAAGATGTGTACAGAAAACAAAAAGGGGTAAAAAGTCCTTAAGGAAAAAATGGTCTTGGACGACACAGAAACACTTTTCAAAACAGGAAAAATGGTCGTTTTTATGCGTGACACGCCCCCCGACACGGGCGTGTCGTGGCGTGACCCAGGGCGTGACCTGTGGCGTGACCTCCTTGACTCGACGAATTTTCTTGCGTCGAGTTGAGCTCGACGAATGGGGTACACGCCCCGTGACACGGGCGTGTCACGGGCCGTGTCCCGCTGTGTCGAGTGTTGAGTGTCGAGTGTCGAGTGTCAAGTGTCGGGTGTCGAGAGAGGGGACACGGCCTGTGACACGGGCGTGTCACAGGGCGTGTCAAGCTTTGTCGAAGTGTCGACACTTTTGGTCGACGAGATGTCGAGACACGGGCTACACGCCCTAGGTCACGGGCGTGATCGACCCGTCACGGGCGTGTACCCGGTCGTGTACCATGTGGATAAGCTGAAAATTGTTGGCGTCTGCGCCGCTTAAGGTACACGCCCTGTGACCCGATCTCGTCGCTGCCGCCGCACGATCTCGTCGTCGCCGCCCGATCTCGCCGCCACCCGATCTCGCCGCCTCCCGATCTCGCCGCCGCCGCCGCCGCCCGATCTCGCCGCCGCCCGATATCGTTATCGCCGTCGCCGCCCGATCTCGCCGACGCCTGATCTCGCCACCCCCCCGATCTCGCCGCCCCTCGATCTCGCCGCCGCTGCATCCCGATCTCGCCGTCGCCGTCGCCCGATCTCGCCGCCCCCCGATCTCGTCGACGCCACCGCCTGATCACGCCGCCGCCGCTCGATCTCCCCGATGCCGCCGCCCGATCTCGCCGCCGCCGCCGCCCGATCTCCCCGCCGCCGCCGCCCGATCTTGCCGCCGCCGCCGCCCGATCTCCCCGACGACGCCGCCCGATCTCCCCGACGACGCCGCCCGATCTCGCCGCCGCCGCCGCCCGATCTCGCCGCCGCCCGATCTCGCCGCCGCCGCCGCCCGATCTCCCCGACGCCGCCGCCCGATCTCGCCGCCGCCGCCCGATCCCCCCGACGCCGCCGCCCGATCTCGTCGTCGCCGCCACCCGATCTCGCCGTCGACGCCGTCGACGCCGCCGCCCGATCTCCCCGACGCCGCCGCCCGATCTCGCAGCCACCGCCGCCCGATCTCCCCGACGCCACCGCCCGATCTCCCCACCGCCGCCCGATCTCGCCACAGCTGCCCGATCTCGCCGCCGCCGCCCGATCTCGCTACCGCCGGATCACGCCGCAGCCACCCGATCTTGCCTCCACGGCCTGAGCTCGCTGCAGCCGCCCGATCTCGGCACTGCCACTGCCCGATCTCATCGTCGCCGCCTGATCACAGCCTGTAAAATCCTTTGTAGTTATTGTTAGGTTTTGCTATGAGGCACAACACTTGTGCACGCGGTGAAAATAAGGAAAAAGAAAACTCAAAAGAGTTCAGATCTAGTGATGAACATTAATTAAGAAGAAAATGCGGTGGAATAAAATTACTTTAGCGGGATTGAGTCAACACTCAACCTATATGCTCCAGAAAATCAGTCGACCACTTTGCAGCTACAATTCCTAGTGCACAATATTTTATGCACCTCTACAGGAAGTCCACAAGAACGGGAGAACCCGTAGAATCTTGTCGCACAAGATCTAGGTCTGGAGAGGAAGGTCAGCGTCTCTACGGACTGCTAGGCCTGTTATAGGAGAGGCGGCGACACTCGCCAGAATAAGACTGAGCGGCGGCGGCTGGATCGGCAGTGGGCGGACCGACTTCCATCGGCTTTTAGGGTTCGAGTCTTTTGCACAGTGCGGCTCGTGGGATTAGACAGAATGAACAGTTACTTTGAAACCCTAGAACCCTCTATTTATACCCAAGGAATAAATAGAACAGCTCTCATCGCTATTCGCAGACCCAGGACTTAGAATCCAGCATTTTCGACCAGACAACCATCGTCTCGACGAATCGTTGAGTATCAATGGCATATATGACGAATCGTCGAGTATACAAAATATACTCGACGAACCGTCGAATATCCATATGATATTCGACAAATGGCGTTGAGTGGACTCAACGCCTCAACGCTCTCAGCGCCACAACCCGTCGAATCAACACTTGACTTGATGAAGGCATTGAGTGGACTCAATGCACTCAAGGCCTAAGTGCCAGATTCATCGAGTCAACCTTTAACTCCACGAAGGCGTTGAGTGAACTCAACACACTCAACGCCTGAGACTCAGACTCGTCCAATCAACTCTTTGACTCGACGAATCGTCGAGTATACTCAACACACTCAACGCTTAAGTGTCATACTCGACGAATCAACTCTTTGACGTGACGAATCGTTGAGTAAACTCAACACACTCAACGACATCATTCAACGAGTCAACACTTGACTCGACGAAAGCGTTGAGTGGTCTCAACGCACTCGATGCATCCAAAGCCTGGTTGCGCTAAGTCTTTTCTACTCATCATATGAGCATATCATACTAAGCCAATCTCCCAATTTCTCCAAACGTTCTTGTTGAAATTGTTGAAGTGAAAGTGACAGCCTGGGTGGTCTGTTCGGGCGGACTGTGTGGACATTCTTGGCAGTTTCGGTGGTCAGACCGGGCGTTCTTTGCGGACTAAACTGACGACTAGCTAGGTAGGCCAGTGTTCTGCGGCTTGTTCCCTAGGTTGTTTTCAGGCGGATAGGATGGTTATCCGCTTAGTTACCAGTTTGAGCAGCTAGCTCTGGAGTTCGCCAGTTTTGTGCGGGCTGGTTTTGTATCCGTTGGTGCTGTGCTTGCACCATGGATGTTTGGTGGTGTGAACTTGGTTTATTTTGGACTGAGTCTAGGTCGGCGTAGTGCAGGAGGTCGTGCGGCCTGCGCTGACTATTTTCTCTGTCTGCCTAGCTCGGCAGCAGTGTCTTGTGCGACTTGGCTGCGAGCTTGTTTTTTGTGATCTGAAGCTTAGATCGCAAGTGGGCGGACTGAGGTGGTACTCACTGAGTCTGCATGTTTGGTGGTCTTGTCTGGCTAGGCTTAGCGAGTTGTCAGAGGCTTGCTTCCGGCCTTGGATGTTCTTGTAGTACCCCCCCCCCCCCCAACCTTTTGCCCGGGTCGGGCCGGAGGGGTACTACTGGCCCAAGTCGTCTACCCAGGGCTCATAGGGGAAACAATCCACCCTATTCAAGCACTAGATGGTCGTCTTGAGTGGTTCGAATCATAACATTCACAACCCATCAGAATATAGCGGAAGCATTAACAGGAAACCACTACATATCATATTAATACAGAGGTTCTAGGGCCGAAGCCTTATGCGTTTATAAAAGCCCGTGGGCTATACATGTACTACATAAGACTCTCACACACTCTCTCTTCTAAACTGCTCGGCGGTACTCACGTCTCTAAACACCGGAGACGGCGGGGGTGCATCTGCTCGAGTAGACCTAGCTGCTGGCGTAATATCCTGCGGCAGCGGGTCACTACGGTGCTCCACCTCCTGTGAATGGTTAATCAAATAACCGTTAGTCACAGAGCTAAGTGGAAACAAATCTCCTCCCCGGATCCACATCCTGGGGACGAGCACGCACCCACCCAACAAAAGTAAATAGCCGAAGCAAGAGAGAGTTATCACAACATTTCATATATGAACAACTAGGAGCAATTATAAAAGAGTGCAGTATAACCGGAAAAAGCAGCAATAACATAAAACGGTTATAGCAAGGCTCTACTAGCTCATCAGCACAACAGTTTTCATATCTTGAATTCTATCGCAGGCATTCACAGCCGCGCACACAAACCGTAGGCATTCATAGCCGCGCACACAAACCGCAGGCATTCATAGCCGCGCACACAAACCGCAGACATTCATAGCCGCGCACACAAACCGCAGGCATTCATAGCCGCGCACACAAACCCTATGTCGACATAGTTTGGACCGCTTCTGTTCCAGCAGGGTAGCGAGCCCCGCGGGCCTCACCGATGTGGCCGTCGGTGACAGTGTCCAGTCCTGCCACTTCTGGGCGTGATCGTACCGCACAACCCCAGGCCCTCACGTACAACCTTGTGTACTCTTGGATGTGAGCGACATCCGGCGAATAATTTTGGCCGACCAGCGGAGGAAAACCCGACGGGGAATATAACGGCCGGTCACCCGTGGTACTCATCTCCCTATCGCCTTGAGTCGTCAACCTTGCCGCACCGGTACGAACGGTCTGCGGAAGGGACTGACCCGCCACCATTTCACCGCAAGCAATTTACAATCAATCAAACAATTGCAAACAATATAACATCGGGTCTACGACGGCCTGCCTTACTAGGCTTACACTTCGGGCATCGGCACTTTGCTCTACTTTCGACAAGGAGCGTGGGAGCGCTTTATTTGGGGCTAGACCTGGAGGACTACCTCAACTCCGGTTATCCCCAACTAAGGCTCAACCTAAACAACAACTGCTCGTCAGAGCAGGACCCGGGAATATAAAAGTAAATTGCGATAAGATCAAGTGCGGTGGTTATGCTGCTTATTTAAAGTGCTGGAAAGAAATGTGACCAGTACAAGACTGAAGTAGTATTGAAATAAGCTTGACCAGTACGAGACTGGAGTAGTACTGAAATGAAAGTAATGAAATAATCTTGACCAGTACGAGACTGGAGTAGTACTGAATTGAAAGTACTGAACTGAAAAGAATAAAGGAACTGGACCAGTGCAAAACTGGAATAATCATAAAGAAAATGGTTAGTAGTCCAATCACTCCATACAGGAGGCTTCAGTTCCATCTCCGTTCTCAGGAGAGATTTTTCAGTTCCATCCCAGTTTTTAATAAGGTTTCCTTGGGTTACACCTTTATTAAGATCCGATTATGAGTTGGTCACGCCTTATTAACCACGGCTTAATCGGATTGGGGCTTATCAGGAGTTATACTTTCATTATTCGTCAAGAATAATTCATAACTCACCACTCGTGCTCTCATCTTTCGAGCGTGCCCAAATCACCCGAGAGTCGAGGCGCTCGACAGTTTTCATGAAATCTCGAAACACCCGGAGCTTGGTCACTTGCCTCGGCCACTCTCGTCGATATGAAACTTATTCAAATTAGAGAGGATAGCCGCGCGCTCCAATTTTCATTTTCGAAGAAAACGAGCGTAATAATATCGAGCGCGGTCCTAGGCTTCCATATTTTGGGAAAAATATCAAAACTTATCCCCATGAGCTCAAATTTTGATACAACCCTTATATGGATATAAAATGAGCATAGAAAAATTTTCATAATTTTTCAAAGAGTTTTGGCCCTTTAATTTGACCAAATAATGTTTAATTGGGCTTTTAAAAATATCAAATCAACACCAAAAATTCTCAAAATTTTTGTGGAGGAAGCCCTTAACAAAGGGGACATTTTTCATGTTCAACACTTTTTCCCTAGGAGCCTATTTTAGTCTCAAATAAAATCTACCCATTATTATAATATTATAATATTATAATAATATATATAATATATTATTATATATATATAAATTATAAAACAGAACTACTGTTCATCTCCCCTACCCCCCGCTGTATCATTCCGCCGCCCCTTACGGGCTTCTACAGCCGCCGGCAGGCCACCGGCCGGCCGTGGCTCCACCACCGGCCAACCCGCCGGTGGTGGGCGCTCCCTCCGGCGGGGGTCCGGCAGCCTGCCGCCGCCGGCCGCCGCCGGAGCATTTTTTCTTAAAAATGGACGGGAGGGGAGGGGGTGACGGCGGCGGCGCTCCGGCCGCCGGGAGTGCCATGCAAGACGTCCAAAATGGAGAAGGAGGAGGGAGAAGGCTTCCACCTGAGTTTGGTGGGCTCGGGAGGGGCCGGCTTGGTCGGACATGGCTCAAGGTGGTGGAGGAGGGGAGGAGGAGCTCCGGCTTGGCTTTTTCCGGCCACCTGAGCTCCGGCAGAGGGGGGGGGGGAGAAGAGGGAGAGAGCCTCTCTGAGAGGTGTGAGGAGGATTAGGGGAGGGGAGGTCCTTTTATATGGAGGGGGAGGGAGAGTTCCCTCCCTTTGGGTGGTGTGGGACTAATCCCTCCTTAGGGAGGGATTAATCCCCACCCTCCAGCTGTCTAATGACAGCTGGAAGTCTCCCATTTTCCCCCATGTGGGGAAAATGGATGGGCCCTTTATGGGCTTGAAGCTTGGGCCTTCATGGTGAAGAAAGAGAGGGGGAGAGTGGGAGAAAAGAAAAAGTGGGTGGGCCTCCACTTGAGCTTTGGGAGGCTTGCTGGTTGGGGCCCATGGAGAGTGAGGGGGGCATGGGCCATCCTTCTTTGGAGAGGAGGTGGGCCCCTCACTTGGAGAAAAATCCAAAAAGTGGATTTTTATGAGGGTTTGACCAAGTCAACCCTAGGTTGGGTCCCCCTTGCTGGTCAAAGTCAAAGTGGGTCCAAGTCGTCGGGGTCGGGTCAAAGTTCGGGTGTCGTGTCATAATTGGTGTGCGCACGCTTTTCGGTGCACAACTATGCTTGATTTGACCACGGGTTGACCAATCGTCATCGAAATTGACCGGGACGACTTCCGTTGACTTCGTATTGACCACACGAGTCTAACGCCACTGACTGGGGTTGAATCGGAGTCCGTTTGACGAAAGTCCGAAATTTGCGCGTCGCAGCGCGCTAAAATGGTCGAAATGTGTAAAATTGTCGTTAGACCTCGGAGTCCAACTGAACGAGTTCCGATGCGCTCGTATTGACTATACGAGGCCACAGGAACTGACAGAACTCAATTCAGAGTTCTCTAGCTCTATTTCCCGCTTAGGGTTATATCCCACCGGGTCATGGGTAGGGTTCAAGCCACTTTTATTGGGCCCACTAAGGCTCTGGTGGCCCAATAAAAGGCGGGATGTTACAATCCAATAAAAATAAAAGGATTTTCGTCCCCGAAAATTTGCTTGAAGTAGGGGGAAAAAGTAACATACCTGGGGAAAAAGCTCTGAGTGCTTTTCTCGGAGGAGTGCTTCAGGTTCCCATGTGAACTCTTCTCGTCCACAGTTTGACCATAACACCTTAACCATCGGAATGGTTTTGTTCCGTAGTGTCTTCACCTTGTAATCTATTACTCTGACGGGTTCGAGCCGGACGGATCTATCTGACAGTAGTTGCGTCGGAGGGGTAGGAAGGTACTGCTCTGGTTGCCGGAGGACTCGTCTCAAGGAAGAGACATGAAACACATTATGAAGATTCCCCAACTCTGGGGGTAAGGCTAAACGATAGGCGACGGGGCCAACACGCTCTATCACCGGATAGGGGCCCAAGAAGCGAGGATCTAACTTTTTCTGCTTCCTCAACCGGGAGACACCATGCATGGGTTTTATTTTCAGAAACACCATTTCCCCCACGCTGAACTCCACCGGTCGGTGTCGCGCATCATAGTACTTAGCCTGCCGGACTCTGCGCTTCCCGCATTCGCTCCTGAATCAGCCGTATCGCTGCCGTAGCGTCATCGATGTAAGCCACTCCCAAGGCTTCCGGGTCCTCTTCCTGAGCCCAAGTCAACGGTGTTCGGCAACGCCTTCCATACAATGCCTCGTACGGAGCCATCTTAATACTAGCCTGGTAGCTGTTATTGTACGAAAATTCGACTAACGGCAACAGCTGCTCCCACGGCTCATTGTGCTCCACTATGCACAGTCGAAGAAGATCCTCCATCGTCCGGTTCGTCCTCTCCGTCTGTCCGTCTGTCTGCGGGTGGAAGGCAGTGCTGAAGGCCAACTTGGTTCCCAAATATGCCTGCACCCGCCTCCATTCCTTAGATGTGAAACGACCGTCACGATCAGACACGATGGACTTTGGTACTCCGTGAAATCGTACCACTTGTTCTAGGAACATCCTGGCCAGGATATCTACTCCGTCACCCTGTCGGTTTGGAATGAACCGCGCTACCTTGGTGAGTCGATCTACGACCACCCATATTGAGTCATTCCCAGCACGGGATCGAGGTAGGCCGTGGACGAAGTCCATGGAGATGTCTTCGAACTTCCATTCTGGTATCGGCAGGGGCTGCAATAGGCCTCCTGGACTGCGGCATTCAGCTTTGACCTTCTGACAGGTCTGGCACCGGGCCACGAAGTCGGTGACATCTCTCTTCATTACGGGCCAGTAAATGGTCCTACGCAAGTCCACGTACATCTTAACTACGCCAGGGTGAATCGAGTACCTCGACTGATGGGCCTCTTGCAGAATTTCCCCACGAATCCCTCCAGTAGCGGGAATAAATATGCGATGCTTGAATTATAGAATCCCATCATGCAAGTTATAATCCTCCTGTGCCCCTCCTTGCAGAGATCGGATGATCGACATTACCTTTGGGTCGATCTTCTGGGCTTCTCGTATCCGGTCCCGGATATCGCATTGGATCTCCATCCAATACAGCTGAGAATAGTACTCTTCCGGATCTCTTCGGGCAACCAGGGTAATCTCCAAGTCTATCAAAGACTGGAAAAGTTCCTTAGGGATCTGCTCCATCCAACTCCCGACTATCGCAGGCTGGCGGCTCAAGGCGTCAGCGACTCTATTAGCCTTCCCGGGGTGATATTGGAGAGTGAAGTCGTAATCGCATAAGAATTCCAACCATCGGCGCTGCCGGAGATTCAGCTCTTTCTGCGTGAAAATATACTTGAGGCTCTTGTGGTCGGAGAAGATCTCACATTTTACTCCGTACAGATAATGCCTCCAGATTTTAAGGGCGAAGACGACGGCGCCCAACTCTAAATCGTGTGCTGCGTAGTTTAATTCATGCGGCTTTAATTGCCGTGAAGCGTAGGCCACTACCTTACCATGCTGCATTAGGACTGCTCCCAATCCTTTCAGGGAGGCATCAGTGTAGATTTGAAATCCCTCGGTCCCTGAAGGAATCGTAAGGATTGGCGCGGAAGTCAGACACTTCTTCAGTTCGATGAATGCAGCCTCGCACTCCGGCGTCCATCGAAATACGGCGTCCTTCTTGGTGAGAGCAGTCAGGGGTAGGGCAATCTTGGAAAATCCCTCGACAAACTTCCTGTAGTATCCGGCAAGGCCGAGGAAACTCCGGATATCCGCAGCCGTCCTGAGTGGCGGCCAATTTTGTACTGCCTGGATCTTGGCTTGGTCCACTGCCACTCCTTCCTTGTTTATCGTGTGGCCCAAGAATCCAACTTCTTCTAGCCAAAATTCGCACTTACTGAATTTGGCGAAGAGAGAGTGCTCCCGGAGCTTTAATAGAACCATCTGCAGGTGCCGGGTATGGTCCGTCTTGGTCTTCGAGTAGATTAGGATATCGTCTATAAAGACGATGACAAAGTGATCCAAGAAGGGTTCAAAGACTCTATTCATCAGGGCCATGAAGGCGGAGGGAGCGTTGGTGAGCCCGAAGGGCATCACTAGGAACTCGTAAAGACCGTATCGGGAGCTGAAGGCAGTCTTAGGAATATCTTCCTCTCGGATCCGAAGCTGATAATAGCCGGACCTCAGGTCCATTTTGGAGAATACCGAAGCACCTTGTAACTGATCGAACAGTTCGTCGATCCTAGGAAGGGGATACGTGTTGCGTACAGTAAGCTTATTTAGCTCCCTATAGTCGATGCACAGTCGCAGAGTCCCGTCCTTCTTCTTGACGAAAAGTACCGGGGCTCCCCAGGGCGAGGAACTTGGACGGGCGAATCCAGCATCTATTAGTTCTTGTAGCTGGATTTTTAGTTCAGTCAGCTCCCTTGGGGCCATCCGGTAGGGGGCTCGCGATACTGGCCGTGCTCCGGACATGAGCTCGATCTGGAAGTCGACCTCTCGCTGAGGTGGCAATCCCGGGAGGGACTCAGGGAAGATATCTGGAAAGTCTCGGACTACTGGGACCTTGGCGAGCACCGGGTCTTATCTTCCATCTCGAAATAAATAAGGAATACTTCATCCTTCTGACGGACTGACTTCACCATCTGTGTAGAAGTCAAGATAATACGAGAGACAGATGGCACACCTGTCAACGCGACGCTCTGGCCATTTGGATTCTGTAGCCGGACTTCTCGCGTGGAACAGTTTATCTGGGCTTGGTGCTCAGCCAGCCAGTCCATTCCCAGAATTATATCAAACCCAGTTATAGCTAGGATGGTTGCGTAGACTTCAAACTCTACCTCTCCCAGCGTAGCCTGGAACGAACACTTTTCGGTGGATGTCATATCCGACTCGTCTGGTAAACAGATTCGTATAGACAGTCCGGTTGAGCGAATAACATTTCCCTTTGTTGCGATGAAATCGTGGGAGACGAAAGAATGAGTCGCTCCTGTGTCAAAAAGGGTTTTGGCAGGGTGACCTTCTACCAACAAGATTCCTGACGTCATAGGAAAACATATAGATATATATCATCCAACTAATATATATATATATATATATATATATATATATATATATATATATATGAAATATACAACAATAGTGGAAGATCTGATATCTTCTATCGCCTAAGATATATACCTATGACTACGTCAGGGGCTGGTCCATGCTGCAGGTCCAGTGCATAGGCCTCCTGGGGAGCTGCTCGGCCCTGCTGGCCTCTCCTGCCAGCTCGGCCTCTACGACCTCTTTGGCCCTGTCCCCGTGCCGGCTGTCCACCCTGGACTGCTCCTAGTCCTGGTCTCCCTATCGCCTGAGGGCAGAAGGCCCTCATATGTCCCGGCTGCTGACACAAGAAGCAGTTCCCTGCGAAGGGAACATCTCGTCGGGCCACTAGTGGGGGCTGTGGAGCTGGAGCTGGTCTACTGTCTTGCTGTGCAGCTGGGGGTGCTGGGGGTGCTGGTGGGCGCCTATAAGGCAGCCTGCGGCGTCGCTGTCTGCTCTCTCTATCCTGTCTATGGGGAGCGACTCCAACGTCTCGCCTCTGGTCTCGAGGAAGCTCTACTTGACCTCTGCACCGCTGAGCCACCATCTGCTGGTCCAACTCTAGAGCTGCCGCATGTGTGGCTATGGTGTGGAAGGTGGCCTGAGAGAGCATAATCAAGGACTGCCTCAGGTCATCTCGTAGTCCTCGGTAGAACCGGGAAGCCCTATCCCTGTCGGAGGCAGCCAGGTTCCCGGCGAAGCGTGCCAGGTGTATGAACTCTCTCTCATACTCTGCCACAGTGCGGTTGCCCTGTCGAATGAGCAGGAACCTCTCTTGCAGCGCGGCTCGGTCTGCATCTGTGATGAAAAATTCTAGCAGAGCCACAGAGAACTCCCCCCAAAGGATCGTGCTCATCGGCCGACCTCGGAAGGTAGAGTGACTAGACACTCTCCACCAATCCCTCGCATATCCCTCCAAGAGGGTCACCACCAAAGAGACTGCTGCCACAGCTGGGCACATCATCCCTACCAACAGCTCCACCACTCGCTCCACCCACTCCTCTACCTGAATGGCCGTCTCTGTACCCCTGAAAGGGGGAGGCCTCAGTCCTCGAAAAGTCGTCAGCAGATCTGTGGGTGCGGTCATCTCCCGCGGTGGCTGTGCCAGGGCATCTCGGAAAGTCGCTAGTATAGCCGTCAGTGCCTGCCTTATATCTGACTCGACAAACGGTACGGCTGCGGGAGCAACCGGGTCTGGTGGTGGGGTGGCTGGAACGTATCCTCTGGACGAGGATCCCCCGTTACTGTACTCCGGTATCTGGAGAAGTAACATGAAAGAGTGTCGGTATTTTGCAAAAGTAAGGGAATTTGCAAAAGCGACAACCCAAGCGGAAAACAATGGTGTATGGGCGTACTAACGCACAGTCTAGAATCCCTAAGCCTCTACACTAGGGTCCACCAGGCTTCCACTGCAAGGTTCGTCCCGAACCTAGAACGAAGCGAGGGACGGAGGGATCCGGAGACTGCTCCACAAGGACGAATCGTGATCGCTCTGATACATTTGTAGTACCCCCCCCCCCAACCTTTTGCCCGGGTCGGGCCGGAGGGGTACTACTGACCCAAGACGTCTACCCAGGGCTCATAGGGGAAACAATCCACCCTATTCAAGCACTAGATGGCCGTCTTGAGTGGTTCGAATCATAACATTCACAACCCATCAGAATATAGCGGAAGCATTAACAGGAAACCACTACATATCATATTAATACAGAGGTTCTAGGGCCGAAGCCTTATGCGTTTATAAAAGCCCTGGGCTATACATGTACTACATAAGTCTCTCACGCACTCTCTCTTCTAAACTGCTCGGCGGTACTCACGTCTCTAAACACCGAAGACGGCGGGGGTGCATCTGCTCGAGTAGACCTAGCTGCTGGCGTAATCTCCTGCGGCAGCGGGTCACTATGGTGCTCCACCTCCTGTGAATGGTTAATCAAATAACCGTTAGTCACAGAGCTAAGTGGAAACAAATCTCCTCCCCGGATCCACATCCTGGGGACGAGCACGCACCCACCCAACAAAAGTAAATAGCCAAAGCAAGAGAGGGTTATCACAACATTTCATATAAGAACAACTAGGAGCAATTATAAAAGAGTGCAGTATAACCGAAAAAAGCAGCAATAACATAAAACGGTTATAGCAAGGCTCTACTAGCTCATCAGCACAACAAGTTTTCATATCTTGAATTCTATCGCAGGCATTCACAACCGCGCACACAAACCGCAGACATTCATAGCCGCGCACACAAACCGCAGGCATTCATAGCCGCGCACACAAACCGCAGGCATTCATAGCCGCGCACACAAACCGCAGGCATTCATAGCCGCGCACACAAACCCTATGTCGACATAGTTTGGACTGCTTCTGTTCCAGTAGGGTAGCGAGCCCCGCAGGCCTCACCGATGTGGTCGTCGGTGACAGTGGCCAGTCCTGCCACTTCTTGGGGTGATCGTACCGCACAACCCCAGGCCCTCACGTACAACCTTGTGTACTCTTGGATGTGAGCGACATCCGGCGAATCATTTTTTTTTGGCCGACCAGCGGAGGAAAACCCGACGGGGAATATAACGGCCGGTCACCCGTGGTACTCATCTCCCTGTCGCCTTGAGTCGTCAACTTTGCCGCACCGGTACGAACGGTCTGCGGAAGGGACTGACCCGCCACCATTTCACCGCAAGCAATTTACAATCAATCAAACAATTGCAAACAATATAACATCGGGTCTACGACGGCCTGCCTTACTAGGCTTACACTTCGGGCATCGGCACTTTGCTCTACTTTCGACAAGGGGCGTGAGAGCGCTTTATTTGGGGCTAGACCTGGAGGACTACCTCAACTCCGGTTATCCCCAACTAAGGCTCAACCTAAACAATAACAACTGCTCGTCAGAGCAGGACCCGGGAATATAAAAGTAAATTGCGATAAGATCAAGTGCGGTGGTTATGCTGCTTATTTAAAGTGCTGAAAAGAAATGTGACCAGTACAAGACTGGAGTAGTATTGAAATAAGCTTGACCAGTACGAGACTGGAGTAGTACTGAAATGAAAGTAATGAAATAATCTTGACCAGTACGAGACTGGAGTAGTACTGAATTGAAAGTACTGAACTGAAAAGAATAAAGGAACTGGACCAGTGCAAAACTAGAACAATCATAAAGAAAATGGTTAGTAGTCCAATCACTCCATACAGGAGGCTTCAGTTCCATCTCCGTTCTCAGGAGAGATTTTTCAGTTCCATCCCAGTTTTTAATAAGGTTTCCTTGGGTTACACCTTTATTAAGATCCGATTATGAGTTGGTCGCGCCTTATTAACCACGGCTTAATCGGATTGGGGCTTATCAGGAGTTATACTTTCATTATTCGTCAAGAATAATTCATAACTCACCACTCGTGCTCTCATCTTTCGAGCGTGCCCAAATCGCCCGAGAGTCGAGGCGCTCGACAATTTTCATGAAATCTCGAAACACCCGGAGCTTGGTCACTTGCCTCGGCCACTCTCGTCGATATGAAACTTATTCAAATTAGAGAGGATAGTCGCGCGCTCCAATTTTCATTTTCGAAGAAAACGAGCGTAATAATATCGAGCGCGGTCCTAGGCTTCCATATTTTGGGAAAAATATCAAAACTTATCCCCATGAGCTCAAATTTTGATACAACCCTTATATGGATATAAAATGAGCATAGAAAAATTTTCATAATTTTTCAAAGAGTTTTGGCCCTTTAATTTGGCCAAATAAAGTTTAATTGGGCTTTTAAAAATACCAAATCAACACCAAAAATTCTCAAAATTTTTGTGGAGGAAGCCCTTAACAAAGGGGACATTTTTCATGTTCAACACTTTTTCCCTAGGAGCCTATTTTAGTCTCAAATAAAATCTACCCATTATTATAATATTATAATATTATAATAATATATATAATATATTATTATATATATATAAATTATAAAACAGAACTACTGTTCATCTCCCCTACCCCCCGCTGTATCATTCCGCCGCCCCTTACGGGCTTCTCCAGCCGCCGGCAGGCCACCGGCCGGCCGTGGCTCCACCACCGGCCAACCCGCCGGTGGTGGGTGCTCCCTCCGGCGGTGGTCCGGCGGCCTGCCGCCGCCGGCCGCCGCCGGAGCATTTTTTCTTAAAAATGGACGGGAGGGGAGGGGGTGACGGCGGAGGCGCTCCGGCCGCCGGGAGTGCCATGCAAGACGTCCAAAATGGAGAAGGAGGAGGGAGAAGGCTTCCACCTGAGTTTGGTGGGCTCGGGAGGGGCCGGCTTGGTCGGACATGGCTCAAGGTGGTGGAGGAGGGGAGGAGGAGCTCCGGCTTGGCTTTTTCCGGCCACCTGAGCTCCGGCAGAGGGGGGGGGGGGAGAAGAGGGAGAGAGCCTTCTCTGAGAGGTGTGAGGAGGATTAGGGGAGGGGAGGTCCTTTTATATGGAGGGGGAGGGAGAGTTCCCTCCCTTTGGGTGGTGTGGGACTAATCCCTCCTTAGGGAGGGATTAATCCCCACCCTCCAGCTGTCTAATGACAGCTGGAAGTCTCCCATTTTCCCCCATGTGGGGAAAATGGATGGGCCCTTTATGGGCTTGAAGCTTGGGCCTTCATGGTGAAGAAAGAGAGGGGGAGAGTGGGAGAAAAGAAAAAGTGGGTGGGCCTCCACTTGAGCTTTGGGAGGCTTGCTGGTTGGGGCCCATGGAGAGTGAGGGGGGCATGGGCCATCCTTCTTTGGAGAGGAGGTGGGCCCCTCACTTGGAGAAAAATCCAAAAAGTGGATTTTTATGAGGGTTTGACCAAGTCAACCCTAGGTTGGGTCCCCCTTGCTGGTCAAAGTCAAAGTGGGTCCAAGTCGTCGGGGTCGGGTCAAAGTTCGGGTGTCGTGTCATAATTGGTGTGCGCACGCTTTTCGGTGCACAACTATGCTTGATTTGACCACGGGTTGACCAATCGTCATCGAAATTGACCGGGACGACTTCCGTTGACTTCGTATTGACCACACGAGTCTAACGCCACTGACTGGGGTTGAATCGGAGTCCGTTTGACGAAAGTCCGAAATTTGCGCGTCACAGCGCGCTAAAATGGTCGAAATGTGTAAAATTGTCGTTAGACCTCAGAGTCCAACTGAATGAGTTCCGATGCGCTCGTATTGACTATACGAGGCCACAGGAACTGACAGAACTCAATTCAGAGTTCTCTAGCTCTATTTCCCGCTTAGGGTTATTTCCCACCGGGTCATGGGTAGGGTTCGGGCCACTTTTATTGGGCCCACTAAGGCTCTGGTGGCCCAATAAAAGGCGGGATGTTACAGTTCTACCTTGGCGGACTCACTCTTGGCTAAGTCACAGTGGTCTGGTGTGTATCCGCAATCTTTGTGGATACACTTGGTGTTTGCACTTGATAGGGCGGTTATTCTATCATCTAGGGCGGTGATCACACTCCTCTCCACGCAGATAAATAGGACCCCCCCTGTTACATCAGATACCACTGAGTGAACAGTAAGTCAACTCGCAAAAAGTTGTTGCGGTTAGGGTTTTCTCTTCGCGCTGTTTGAAGAGGTTTGATCTGTTTGTGTTGTGTAGGTTGTTCGAATAGTGCTGAAGAGCCAAGAACTTGGTTCTGACTGTGGTCAGGGGCGGTGCGGATTCTGCGGGTAACAACCAGCAGTTTACAACAGGCCGCAGCTTGTGACTTAGCGGTTTCTCTTTTGTAACGTCTTCCCATTTCAAATAAGTTGTCCGCCTCTGGAAGGCTTATTCAGTTTGGTGGCAGTAGCCGCTTGATCTGGTGGCTTGCAGTTCAGCAACTAGAGTTCTTTCTTCAGCACTGGAATAATGGGTAGTTTGTACGGCTTGTTGTGGTCTTGTGACCAGGCGGCTTCAGCGGACTCGTTGGCGGTTAGCAGCAGAGCCGACAATTACTCCTTGAGGCCGTGCAGTTTATTTTCAGCTTGCAATTCTCTTTCTTCATCGGATACATTGGTAATCATATCTCGCCATGTATGCCTCGCTGTGTAAAGATTTTTTGATTAGTACAAGACTCTTGCTCTTCTAGTTGTTTTTTGGCTTGCTTGATCTCAGTGTGGTTGAGTGTTCCTGCAGCTGGTGTCCCGTTTTACGCTTTCACAAAATTTTATATGGTATCAGAGGGATCAGAGGCTGAGAAGTGATCCACCAACAGTTGCTTGTCTGCTTCTGAGAGTCTAAGTAACCAAATTTTCTGTAATGAACGGAGGTTATGCAAGAGGTCTTGGAATCGAACTGCTTACACTGACTAACTACAATAAATGGAAGTCATGCATGCAGAGTTATTTATTGGGAGAGGACCTTTGGGAAGTCGTCGAAGGAGACGAAAAGCAAGAAGTTACTGCTACTGCAGGTGCTAGTGCTGATGCGGTGAAAGCCTGGAGGAAGACTAATGTTAAAGCTGAGTTTGCTCTCAAGCGGACTATTTCACCGAAATTCTTTGACGACATCATTGGATGTGGGTCTGTTGCGGATATTTGGACTTCTCTTGATGGGTTGTTCAACAGAAAGAATGTAGCTCGGCTACAGTTTATGGAAAATTAGTTGGCAAGTTGCACTCAAGGTGATCTGCCCATTTCAACATTCTTCTTGAAAATGAAGAACCTATGCGCTGAGATTTCAGCGCTATACCCTAATGAGCCTATTTCTGAGGCAAAGTAGAAGAGACACATAATTCGTGGCTTGTGGAAGGAGTATGTGGCATCGTCACTTCAGTTCAAGGCTGGGCTACTCATTCATTTTTTCGGAGCTTGAGAACCTGCTGGCTTCACAGGAGAGTTTGGTCAGACAGATGGCTGGGGTCACTATCTCTGAAGGAGGTAGTGAGACGCTTTTCTCAGGGAATAAGAAGAAATGGGAGGAGAAAAAGAAGAAGTCTGATGCTGGTGAGGGACCTTCTACTTCATATCAACAAGAGGGGAGCGCTGCTCCTAAGTGAGATTGGAAGAAGAAGGAGTGACTTAAGTGCTGCAGATGCAACCAGCTAAGACACTTTAAGATAGTCTGCAAGGTCAAGCTACAACATGGACATATTGCAAAAAAGGAGGAAGCTGAGTCCAGTACTGAGGAAGCTGGATGGGGAAGTGCATTCATGACGGGCACATGTGTCCGTGCCTTGTCTACCATCGACTACCACGATGGCTGGATCGTGGACTCAGGGTGTGGTCACCACCTCACTGGGGATGAGTCAAAGTTCTCCTCTCTATGGACATTCTCAGGTAACGAAGCTATTATAACTGTTGACGATATTGCTCATGCAGTAGAGAAGGAGGGTGTAGTTTCTTTGGGTAGTGATAATGGTCCACTCACGTTGAGGAGTGTCTATCACGTACCGAACATGAAGAAGAACCTCTTCTCTGTAACCAATGTGGTGGATGCGGGTTATCACGTTCTATTTGGTCCAACAGAAGTGAAGTTTCTCTGTAACATGTCAGAGTTTAAGGCTGATGTTGCTCATATAGGGAGAAGGGTGAGGGACTTGTTTTTATTATCAACAAGCTCCTATGGTGATCAGATGAGAGCCAACGATAGTGTTGCTATCTAGCATGAGCAGCTGGGGCATGTTGGGATGGACAAGCTGAAAGTCATGGCAGTGAAGAGTCTTATGAAAGGCTTGCCTAAGTTGTCATCCTTCAGCGACGGTCATGTTTGAGCGGGATGTCAATATAGAAAGGCTCGTCGCCTTCCATTTGACAAGTTGCTGACCAGATGTAAAGCACCATTGGAGTGTATCCATGGTGATCTGATGGGGCCGACCGTCACAGCCAGTCATGGAGGCAGCAGGTACATGCTTGTCATGATTGATGACTACTCAAGGTACACTTGGGTGTATTTTATGAAGGAGAAGTCAGATGCGTTCAGTTTGTTTGTGGAGTTCAAGGAGCTGGTGGAGGGCCGGCTTGGCCTGCGGATCAAGAAATTGAGAACAGACAACGAAAGTGAGTTTGTTTCAACTGAGTTCTCAAACTTCTGTAGGAAGCACTGCATTCAAAGGGAGCTCACATGTGCTCATACTCCACAATAAAATGGAGTAGCAGAATGGAATATCCATCATTTGACGGAAATCTGCAAGTGTTGACTTCATGCTAAAGGCATTCCAAGGTCCTTCTGGGCGGAAGGAATGACTTGTGCATATTATGTCAGCAATCAGATGCCTCTGAGTCCGATCAACATGAAGTATCCTTTTGAGATGATGTTCAAGGAGAAGCCTAGTGTGGAACACCTTCGGGAGTTTGGATCGACTTGTTACGTTCACATCCCAGATGCCCTCAAGAATAAGCTGGATGTAAAGGCAAGGAAGCTTGTCTTTGTGTGCTATAATGAGCGGAAGAAGGGGTGGAAATGTTTGGACCCTGTGACGAAGAAATTCATGGTTTTGAGAGACGTGGTCTTCGACGAGCTGACGTCATATGAAAGTGGCTCCTCTATGGAGCTGCAGGAAAGTAAGGTAGATGGCGAGCAGGGGGAGACTGTTGAGGATCTTCTGGTACAGCTGCCTGTGTCACCAAGAGCTCCAAGTGTTTCTAGCTTCAGGGAGAAGGCTTCTGGTTCAATAAGTAGGGGGAGCGTTGCTCCAAGTTTGCCTGAGAACGGAGCTGATTTAGAAGAAGCAACTGCGGTGGTTAGCAAGGGTCAGACCCTTCAGAGATCGAAGAGGACCATCAAACAACCAGCTCAATATAGCGAAGCAAACGCGATGAGCTTGGTCTCTCATTTCTTTGTAGGCCCTATGGATGAGCGAGAGCCTTCTAGATTTAAAGACGCTATTGGGGTCAAGGAGTAGGAAGATTCCATGGATGAGGAGATGGCTGCCCTCAGGAAGAATGAGACTTAGGATCTTGTGCCCAAGGTCGATGACATTACTTTTGTGACGTGCAAGTGGGTCTACAAGCTGAAAAAGAAGGCGAATGGGAGCATCGAGTGGTACAAGGCTTACCTTGTAGCTCGAGGTTTTTCTCAGAGATATGGAGAAGACTATGAAGAGACGTTAGTCCTGTGACGAAGATGACTTCAGTTTGGGTGGTAATGGCTTTGGCGGCTTGCCAAGGCTGGAAGATGTGGCAGCTAGACATAAAGAATGCTTTTCTTTATGGGAAGATTGATAAAGACATCTTCATGGTTCAGCCGCCTGGATACGTATCTGAAGATCATCCAGGGCACGTCTGCAAAATCCGGAAGGCCCTTTATGGTTTAAAGTAGGCTCTGAGGGCATGCTATGAGAAGATCGCAGAGTACCTCCAGTTCTACGGATATTCTACTTCAGATTCAGACTCGAGCCTGCTCATCAAGAAAAAGGGGGAGCTTCATGTATTGTTTCTGCTGTACGTGGACGATATGATCGTCACGGGGAATTCCAAAGAGGTGGTGGCTAGGCTCAGGGTAGAACTAGACATTTGGTTCGAGATGAAGGACTTGGGTGAGCTCCACCACTTCCTTGGACACGAGGTGGAGAAGAAATAGAAAGGCATACTTGTTCCCCAAAAGGGCTATGCGGATTGGATCGTTCAGCGATTTGGCATGTGGGAAGGGAAGAGTTGCACTACTCCTCTTGAAGTTAGAATCATTCTTCAACGAGATGAGGGGAGGATACTTCCTGATCCTATAGTGTTCTGTGCTCTAGTGGAGAGCCTTATCTATTTGACTATTACGCTGCTAGACATTGTATATGTTGTAGGACAAGTAAGTCGATATATGGCGGAACCTATAAAGCCTCATTTGACGGCGACAATGCGCATTTTGAAGTATGTGAAGTCCACTTCTGACATGGGTCTCCTTTATGGGAGAGACACGGGCTTCAACCTGCACGGTTATACAGATGTTGATTATAGTGGAGATTCAGATGACCAGAAGTCAACATCCGGTTACGTTTTCACATGTGAATCAACTGGAATTTCTTGGTGCAGCAAGAAGCAGGATTCGATGTCTATCTCTACTACGGAAGTAGAGTACAAGGCTTCGGCCTTGGTAGCTCGGGAAGCCATCTGACTTCAGAGGCTAGTAGAGGACGTCCATGAAGAAGTGCACGGTCCAACTCTGCTATGCAGTGACAATGAGAGTGCCCTGAAACTGGTTAATAATCCAATTTGTGATGCGCGGACCAAGAACATTAAGATTGAACACCATTTCATTCTGGAGAAGGTGTTGGAGGGATCTCTCGTCGTTGGATATATGTAGAGCGAGGAAAACATCACGGACATCTTCACGAAGCCGCTATCGAAGGGGCCATTTACTCGATTATGGGAATTGCTAGGGCTGGTCTCCACTTCTCACTTCAAGGGGGAGTGTTGAAATTGTTGAAGTGAAAGTGGCAGTCTGGGCGGTCTGTAGGGGCAGACTGTGCGGACAATCTTGGCAGTTTTAGTGGTCAGACCGGGCGGTCTATGCAGACTAAACTGGCGACTAGCTAGGTCAGCCAGTGTTCTGATGCTTATTCCCCAGGTTGTTTTCAGGCAGATAGGATGGTTATCCGCTCAATTGTCGGTTTGAGCAGCTGGCTTTGGAGTTCACTAGTTTTGTGCGGACTAGTTCTATATCTACTTGTAATGACTCCATCCGTTCATATAATATATAATAGAAGGTGAAAGTCCACCTAGTGTCAACTATGTGCACCTATGGGGGGGGGGGGATAGGTGACGTGTAGCTATTTTGCGGAATTTATAATAGTACCTGCACAATAAAGATAAACAGCACAGCACACAGAAAACACAGACAATTTATAGTGGTTCCCCGACTTGGGTACATCCACTTTCCCCCTTCGACCTATCTCCCAACAAGGGACGACTCGGTCACTTCTCCAACAGGATTGAAATCCAGTCCTTGCACTATCGGAAGGAACCCTTCCACACGTAGGAGTCGACACTCCCACAAACCGGGTTGCACCCAACCCTTACAACACGGAACAAACGTTCCTTTACAACAAAAGTAAAATAGAATGTACACGAGATACAAACTTCGTTTGGAGACTACGATGTAACTCTTCGTTCGACGACGTGTTCATGAAGTCAATGAAGAGTCTACAACCCTAGATCTCTCTTGGAGAGGATCTCCCCGGAACCGGCGGCGGCAATACGAGCGACAGCTTGGTTCGGAATCGGCGGCAACGACGGTGTGCGGCTGCTGTACTTTGAGATCCAAACTTCGTAGCGAAGCAAGCTAGGTCTACCAACGGTCACACTAGGATCAGTCGTCTCGATCGATTCGGATGGGGAAGGTTTTTCCGATCTACAAATCGAGAGACAAGAGATCTCCGGTTAGACACGTGAGACGCTGAGCTTAGCTAAGCTTCTATCGACCGGAGATCTGGAAGAAACCACGATCAACCGGAGAACAACTTGACGCGAGCGGCGGCGGCGGCGGCGGAGTGGAAGCGGCGATCTAGGTCAAATCGCGGTTCGCGTATTTTCTTATCTTCTTCCCTATCTGTACTATTCAAAAATACCCATGTATTTATACACTGTAGACGCTTACAATATGACCGTTGTGGGTCCCACACGTAGAACCCCGAAATCCGGTTCAAACTAGTCCAGCGGCAGAATCCGGTCCGGCAGCATCCCGAGAAAACACCAAGTAAAAATCGGCGAGAATCGCTGGTGATTCTCGACGAATCGGCGAGAATCAGTTAGTGATTCTCGACGATTCGTCGAGAATCACTAGTGATTCTCGCCGAATCACTTAGTGATTCTCAACGAATGTAACTTGGTATTCAGGATCTGCTCTGCGATGGGTTCGGCGAGAATCACTAGTGATTCTCGCCGAATCTTACTTGGCACTGTTTTGAGGTAGCCGGAAAGAATCGGCGAGAATCACTAATGATCGACGAATCGGCGAGAATCACTTGGTGATTCTCGCCGAATCGGCGAGAATCACTTGGTGATTCTCGCCGAATCATACTTAGACGAATTTTCGTCTTTCCACCCAAGAGCTGCTCCTTGACCCATCCTTGCTCCTTGTCTTCTCTTGCATAAACATGGCCATGTACTTGAAAGTAAGTGCACTCCAATAGAGAGAGTACACGTAGGCCAACACACTGATCTGCTCAACGAGGGATTACGTCGTGCAGACCCGTGTATATTGACCTACTGCACCCTGACATTGGTGTGCACTTAGCGTGGAAGAACTGCAAGCACAACTTAAGAGGTTTCATCAAATACATTGTGAATTCATCTTAGCTTGACAGGTGGCTTCCTCAAATCCAGGTAATTATGGATACAATACCCAACAATCTCCCCCTATTTGACGAAGCCAAAACCCTACAAGCTAAGATGAATAACACCAATCAAATAATAAAAATAGCATTCAGAATCTAAACATGCAGCACAAGAGAATAGAGGCAACCAGATCTGGACTTGAGTCATTCACAAATTCAAATATATATACCAATATATATATATACATATAATCTCAGAATTGTTCATATAATAACAATAAGCATTAAATGTTCTTAAGAGAAAATGACAAGCTATGGATTGTTGACTATTTTTCCTTAGCTAAGTCATCCTTGAGTTTTAGCGCCAAATACTTCTTCCTTTACCTCTCCATATACTCTTTAGGCTTCGGATAGTATCTGGGAGGAGGAACTTTATCTGCATCCGTGTTGTTTCTGAAGAAGATGTTTCGTTTCGCTTCATATGTCTTGTGCATTTCCCACTCATACTGGCTGTATACTTCGTTTCGATTGAGTTCTCCTTTTTCCTGTAGCCAGAAGGTGTCCAAGATGATATTCTTTGAAACTGGACTCCACTTTTCATTTCGTACTTCCTCCTCACTCATTCTGATTCTCTTCTCAGCTATTGTCTCCTTGGAGGTCCCTTCCTAAGCTTTTCTCTTGCCCCTGGCTTTTGCTAGGGCCTCCTGGTCAAACATGCTCCTCAGTTTTGCTTTAGAAATGGCCCTAGCATCAGCTTCACTCATGGGAACATCAGCAGCACTTACTCCCTCAGCAACACTTACTCCCGCTGCAGCCATAGAAGTCTCAGGAGCATGAATAGCTGCAGGATTCAATCGACGCCTAACGCCTGTTGTAGCATCCACCAGCAGCTGTCATAGACATATTTGTTTGACTATTCGAAGTTTGTGATCATGATTTCTTGAAGCTCAGCCATCTTAGCTATGTATTCCTTCTCCCCCTTTTTGGCTTCGACTGCTATGGAATTTGCATAGGAGTGCGGGGAGTCATCAATATGCTTTGTCGTCTTGGAGAATTTAGTGACTAATGCCTGCTGATTGGCGTTGAGAGTGACCATATTACCGTCAAACTTTTGGATGTTGTTTGCTACAACATGAGCATTTTGATTTACTACAGCAAGAGTATCGGTGTTCTTTTTCAATCCGGCCATAAGAAGTGTGACAGCTTCGCCGGCCGCGGTATACTTTTCTTCAAATTTCTTTTCCATCACGTCAAGTTTATGATTGATCTCCACCATATTCTTGAGCATGAGATTTTCAGATTCCTTAATCCTTTTCAGCATTTTAGTTTGAGCTTTTTCAAAAGAGGTCTTAAGCTCATCCACTATGCCTTGAATGATATTCACGGTGTGAGTGGCTATGTCATCTCGTAGAGGAATATTCTGAGGCACTTCTTGGCCTTACTCTTCAGCAGAAGCACCTGTAGAACTAGACACCAGCACAGTCTCTACTGGGGGAATGCTTGCAGCATCTGCAGATTTCTCGGACTCCCCCTCCACTCGTGCACCAATATGTTCAGGAATGATTTCAGGTGCGTGCTTGTCAGATGGAGGTTCAATGAGATTCTGAGTCTCCAATGCGTCTTGTCCCTCATTGTCATCATCCTCTCCTTCATCATCCATGAAATCATCTGCAGCAGCATCCTCTTCCAACTCTTGGTCAGCAGTCCCCTGTACATCAGCTTCGGCTCCTTGATCGTTCCGGTTCAGGGCCTCCTCATTTGCCGGCACAGTTTCACTTTCTTCTTGTATTTCGGCCACAGCATCCCTGGCCACCTGGGAGATGTCAGATACTATATCAGCATGAGTGGGTAGAGTCTCCCCCTCAATTCCTGCAGTCAAAGTATCAGGAATTTCACTGGGGGTTTCTGCTGGAGATATGTCCTCTTGTTCTTCCACGGCAGCCGGCCCAATTCGCCTCTCCCATCTGTCAAACACACTTGAGTCCATTTTCTTTAAGTAGTGTATAGGAACACCTTTGCTCATGTCATACTTGTCTCCATTTAGCTGATTTAGATACAGACTTATGATTCGCCCAAAACTCAGAGAGCTCAAGGTGTCCTTTATCTTCTCGAACAGCAACGCCCCCCAGTTGAACCTTTTACGGCAGACAATTACCACCAGGATCTTGAACATATCCGCAGAGATATGGTCATGATATCTTGGCTTGCAGATGAGTACCTTTCCAATTAGGTCAGACAGAAGCTTCCCTTCTTCATTCATATCCTTGCGCTTGATCGATCGAGTTCCTCATGGGAGACCGTAGAATAAGAGAGTCCTGGTCTTGTCTTCGTCCTCAAGATAGTCCTCGTGCTCCGAGCTAGAGAGGTGCAGGAAGCGGGTCAGCTTGCTGGCAGACATCTTGACCTTAGCCCCAGCCACCTTGCTTTTGATTAGAGAGTCGCCATTCCGGAGTCTTGTGGTAGCGAAGAACTCCAGCACCTCTTTGTCCAGGATTTTGCACGGGTGCTCCAGGACGAATGATAGCCCAGCCTCTTCCAGCATCAGAATGATGTTTCTGAATTCGTCAGAGGCGTGCGAGAACCCAGTTCGAACAAGCTCGCAACCAGTGACCAACCCAGCAGTTGTCCTTAGAGCCATTGCAGATCTAGGGAGAGAAGCCCTATTCTACGCTTAATCAAAAACCAAAAAGGATGCGACACTAGCGATCAAGTCCAAGTAAGGGTGAGGGAGGGTTACCTAAAGGTGTAGACGGTGGGTTAGTGCGATGAAGACGAGGGACACCCGATGAGTGTACGCCGAGAAATTCCTGGAGGCAAGAATGAGCGTCCAAGAACAAGGTGAGCGTCCTGCGGGAAACTTGCGGTGAGAAGCGATGAAAGGTGAGAAGCGGTGAGCGTCCTGCGGGAGACTTTTCGATTAGGAGAGATTCCAGCGGGAATCGGCGGGATACCTTCGATGGAGATCGGTTCGGTGAGCTTTCCTGCAGGAGTCGGCGAGTTTCCGGCGGAGGAGTTGATTCGGCGAGCTTTCCTGCGGGCTTCGGCGAGTCGGCGGGTAAGGGAAGAGTCGGCGGAAGAGATTTTGCGGGATTTCTGCAGAATGTGAAGAGTCGGCGGGTTTCGGAGAGTTTGCTCCTTCGGCGGGATTCGAAATATATAAAGGGTCGGCGGGATTTCTGCTCATTCGACGAGTATTCTGCGGTAAGTTTCCCGTGGAAATGAAAGGTCGGCGGGATGTCTTTGCGTTAACGACAGGTTATAATAAGGGTTTAACAAATTATAACGGGATCCCTTTGCTAAGAATCGGTGGGAATTTGTCTAAGTTGTAATCGAAGGGTTTCTTTGTCTAAGTTGAAATCGAAAGATTTCTTTACTAGGAATCTTCAAGTTAAGAGGCATTGCAGCATTTTCGAATTCTTCTGATGTCAAGTCAATTTAAAAATTATAAATATATATATATCTTAAAGCCAATCTATTTGGTTTTGAACGGGGCTTTTCCAAACACTTCTTGATGTCAATTGTGAGTTGTCGAGATTCACAATGACTTATCTTCGTTAACTCTTTATTGATGTATAAAAGGTTTGTATGTATCGAGTTAACCTATCCTTAGATGAGCACACATATATGTATAAGCATAAGTATAAATGTACATATATATAGATATATATGTAAATGTGGATACAATATGACTCAAGTCCTTGAACTGATCAAAAGTACTTGGGATTATGAGAGTTAACATTTAGTCTCTCTGACTATAACATACCAGATGCTCGATGTTAGAATGCTTATGGAGATATCACTTCTGTTATTCCAGATGCATGTTCCAATTTAGTCTTGGAACACCTACTGTCTAGTTCCCCTCATATTTACGGGAACTTAGACTACCCTGCAAGAAAGAATTACCTTACCTTAGGAACCCAAATCATATTGGGTCCTAGGTTCCTGTTAGCATAAGCACTCGACTGCCTTCCCCCAGAAAACCTGTCAGGAAGACTACCTCTGTCCCGTGAATGTGGATAAGCCCTTGCCTTTGGCACAGAGGGGTTGTGCCAACAGTCGACGGCAAAGTGTCCCACTTTGCCATAGCACCAACATGGGTGAATGTTGTATCGCCGTTTCCGACCTGATCTAGTGACTGAGGTAGTCACGGTCCTAGGTCTAAACGGGATAGAGCAAGATCTCCTCACAAAATTTCCTCTTCCATCGTGACACGTGGAAGGGTGGAAGGAATGCATGTTGTGAGCGTCATGAGGCCGGGAAGGTGGTGCCATTCTTTCAGGCATCCCCCTTCCTGAGGCCCCATGAAAACTTACACCATGACTTCTATCCTCCCTATCCTGTGTCCTCGGGTGGTGAGAAGTCTTCTGTGAGCTGGGACATGCAGATTCACACCGAGTTGAGGCAGTGGCAGTGAATACAAAGGGCTCAGAATGAGCCTTAGGTATTCTCTCATTGGTGGCCACGACGGCCCTTGCACTACGGGTGTCTCCACATGATGACAGATCACCCTTGCAGTGACCACGATTGTTCCTGTGGTCATACATGAAGGCATGATGAGTTGCCTTCCTGCTTGGAGTGGGGGGTCGGAATACCGTTTCCCCATTTCTCCACGAATTGATAATCTGGGAGATCCACCCATTTTCTTGCTTTCTCTTTATAGCATCAACCTTGGAAAAGTTTGATACTATTCTTTTCTCATTCTCTAGACTACTCTCTAGAGCTGAGATTTTAGAGTCCTTGGCCTTGTTGGACGCCAATTGGAGAACCAACAAGATCTTCAGTCGAGCAATCTCTTGAGCTTGCTCCTCAGCAAGTAGGTTGCTTGTTTGAAGGGCTCTCTTCAGGGAATCTGCATTTTCTGAAGGAGGACAGTTCCTGTCTTCAGAAATTTCAAGAGATACGGGGCAGGACGAAGAAGTTACCTGCTCCTCAGCGATATTGTCATTAGAGCCAGTGACCATTGTGTCATCCTCATCAGAGCTGCTTTCCTCGCTGGCCTCTTCAGTCTCTGACATGGACACTGGAGCTCTGATGCAGTCCGAGAGATCCTTGCCTTCATCTTCAGAAGTGAGGACCCCCACATACGCTTCATCCTCTGATTGACAGCAGATTCCAGCTTTCTCTGACCCCCCATCAGCTCTGAGATCATCATCCACAGAGATTTAGCCGTCCTACATTTTTCCAATCTAGAGCGAGAAGCTCCAGACCAGATATCCATGATGATTTGACGAATCCTCTTATCCAAATTAAAGAATGAAAGCTCCATTTCCGACATCTCAGCAATGCACTTGGGCACTTGAATTACAGAGTCGGAGGTCTTCATAGGAATAAAAGGACCCTCTTCCAGGATGAAAGATGCACGAGGATCGATGGCATCCAAGTGATACGACACTCTCATCCTCCAGACGGGATAAAACTCCTTTGTACATGCGGGGAGTCTTAGTGGCGATATCTCATAATCCAGCTCCATGCTTCTGACACTGGTGGCAGGATACTACTCAAGGTGTAAACCTTTTTGATGAGTAACCTCGCTTTGATACCACTTGAAAGTCCACCTAGTGTCAACTATGTGCACCTATGGGGGGGGGATAGGTGACGTGTAGCTCTTTTGCGGAATTTATAATAGTACCTGCACAATAAAGATAAACAACACAGCACACAGAAAACACAGGCAATTTATAGTGGTTCCCCGACTTGGGTACATCCACTTTCCCCCTTCGACCTATCTCCCAACAAGGGACGACTCGGTCACTTCTCCAACAAGATTGAAATCCAATCCTTGCACTATCGGAAGGAACCCTTCCACACGTAGGAGTCGACACTCCCACAAACCGGGTTGCACCCAACCCTTACAACACGGAACAAACGTTCCTTTACAACAAAAGTAAAATAGAATGTACATGAGAAACAAACTTCGTTTGGAGACTACGGTGTTCCTCTTCGTTCGACGACGTGTTCGTGAAGTCAACGAAGAGTCTACAACCCTAGATCTCTCTTGGAGAGGATCTCCCCGGAACCGGCGGCGGCAATACGAGCGGCGGCTTGGTTCGGAATCGGCGGCAACGACGGTGTGCGGCTGCTGTACTTTGAGATCCAAACTTCGTAGCGAAGCAAGCTAGGTCTACCAACGGTCACACTAGGATCAGTCGTCTCGATCGATTCGGATGGGGAAGGTTTTTCCGATCTACAAATCGAGAGACAAGAGGTCTCCGGTTAGACACATGAGACGCTGAGCTTAGCTAAGCTTCTATCGACCGGAGATCTGGAAGAAACCACGATCAACCGGAGAACAACTTGACGCGAGCGGCGGCGGCGGCGGCGGAGCGGAAGCGGTGATCTAGGTCAAATCGCGGTTCGCATATTTTCTTATCTTCTTCCCTATCTGTACTGTTCAAAAATACCCATGTATTTATACACTGTAGACGCTTACAATATGACCGTTGTGGGTCCCACACGTAGAACCCCGAAATCCGGTTCAAACTAGTCCAGCGGCAGAATCCGGTCCGGCAGCATCCCGAGAAAACACCAAGTAAAAATCGGCGAGAATCGCTGGTGATTCTCGACGAATCGGCGAGAATCAGTTAGTGATTCTCGACGATTCGTCGAGAATCACTAAGTGATTCGGCGCGCCGAATCACTTAGTGATTCTCAACGAATGTAACTTGGTATTCAGGATCTGCTCTGCGATGGGTTCGGCGAGAATCACTAGTGATTCTCGCCGAATCTTACTTGGCACCGTTTTGAGGTAGCCGGAAAGAATCGGCGAGAATCACTAATGATTCTCGACGATTCGGCGAGAATCACTAGTGATTCTCGCCGAATCGGCGAGAATCACTTGGTGATTCTCGTCGAATTATACTTAGACGAATTTTCGTCTTTCCACCCAAGAGCTGCTCCTTGACCCATCCTTGCTCCTTGTCTTCTCTTGCATAAACATGGCCCTGTACTTGAAAGTAAGTGCACTCCAATAGAGAGAGTACACGTAAGCCAACACACTGATCTGCTCAACGAGGGATTACGTCGTGCAGACCCGTGTATATTGACCTACTGCACCCTGACATTGGTGTGCACTTAGCGTGGAAGAACTGCAAGCACAACTTAAGAGGTTTCATCAAATACATTGTGAATTCATCTTAGCTTTACAGGTGGCTTCCTCAAATCCAGGTAATTGTGGATACAATACCCAACAGAAGGTCCGGCCGGGGACCCACACCATATGCCACAAAACAGGCGGCGAAGTCACGGGTTGATATCAGAGTTGCGCATCCTAACTCATAGCATTCTAGCGGAAGCTTTTAACAGAAAAACTGAACTACAACCATGAATGTTCACTAATATAAACACCCATATTTATATAGGAATGTACATCAAATACAATATTGTTTGGCCTTATGGCCTTACAGTTGCTCTTTACAAGAGTGGCTTCCAAACATCGGCGCGCAGGCCGGCCACACATGAACAAAACATAACATTTTTCAGCTTAGCCTTCAAGGGCTAGCAACAGCAGCAGCAGGGACTTCAGCCTTTATATGTCCCGCTCGGCTCTCCAGCACCTGTACAAGGACAACCCACCCATCGGTGGCAAATAAGGAAACAGACAACATTCAGCTGACCAATTTATAACGACCCTACCCCTTACCCGGGGCAGTGGTATTCCTTCCCTGTAGGCATAGTCATTCATATGTAGATATATAGATATCACATATTGTGCTCTCACGCACAAACATTCCACCACAACCGTCAACCACGCGGCCCGACGATCCGTGCACTCAGGGCACATTCTTGGTGTACCGGTGAACCAGGTTCCCACCACCGTATCAGGGCCGAAACCCAACAGTAAAATTGAGCATTTTGCTCCATGGCGTTCAGCCGGAGACTTTAGTCTTAGTGGCGTGCAGGCCTAAGACTCACGCTATGCGCTCCAACAGACCGCACTTTCAGGTCTTCAAGTCGGACGGACATAACGCAGGTCGGATCAACCACCCCCCGTTGCTCAAGTTGCCTTGCCATCACCGAATACCAATGTACTCGTGGCTAAATAAAAGGCGCGGGTCGGTTTCACCTTACCTGTTTGGCATAAAGCCTTTTTAAGAACTTTTCAAGCTCACACATAGCCATACCGTCCCCGAGGGACAGACTTCACATTCATAGGTTAGCTAGGTGTCATGCCCAGCGTTAGCGACAGAACTCATTTTCCATCCCTAGTCTAACTATAGTATTCACAGCATACAATACACACACACACTTGCGGGTATTTTCCTGGGCTTCCACACCAGTACTTCCTGCTACTATCCTTCACAGGCACAACCCATCAAGCATCACAAGCATCACAGGGTCTTTTCTTGGACTACCACTCAAGTACTTCCTGCTACTGCCCTTCACAGGTCCAACCCATCAAGCATCACAAGCATCACAGCGTATTTTCCTAGACTACCACTCCAGTACTTCCTACTACTGTCCTTCACAGGTCCAACCCATCGACTCCATAAACTACACGTTTAACCATGGAGTCTTCTCCGGTGTGTAAATGCAACATCACCAATCCAGACCAACCTATCCATATGGGCTTCACACAACATGCCTATTCCGTACTCCATTTCCGGATCTATATGCCAAATTATTTGGGATTCCACGAATCAACCCAAGGAAATCCTTTAGCAATCCACCCTCTGGTGGGGGAAATCCATGCACATGCCAAAAAAGGAAGGACTTCACATGTCCAAGAAGGAAGATAGTTACCTTTGATGATCGCTTTGGAGCCATGGAATTCTAGCCGGCTGGAAAACACCACGGCGGCCTTGCCTCCACAATGCTAGCCTCGGATCTCGAATCGGAACTCAGCAGCTCCACCGGTGGCCGGCTCCCCTCTCCTCCTCCTCCTTCCTCTCTCTCTCTAACTTCTTAGAAAGAGTATGAACAAGATCAAATGAGCATTCTCATCTCATTCTCAGCCTTAAAGCAGCAGGGAGGATCCTAAGCCATCAGATCCCAGCTGAAGAAAATGGATGGCCACAATTTTGCCACAAAAGCCTAAATTTTGGCTGACACGCCTGTATCCCATGGCTGACACGCCCGTGTTTGGCTCTCGAGACCCACTCGAGACCTACTCGAGACAACCACTCGAGTAGTTGGGCAGGACACGCCCCCTGACACGCCCATGTTGCAGGGTGTGTTCCCTCTCGAGAACTTCGTCGAGTGCATTTCGTCGAGCACTCGACAGGCTGCTCAACCGAGCAGGACACGACCTGTGACACGCCCGTGTCCCAAGCCGTGTCGCCCAGTCTAAACCCAAATTTGGGATTTGGGGTGTTACAACCCTCCCCTCCTTACAAGAAATTTCATCTCGAAATTTGCATACAGGAAGGAAATCAATACTAAGATGTTATAATTTTCAGCATGTCCATTACAACAAGAGATGCACTGCATAACAGTTTACACAAACAACTTGGGAAATTCCGCTCGCATGGTCTGCTATCGCTCACATGTTACCTCCTCACAGCCACAATTGTCCCACCAGACTCTGACCATCCCGATTGTTTTGTTCCTCAACTCTTTATCAGCGCGATCCTCAATCCGAATGAGCCTAACCTTCGTCTTTAGCCCATACTCCACCGCCACACGATCATTCTCGATCACTTAAGCTGGATCTTTGATGACTTTCCGAAGCACCGAGATGTGAAACACATCATGTAATCCACTCAATTTTGCCGAAAGAGCTAGCCGATATGCAGCTTCCCCAATTCATTCTACCACTTCAAACGGACCAAGATATCTCAGACTCAACTTTTTAAGACGCTGAATCCTGGACACGCCCTTGAAGGGTTTGATCTTCAATTATACCCAATCGCCCACCACGAACTCCACGTTCCAGTGCTTGGCATTGTAGCACTTTGCTTGTCGATCATGGTCTATCAGTAGCCTCTCTCGAATAGTGCATATCGTCGAGTTAGCTTCATTGACTTCTTTATGCCTATACAGTTTGGCTTTGTCTGCTTCTGCCCAAGCTAACGGTGTACGACACTTCCGACCATACAGAGCTTCAAACGGTGCCATACCGATGCTCGCTTGGTAGCTATTATTGTAGGAAAACTCCAGCATATAGAGATGATATTCCTATCCCTTACCAAAATCCAGGGCGCATATTCGGAGCATATCCTCCATTATTCTGTTGGTCCTCTCAGTTTGGTCATATGTTTGGGGATGAAAGGTCGTACTGAACGTCAACTTTGTGCCCAACGGTTGATGGATTAGCCTCCAATCATTCGATATAAATCGCCCATCACGATCACTTATGATGCTACGAGGAACACCGTGTAGCCGTACGATCTGCTCCACATAGAGCTTTGCCAAACTTTCCACTGAATCGTCCCGCTTGTTTGGAAGGAAGTGCGCCTCTTTCGTCAACCGGTCTACAATCACCCAGATTGAATCATTCCCGCGTTGAGATCTCGGCAACCCGTGCACGAAATCCATTGAAATATCATCGAACTTCCATTCCGAAATGGGCAACGACTTCAAGAAACCGCCAGGCTTCTGGCATTTCGCCTTAACCAAAGCACAAGTTTGGCATTTAGCCACATAATAAGCGATATATTTCTTCAGTCCTGGCCACCAGAACAACTTCTTCATGTCCCTGAACATCTTTGTACTCCCATGGTGAATTGAGTACTTTGTAAAGTGAGCTTCGTACATCAACTCTTCTCGCAACTTCCCCATACTTTGGGACGCACAAACGGCCCTCTTTCCACAAAAGGCCGTCATCCCAGGAGAATTGGCCATCCAGCCCATCTTTTGCATAGCGTTGGAGACTTTCGTCCAACTCTGTTGCTAGTCGAATCCTATCCGCAAGGTCATACTGCACCTCCGTCCAGTTCAAGCATGCATCGGCAGCGGAATTCTTGTCAACACAAGAAATCTCTAACACTTCCAACTCCTGGATCAGACGTTCATCGTGCATCTGCAACCAATTTGCCCTCGACGGAGTCCTAGTACTCAAGGCATCAACGACCACATTTTCCTTCCCGGGAGTATAATGAATCTCAAAGGTGTGGTCCCCAAGGAACTCCAGCCACCTTCATTATCGCATATTCAGATCCTTCTGCTCCAACAAGTACTTTAGGCTCTTATGGTCCGTAAAGATATCAACTTTTACGCCATAAAGATAATGCCGCCACAATTTCAGTGCAAAGATCACCGCCGCCAACTCTAAGTCGTGGACGGGATAATTGCGCTCATGCACTTTTAACTGGCGTGAGCCATAAGCAATCACTTTTCCAAACTGCAGAAGAACGCAGCCTAAGCCGCTCCCTGAAGCATCACTATAGATCTCATATCCATCGGTACCACATGACAATGTCAACACAGGCATCGTGGTCAACCAACTCTTTAGCTCTTCAAAAGCTCGCGCGCACTCCGGCGTCCAAACGAACTTTTGATCCTTTCTCGTCAGTGTGGTTAGAGGCAAAGTGATCCGCGAGAAGTTTTCAACAAAACGTCTGTAGTAGCCTGTCAGTCCAAGGAAACACCTGACTTCGGCCACCGAAGACAACATTGGCCACTCCTGTATGGCTCTTATCTTTGACGGATCCACTGCTATGCCCTCTCCACTTATCACATGGCCAAGAAAAGCCACTGACGACAGCCAAATCAAGCACTTCGAGAACTTGGCATAGAGCTTATTCCTTCGCAAGGTATGCAACACCATCCATAATTGGTTTGCATGATCAGCTTTCTATTGAGAGTACACCAAAATATCATCAATGAATACAATCATGAACAAGCCTAAGTACTCTCGGAACGTTCAGTGCATTAGGTCCATGAACACCGATGGCGCATTACATAGCCCAAACGGCATTACTGTGATCTCATAATGCCCGTATTGTGTTCCAAATGCGGTCTTGGGAATGTCACCTTCCCGAATCCTCAACTGGTAATATCCAAATTTCAAATCCAATTTGGAATAGACGGTTGATCCCACTAGCTGATCGAACAATTCATCTATCCGTGGAATCAGATATTTGTTCTTCTCTGTCAGACTATTCAATTCACGGCAGTCAATACATAACCGCAAACCACCGTCTTTCTTTTTCACAAATGGAACAGGTGCGCTCCAAGGTGACATACCTGGGCGTATATATCCCTGCTCCAGCAACTCTTGCAATTGGACTTTCAACTCAGCCATTTCCTTTGGCGTGACGCGATAGAGCGAGCGGGCCACATGTTTCGCACCTGACACCAACTCAATCATGAAGTTGATCTCCCACTGGGGTGGTAGCCTAGGAAGATCCTAGGAAACACATCTGCAAACTCTGATACAACCGAAACATCACTCACAGTGGCCTTTGTCTCAACAGCCTGAATCAACGTGAAGTATAACTCTGCGCCCTTCCGAACAGCATTGATGACTTGGAGTGCAGATATCAAGGTCCCGCTCACTACTCGTATACCCGCGAACTTAGTCTCATGCTCGGTATTCTGGCCCAGTGTGATCTCTTTTGACTGGCAATCAATCAAGGCACGCTGCTCTGCGAGCCAGTCCATACCAAAAATCACATCAAATTCCGATATCGGCAGTACAGATGCAGTTAAATAGAAATCTCGACTTCCAATTTGAACCGCCACATCGCAAGCTCTATCCGCAAGCATCAAACAACCATTCGGTAATAACACCTTTACACTCTCTTCCTTCACATGACTCGGTACTCCAATTCGAGTTAGACAGAAATGAATGTGAATCACCCGTATCAAACAGTGCTCTCACTAACGTGTTCCGAATCATAACAAAGCCTGTGGCAACCATATCACACACAAGCCACATACAAAGCATGCAATAAGCGAAGCAATTCAATAACTTAAATCGTACCTGTGACGAAGTCACTTTGCTTTATGGCCACCTGCAGGCCAAGGTTGTAGACTTGGGGCTGCGTCTGGGATGCAGAGGACTCCACCACTGCCTTTCCCTTCTCATCATAAGACTCTCCCGCCTTATTTTCTCCCTTTGGCGGACCAACCCGACAATCACGGGCGATATGCCCCACTCTTCCATAAGTAAAGCAAGTACGAGTCTCTGGCCTCGAAGTGGCCCCCGACGTTGCACCCGTTGCAACCGTAGAAGGAGCTTGTCCAGAAGACTTGGACCTCTTGCCCCATTTCTTTTTATAATATGATTTCCCAGGTCGGGGCACTTTGAACTCCGGCTTTGTCACAGCCAAGGCCCGCTTTCCTTGCACCCTCTTCATGTCCTTCTCCAGCGCGCACGCAGTATCAATCAATGCCTGGAACCCTTGGTTCACTGAACTCGAAAGCAGGAATCGCAACTCGTCCCGCAATCCTTCATAGAACCTATTGGTTTTTCGCTGCTCATCGGTGAAAATGGAGCCCGCATACCGTCCCAACCGTGTGAACTCATGTAGGTACGTCTCCACACTACCTTCTCCTTGCGTTAGCCGTTGGAACTCATTTTTCATGGCAATACGCTGTGCTGCTGGTAGGTGCTTTGCCAGGAAGAGTCGCGAGAACTCTTCAATCGACACTTGTGTTAACTGCCTGCCCGCTAAGTGGTGTAACTCGATCTCATCCCACCATATCCGCGCCTCTCCTTCCAATAAGAAGGTGTCCAAGGTGACCTTCTGATCTTCCTCTGTCCTAATCACCGTCAAGATACGCTTGACGCGCGACAACCAGTCCTCCTCCTGCGTAGGGGATCCCATACCCGTGAACGTCGGCGGATTGAAGTTCATGAACTGCTTCAACTGCCTTTCAGCTGCTCGAGGATCGACAGCCGCAAGCTGTTCTGGCCTCAATGCCGGCTGCGCCTGCCCTTGCGCCTGCCCAGTAGGTTGTGCCTGAATCATCGCAAACAGGTCCTCAGCAACTAAGCGGACAGTTTTCACAGAAGGGGGAGGTGTAGGCACCTCAGCTGGTGTCGTACTCTCATCAGAATGCTGGGGCTCCAATTGCCCAGCACCACTCCGAGTCACCTATAGGTGAACAAGACACACACATTAGCAACCTCACACAAGCAATAACAACAATATAAGAATGCACAGGTTCCTCAAACAAGTGTATTTGCATTCATACGTGGACATCCAGGAGTTCATTAGTGTTAATGTGGTTCACACGTACACGTGCTCGCCACCCCCATAAAAGAATTCTACCACAAATTCGAAAGGGAAAGATCGAGACAGCTGATACCAAAAATGTAACGACTCCATCCGTTCATATAACATATAATAGAAGGTCCGACCGGGACCCCACACCATATGCCACAAAACAGGCGGCAAAGTCACGAGTTGATATCAGAGTTGCGCATCCTAACTCATATCATTCTAGCGAAAGCTTTTAACAGAAAAACTGAACTCCAATCATGAATATCCACTAATATAAACACCCACATTTATATAGGAATGTACATCAAATACAATATCGTTTGGCCTTATGGCCTTATAGTTGCTCTTTACAAGAGTGGCTTCCAAACAGCGGCGCGCAGGCCGGCCACACATGAACAAAACATAACATTTTTCAACTTAGCCTTCAATGGCTAGCAGCAGCAGCAGGGACTTCAGCCTTTATATGTCCCGCTCGGCTCTCCAGCACATGTACAAGGATAGCCCACCCATCGGTGGCAAACAAGGCAACGGTCAGCATTCAGCTGAACAATTTATAACGACCCTAACCCTTACCCAGGGCAGTGGTATTCCTTCCCTGCATGCATAGTCATCCATATACATATATATAGATATCACACATTGTGGTCTCACGCACAAACATTCCACCACAACTGTCAGCCACGCGGCCCGAAGATCCGTGCACTCAGAGCACATTCTTGGTGTACCGGCAAACCAGGGTCCCACCACCGTATCAGGGCCGAAACCCAACAGTAAAATTGAGCATTTTGCTCCATGGCGTTCAACCGGAGACTTTAACCTTAGTGGCGCGCAGGCCTAAGACTCTCGCTATGCGCTCCAACAGACCGTACTTTCAGGTCTGCAAGTCGGACAGACATAACGCATGTTAGATCAACCACCCCCCGTTGCTCAAGTCGTCTTGCCATCATCAAATACCAACGTACTCACAGCTAAATAGAAGGCGCGTGTTGGTTTCACCTTACCTGTTTGGCATAAAGCCTTTTTAAGAACTTTTCAAGCTCACACATAACCATACCATTCCTGAGGGATTGGCTTCACATTCATAGGTTAGCTAGGTGCACACCCAACGTTAGCGACAGAACTCATTTTCCATCCCTAGTCTAACCGTAGTATTAACAACATACAGTACACACACTTGCGAGTATTTTTCCTGGGCTTCCACATCAGTACTTCCTGCTACTATCCTTCACAGGCACAACCCATCAAGCATCACAAGCATCACAGGGTATTTTCCTGGATTAACACTCCAGTACTTCCTGCTACTACACTTCACAGGTCCAACCCATCAAGCATCACAAGCATCCCAGGGTATTTTCCTGGACTACCACTCCAGTACTTCCTGCTACTGCCCTCCACAGGTCCAACCCATCGACTCCATAAACTACACGTTTAACCACGAAGTCTTCTCCGGTGTGTAAATGCAACATCATCAATCCAGACCAACCTGTCCAGATGGGCTTCACACATCATGCATATTTCGTACTCTATTTCAGGATCTATATGCCAAATTTTTTGGGATTCCACGAATCAACCCAAGTAAATCCCTTATCAATCCACCCTCTAGTGGGGGAAATCCATGCATATGCAAAAAAAGGAAGGACTTCACATGTACAAGAAGAAAGATCATTATCCTTGACAATCGCTTTGGAGCCATGAAATTCTAGCCAGCTGGAAAACACCGCAGCGGCCTTGCCTCCACAACGCTAGCCTCTGATCTCGAATCGGAACTCAGCAGCTCCACCGGTGGCCGACTCCCCTCTCCTCCTCCTCCTCCTTCCTCTCTCTAGCTTCGTAGAAAGGCGATGGACAAGATCAAATGAGCATTCTCATCTCATTCTCGGCCTTAAAGCAGTAGGGAGGATCCTAAGCCATCAGATCCCCGCTGAAGAAAATGGACGACCACAATTTTGCCACAAAAGCCTAATTTTTGGCTGACACGCCCGTATCCCATGGCTGACACGCCTGTGTCTGGCTCTCGAGATCCACTCTAGACCTACTCGAGACAACCACTTGAGTAATTGGACAGGACACGCCCCCTGACACACCTGTGTCGCAGGGCGTGTTCCCTCTCGAGAACTTCATCGAGTGCATTTCGCCGAGCACTCGACATGCTTCTCAACCGAGCAGGACACGGCCTGTGACACGCCCGTGTCCCAGGCCGTGTCGCCCAGTATAAAACCAAATTTGGGATTTGTGGTGTTACACTACTAGTGTTGTGCTTGCACCCAGTATGTCTGGTGGTGTGAACTTGCTTTGTTTTGGACTGAATCCAGGTCGGCTTAGTACAAGAGGTCGCGCGACCTGCATTGCTGTTTTCTCTGTCTACCTAGATCGACAACAGTGTCTTTTGTGACTTGGCTACGAGATTGTTTTTTGCGATCTGGAGCTTAGTCCACAAGTGGGCGGAATGAGGTGGTACTCGCTGAGTCCGCCTGTTTGGTGGTCTTGTCTGGCTAGGCTTGGCGACTTGTCAGATGCTTGTTTCCGGCCTTGGATGTTCTGTCTTGGCGGACTAGCTCTTGGCCATACCGCAACAGTCTGGTGTGTATCCACAGTCTTTGTGGATACACTTAGTGTTTGCACTAGATAGGGGGGTTATCCTATCATCTAGGGTGGTGATCACACTCCTCTCCGCGCCTATAAATAGGACTCCCCTGTCACATCAGATGACACCGAGTGAACAATAAGTCAACTCGCAGAAAGTTACTACATTTAGGGTTTTCTATTCACGCGGTTTGAAGGGGTTTGATCGGTTTATGTTGTGCAGGTTGTGCGGATAGCACTGAAGAGCCGGAAACTTGGTTTTGACTGCGGTCAAGGGCAGTGCGAATTCTGCGGGTAACCACCAGTGGTTTACAGCAGGTCGCAGCTTGCGACTTAGATTTTTCTCTTCTGCAACTTCTTCCCAGTTCAAATAAGTTGTCCGCCTCTAGGCGGCTTGTTCAGTTCGGTGGCAGCAGACCACTTGATCTGGTGGCTAGGGGACCTCGCGGTCAGGCGGCTTGTTGTTCAGCGGCTAGAGTTCTTTCTTCAGCACTGGAATAACGGGTAGTCCGCGCGGCTTATTGCGGTCTTGCGACTAGACGGCTTCGGCGTACTCCTTGGCGGTTAGCATCAGAGCCGGCAGTTACTCCTTGAGCCCGCGCAATTTGTTTTTAGCTTGTAATTTTCTTGCTTCATCAGATACATTGGCAATCATATCTCGCCATGTATACCTCGTTGTGTAAAGATTTTTTGATTAGTACAAGACTCTTGCTCTTCTAGTTGTTTTTTGGCTTGCTTAGGCTCAGTGTGGTTGAGTGTTCCTGCGCTTGGTGTCTCGTTTTCCGCTTTCACAAAATTTTTCAGTTCTTGTGTGCGACCCTGATAGGCTCATACTGCGTTGGTAGTGATATTATATGCTTGATCACTTCCAGATCACAATGGTAACACCAATAGTTACTTCCCTCTTGGAAAATTTCTTCATCTATCGATTGAAGAAAACAAGAACATTGCATGTAAGTACACAAAGGAATAGATTTTTCAAGAAATTGACCCTATTTTCTGCTAGCAAACATATGCAAATACAAAAAAAACTTTTGAAAATCATAAAATACCCTTACTTGTGATTAAAAATATCAAAGATAGTCCTGAACTGTCTTCAAATTTTGAATCAACTTATCTCGATCCTGTACAGCATCAAACTTAATAGCATTACTTTGATCAAAAACCTGAAATCAGAAACTTGTTGATCAGAAACCTGAAATCAGAAAACAGGGTCGATTCAAACTTGAAATCAGAAACTAGATGAAGTTTAGAAGATGTGTAGGTTTTAGAAGGAGGACATTCCGATCTGCAAAGTATCGGTGTAAGGAGAGAGTTGGGATCTACAGGTTTTGGAAGGAGGGAGCTAGGAAGTTGAATCTGTGCAAACCTGGAATCAGAAAGCCACAAATCCAGGATCTGTGGCTTTAAGAAGGAGGTCGCCGGGATCTGGAAAGGATCGGTAAGGAGGCCGACTAGTGGACAAGGAGAAGGATTTGGAAGACTCGACGACGAGCGGACGAGGAGAAGGATTTGGGAGAAGGAGGGTGCCAGGATCTATTGGTTTTAGAAAGTTCTGGAAGGAAAGCTGCTTGTACGAGTCGAGGACATTATTTTTTGCCTTCTGACGAGAGTTCGACGAGGAGAGGGACTTGTTTTCCGTCGTCAGACGAGGAGTGGGCATTGTTTCTACCGTCGGACGAGGAGGTTTTCACGGTCGATGGACTCCCCGCCACTTCCCTCATAAAATTTTCAATGTGGGCGGCCTCCCACACTCGCCCTATATTGGGTCTGCCCCTACGCTAAGGTATTAAAGTCCATTTCTCATATGGCTCACATTCAGATTATTCTAACTAGATAACCCATTTCTCCTATATCATTTTGATGTTATCCTTTGTTGTGTTAATTCCAAATGGAAAGTAGTATGGTCAACAACTTTTGTTGTGTTTGCTAACTGGATCCAGCTTTAGTATTGCTAGAAGTTACAAGAGATTAGGTATTTTGGCAATTTTGGCGCTTCCATTTAGTTTGTGAAAGGGAATAGTTATTCCTTTGAAAATTCTCTAGAGTGGAGGTGAATAGAGATTTAAAATTATTTATTAAAATTTTTACCAGATTTAAATATACTTAGATCAGCATCCACAAAATACAGCAAGGTAAGCATTCATAGCAGAGTTAATATAAGAAATAAAAAAGAAAAAACACAGAAAAGAGCACAGCACAAAGATATCCAAAACTATAGTGGTTCCACAAAATCTGGGTGCAGCCACTCTTCTACCACTTTGGTAGGAATCCACTATCCCAATGTATGAGTCTTTTGATAAGGAGATTCTTAGAATCAGTGTCTTAGTCTTTTGACAATAAGACTCTAAGAACCACACAGTCTAATCTTTTGATAAGGTGATCTAACCAAACAGTTGAATCCTTTCAAGAGAGATTCTAAAAACTCTTTTCATGAAAATAAGAGTGAAAGAGAAAGAAAGAAATCAAGAAAAGATATAGAAAGTTATCTTCAGATTTGAATCCTTCAACAATTTTTAAGGATTCTTTAGCACTTTAGTGGACTGAATCTTTTATACTTGATAAATCCTGGGAGAAAAAAACATGAAAAAAGCTTTGATCACTCTCTAAATTTATGTAGCAGAGAGAAAGAAGAAGAAGAATCTTGCCAATAAGAATATGCTCTCTTCTATGTATTGTTCTATATATTGATATCTTCTTCTTTTGAAATTCGTGTATGAGTATTTTTTGACATTTTGAAATGTTTCCTCTATTGATTGCCTTCAAAAGGAATGAGCTTGAAAGGGTGAACTGTTGTAACTTAAGCCTCTAAGAATTCTCTAAGAGAGGGGTGAATAGAGTTGAAATAATATTTGCTAAAAACTATTTACAAGATTCAAATCATATCATAGATTAGCATCCACATTCACAGCCACAATAAAATAAACAAATGCAGAAAATAAAGTAGAGATAGCACAAAAAATTGTAAATACAGAGCTATATTGATTCTCCAAAATCTGGGTACATCCACTTTTCTACTACTTTGGTAGAAATATAATATCTCAGTGCCTCAGACTTTTGATAAGGAGACTCTCAGAGCTAACAACTGAGTTTTTTGTTAAGAAGTCTCTCAGAACGAAGTCTAAATATTTTGATGAGATCTTGAACCAAAGACTGAGTTTTTTTTTAAAAGAGACTCTTAGAAACAAGAGTAAATTCTTTGAAGTAAGATTCTTAAAACTCTTTACTCAATTATAGAATGAGAAGAAGTAAGAGAGTAAGAAGAAGAGTCTTCTAAGTTGACTTTTTTTTCAACTGATTTCTGAGAACTTTTAGGCACTAAGTGTTCTAGATCTTCTTGATTGATGAATCTTTGCTGAGAAAAGATGCAAGGATTATGTTCTTTTGATCCAATGTATTTCAGATTATTTTCTTAGAAATTCTTATTTTTGTTACAACAGAGGAGAGGAAGAAGAAGTCTCTGTAGTCAACAATTTATTGTTGTATATATGTGTTGTATATTCTGTTGTGTATTGTATTCTTGTTAAAATCTGAGTATATGAGTCCTCAGACAATTTTGAATTCTCCTTAACAATAAATTATTTGTAGCAGGAATGGAATAATATCTTTCTTTATCTTCTTGAATCATGTCGTCCTCTTTAAAAATCTTCCATATATATATTCAGAATTTCTGTAGAGATTGTTTCTCTTAAATCTTCTTCTAGCAACTTTGAGAACCCAAAAGAATCCCATAATAATCATCTCTAAAAGGTCAAATTTTCTAAATTTTCCATTCTAGAATTAATTTGACAATGCGCCGTCTTCTACTTCTCCAAATACGCAACATTGCGTCGATATCTTATCGTCACATGCGTCGTTTTCTACTTTGGAGGTGCATTCACTTAAATTCTGATGTTTCACTAACATCCAATAAAAGTTATGTTGATTTTCAGTCAACGCATAATTGATTGGGATGATTTTTTTCTTATATTCAATATGTCTTTCTCATGCCCTTGACATAACTAACTTTCTAGGATATCTATGACCTAATTTACCTCACCATTATTGGGTTTTAAGTACAGGAGTGGAACAACACATCACATATGTGCATGAGAATAAATTTAAAAGAAATTATCAAAAGAGTAAAGGAACTTGCGATCTCCATCAATCAAGAAATAAAGTGAACAACAAATGCATAGGACTTGAGTGGGATTGAGTCTTAACTCAATCAAGATACTCCAAAGATTTAGTCCAGAAAACTTTGCGTGACCACAGACAGATGAGTACACAGAAATAGATCTGTGACTCTACATATATCCACACGAGTGTTGGGCTGAATCTGGGGTATCGAGTCGAGGACTTGACGATCACTACGAACACACTTCCGCAACTGGCTCACATGGAACACATCATGGGCACCAGGGAAGGTCGCAGACAAATCCAGCCTATAAGCTGACACTCCGATGCGCTAAAGAATCTGGAAAGGTCCCACATACCGGGGGTCTAACTTGTGGTTCCTTCCAAACCTTTTAACACCAGACATCAGAGAAACCTTCAGAAAAACCAAGTCTCCAACCACAAACTCCAGATCGACCCTTCGTAGCTTAGCATACTTCTCATGGCGCTTTTGAGCCACACGAAGCTTTTCCCGAATATGAGTCACAACACAATTCATCTCTTCAAGGGCTTCCGGACCTAGCAACGGTCTCTCACCAACTTCAGCCCAAAACAATGGAGTTCTACAACGCCTCCCATACAAAGCCTCAAACGGAGCCATCTGCAGACTCTCTTGATAACTATTATTGTAAGCAAACTCCATGAGTATGAGACGCTCATCCCAAGCACCACCATGATCCAAAATATAACACCTGATCATATCCTCTACGATCTGATTTACCCTTTCCGTCTGACCGTTAGTCTGCGGATGATAGGTGGTGGAATATCTTAAATCGGTACCCAACCCCTCCTGTAACTCTTCCAAAAACGAGACGTAAATCTAGAGTCCCAATCTGATACGATGCTAACAGGCACACCATGTAACCTGTTGACCTCTTCAAGATATAACTCAGCTATCTTCTTCATCGAGTACCCAATCTTAAATGGAACAAAGTGAGCACACTTTGTCAATCTGTCGACTGTCACCCAAACAGAGTCGTGCCCACGGGGAGATTTTGGCAGACTGGTGATGAAATCCATTGAAATACTCTCCCATTTCCAACTTGGAATATCAAGCGGTGTCAAATTACCACCAGGCCTTCTATGATCAGCCTTCACATGCTGACACGTATAACATTCCGATACAAACTTTGCGATATCATTCTTCATCCCCGACCACCAAACAATTTGTTTTAGATCTCTATACATCTTAGTGGAACCAGGGCAGTATGCTACACTGGAACCATGAGCTTCAACACAGATCTTAACTCGAATATCGCCAAAGGCAGGGACGCAAAATCTACCCCGATACTTCAAGGTATTCAACTCGTCCAAGGAGAAATCTGGTAGCTCTACCTTCACAGTTCTATCCAGGAGGTGTGACAAATCCGAATCGTCCTTCTGGTGTGCTAGAGTAAGGGAAATTTGATGGGGTTCTTCTGCCTCTAAACTAGCAGGCACAGTACGACACCCAACCTCAATATCCATCAACAAGAATTCTTCTACAAAGGACTGTACCGACAGATTAAAAATTTTGGCGGTCTTTCTACTCAAAGCGTCGGCCACTACATTAGCCTTTCCTGGATGATAAGGAATTTCCACTTCATAATCAGCCATATATTCTAACCAACGAGGCTGGCGCAGATTTAGTTCTTTCTGAGTGAAGACGTACTTCAAATCTTATGGTCCGTATAGATCTTGCATAATGCGCCATATAATAAGTGTCTCCAAAGCTTCAGCACATAAATTTCGGCAACAAACTCCAAATCATGCGTAGGATAGTTTCTCTCGTGGATCTTTAGTTGCCTCGATGCATACGCGATCACCTTACCATCTTGCATTAAAACACAACCAAGTCTGATGTGTGACGCATCAACATACACAGCATACTCAACTCCTTCCGTAGGTAAGGTTAAAATCGGAGCAGTACATAATCTCTTCTTCAACTCTTGGAAAACCTATTTGCACTTATCACTCCAAGTGAAAGCGGTATTCTTCTATGTAAGTCTAGTTAGAGGAGCAGACAACACCGAAAACCCCTCAACGAATCTTCTATAATAGCCAGCCATGCCCAAGAAACTCCTAATCTCCTTGGGTATAAAAGGTCTCTCCCATTCCATCATAGCAGAAATCTTGGTCGGATCTACCGAAATACCTTCCTTGCTTACAACATGACCAAGAAAGGACACCTGAGGTAGCCAGAACTCACACTTGCTCAACTTCGCATATAACTTATGCTCCCTCAGGGTCAACAAAATCAAACGCAAATGTTGAGTATGATCCTCAGCATTGCGGGAATACATCAAGACATCATCATCTATAAATACAATCACAAAACGGTCCAGACCTAGGACGAACTCTATGTCCCTCACAGGAGGAAGACTAGGAAAATTAGCTAGGAAACATCCGAACACTCACGCACCATATAGATCTCCTCTAAACACGGTAAACCTACCTTGGTTTCCAGAACTGAAACCAAATAAGAAAAACACCCAGCAGCTAAAAGCTTCCGAACACATACCGCAGAAATAACTAGAGAAGCCTGACGCGGATAACCATAACCACTCCTGGGTTAACTGTCGTCCATCTTGAAGTCCAAGCGCTTAACCTTACACTGGGTAACAGAGTCATGCCTAGACAACCAGTACATGCCCAAGACTACACAAAACCTTCCAGGTCTATTACCTTTAAATCAGCAACCACTAGAAAAAGAAATAATCGAATCGGACAACCCTGAATATCTTTGTCTGATACCACAGAATCATCAGAAGGGAACTTGACACAAAACACGTCACCAACCTGATCGAGGGTCAAACCATGATGCTCTACAAAGGGCCTAGCCACAAACGGGTGGGTAGCAACACAATCCAAAAATAACACGCGCCCAACGGTTTTTTACCTTAATTTAATTATAAGATCGTATACATAACTTATTCAATCAATAACAAAACAAGATAGAACCTAACCTGAGATCACTTGGGTAGAAGACTGAGTTTCTTCTTCTGTCGTAGCGATCAGTTTACCTTTTGCTTCGTCCTGGTTTGGTGGCAGCGGTAGAGCCCGAGGCGGGGCAGGATGCAGTGGGGACTGAGCCTGGGGACACGAAGTCTTCAGGTGTCCCTTCTGCCCGCAATGGAAGCAAGTCTTTTCCTTCAATCAGCAATGACTCACGTCATGTCCCTTCTTTGAACAGAACGTGCACACCCGATCTCCCTTGGGTACTCCTTGGATGGAGAGTACCCACTGCTTCTTTTGAGTGGCACTTCTCTTGAAACACCTTTCGAAAAGGTGGCCAGGTCGACCACAAAAGCTACATATTTCTCCACTTTTCTTTTTCGAAGAAGGGACGGATGCCCTAGAGCTTCCATGCTCAACACCCTTCCTCTTCTCTTTCCTCGGTATCATACCACGATCCTTAGCATATCCAATGGTCTAAACTTCAAGAGCAACTTCTACTGACCTCGCATTAGTCTCGGACTGGTAAGTAGAGGCAAACTGTTGAATGTCATTTTGGAGACCGCCCAAGAAACCTTTAACCCTGCGCTCCTCAACAGCTCTCAACTCAGAAGCAAACTTATTAAATTTACTGATCTCACTCTCATACCCAATCACTACGGTGGTTTGCTCACCAGGATGTTGTCCTAAGGTGGCAGCCAACAATGTCTATAACTGTGCTTGCATTGCCACGATCTGACCTGCCAGGGTCTCCATGCTCTGGCGCAGTTCAACAATCATCGCCTCACCCCGCGTACCTGACGACTCGCCCTCAGACTGGGGAGTCGACTTGGTCGTAACACGCTCATGAGACATTCTAAAAAAAAACACATAACACCTCATTAAAACTCTAGCTTAAAATAGGACTACACCACTTAGTTCAGACCATACTTAAAAGACACTTGCTTACGCTGCAACTTGCTCTGGGATTTTATAATGATGCTATGTCCCACTTAGGATGATATCCTCTCATTCTATTGACTCTTGTGCCTATGACATGAATGCGTGTATTCTTTATTCTTTTTCTGATTTAAACCATGTGTGTACATATGTCATCCCGCAAATCTTTAGCTTGGCACGCTGTGCTTATGCAATGTTATGCTATGCATGATTGTGTTATGCATTCTAAAAAGGCCCTAATGTATGTTATGAGCGGCGTACGCATGAAAATGTTATGCATCCCATACTACATGACATTCTCATGCAATGAAAAAGAAACGTGCTAGTCGCATTCATGTGGTGAGGTTATGCATCCCATACTACATAACCCTCACATGTTGCCCCTATGGTGGATCCATATACATACACATATTATACATCTCATACTACATAATATTCCCCGTATACTTCATGTTATGCTATGAGTGTAGTGTTCGTGCTTCAGCCAAGACGTGCTGATGACATATCGGTGTGTGTATGATATGATGTTAAACACCTAATACCAACAAGAAAAGGTTGCCCGACAAATTGTCAAGCAACCTCTCTCTGATACCAACTGTCACAACCCGCATTTTCACCGCATAAAAGCATATCAGAGTAAGGGAAAATGCACGTCATGATGCCACGTCAGCAGGGGTTAACTGCGGACGCTCAGGCAGACACCAAACTAAACATGAAGAAAGGTTCTTTTTTAAGTTATTTTAAGGAAAATCAGTTAAGTGCAGTAGTTAGCCGTATCCCTCGGCTTAGTGGCTCATCTAGTACACGAATCAAAATATATTATACACTGCGAAAAAAATACTTGATTAGATTAACTCAAACATCTTACATGAGCAAAACGGCCCAAAAGGACAACTCATGCTATGCAAGACTCTAAATTTATTATAATAGGAAAGATAGCTTTTACGGTCGCTAAAAATAACAAGTTAAAGTTTCAAATTATGCAATGCATGAAGTAATATTAGTAGATTTCATAGTTGAAAATACCTAACATGCATTCCTAGCATAAATCCTCCCAGAGAACAAGTAATCCACATCCACATTTAAAGAAATGAGCAGCTAGCAAGTATCGAACAACTAACAAATCAGTGGGCGCCAACAAGCTGACACGAACCCACGAACAAAAGTGTGTCTGAACTAGTAAAACTAAACAAACAACAAACTACCTCGCTAAGACGAGGCAACAACCACGGCCAACACTACCGCCTAGAAGACTCCAAAACCAGCACTGCTAACTGCTACTGCTCTGAACCTGAGGCATTCCAAAAACAGAACACCTCAGCAAGAAGGTACAAATGGTGGCAGGAAAAGCAGTAAGCCAAAATAAGCAAAGGTCAACAGGGGTACCAACCCAAGACCAAAAACACTGAAGTAAAGTACAAAAGAAAATAGGGCATCAACAGGAAAAAAACTCCTACGTGACTTGTCATGTTCCACCAGGGGTACACCAGATGCACAAGGCTATAAGGTGACTGCATGAATATTTCACCAGAAAGAAAAATACAAAACCTTTATTAGGCACTTGTGGTCGACTCTACCCCAAAATACGGGCAAAGTGGTCACTCTTGGACACACCACCGAAAAACACGGGCGAATTGGTCACTCTTGGACACACCACCCAAAAACACGGGCGAAGTGGTCACTCTTGGACACACCACCCAAAAATAAGGGCGAAGTGGTCACTCTTGGACACATCACTCAAAAACACAGGCGAAGTGGTCACTCTTGGACACACCACCCAAACACACTGGCGAAGTGGTCACTCTTGGACACACCACCCAAAAACAAAACTGATATATAATCCGTCTAACTACGAGGGAGTCTCATACTCTCCACCATACACTGCAGACATCTAAGAACCAGGTAAACTTCCACAGGGCACTAGTGAAGGTAACAAACACTGCGGAGGTGGAATCGTCCACTAACTCCCGCATTCAAGAACCCAAAGAAACCAGAACACAAATATCTCGAGATTTGGCTCGACAGATTCTACTTGACATTACCGAACTCAAGACGCGGTTGATCAACGTCTAGGAGCAATTAACAGTCCTAGTTAAATTCTAACGCGCTAAATAACGAAACCTAAAACATGCATAGCCATCATTAAAACATACCAGGAACAATTAACCAAAACCAGAAAAAATCGGGCTTTCCAAGACAACACCTTACAACAACAAGGGATCGTTTAAACGATTAAGCATAACAGTGATTTGGAAGAATAAGTGCAGAGAATTTAAAGAACATGAAAGTATAGTCGTTACCATCAGATCGGACAAAGAGAAACGAGGGGGAAATCACCACTTGCCTTGGTTTTACCGGAAAGGTCCTCTGAATCGCTTCACGTCGTAGATCGGGGAAAAAGACTGCGGGAGGAGTTGAAATCTAGACAAAAAGGGTCGAAAAGGGGATTAGGGCCGAACAACCCTAACGAGAAAATCTCAAGAAACGGGGAAGAGATTACCACGAGGGCGCAGCTCTCGACGAGATCTTTCCAGATCTACGATCGGTTTGAAATTCCGAGCACCGGAGCACCGTCAACGGCCACCGGAAGGAATAAGGACGGACCACCTCTTTCTTGCTCACGCCGCTCTGGTTCGGGAGGAAAAAGAATCGGAGAGGATGAAGAAGATGAAGAAGGTATTTATACCAAGGGTGATAACAGGAAGATCAACAAAATAATTCGGGTTCATCTAAACCGGATTTCTTGAGACAGAAGGAAGGATTACTCGAGTACTAAGGGAATTACACGAGTATGGCAAGAGAATTACTCGAGTATACGGCTATTACTCGAGTACTGCACGGGAAAACTACTCGAGTACAAGGGCACTTACTCGAGTACATCAAGAGGATTACTCGAGTATAAGGCAATTACTCGAGTACTGCTAGAGAACTACTCACGAATTCTGTTCGAAAATCGTCGAACACAGAAAGCAGGGCCCGATCGTCGAACTCAGTTCGAAAATCGTCGAACTCAATTCGAAAATCGCCGAACTCAACACGGAGATCCGCTAGACCTACAGCAAGCTCCGCTCGATGATTCGTCGAGCTCAGCACGACAATCATCGAGCTTGACGATCGTCGACCTCCAGACAGCACCTAGAACAGAATAACAATCGTCGAGCGGATAACAATCGTCGAGCTCCGCTCGACGATCATCGACCCCAAAACAACGCCCAGAAAAAGAAAACAATCGCGCTCGACGATCGTTGAACGTGACACAGCGCTCAGGAAAAGGGATGAAATCGTCGAGCTCCGCTCGACGATCGTCGAACCCGACACAGCGCTCAGGAAAATGAATGCAATCGCCGAGCTCCGCTCGACGATCGTCGAACCCGACACAGCTCTCAGGAAAAGAAAAGCAATCGTCGAGCTCCGCTCGACGATCATCGAACCCGACACAGCGCCCAGAAAAAACCCGGAAAAAAAACTCGGTTCGACGAAACCCACACCTTTAGGAGGGCTTCCCGAGAATCAATCACAAGCCCAAGGCATTAAAATAGCAATTATCGTGTTTAGATAGTTGAACATGGAATATGAGATCAAAACAAAGGCTCAAACGCGCCGAATTAAACGAAACTCACGCCGTAGGCGAAAACTGATGCTACGGACACAACGATGAAGTCAAAACCAAAATCCTGCGAGCCATTCCCGCGATATTAACCGCCAAAATATGCGGCGAACAAAAACAAAACCCAAAACTTCGATCGTGCGCCGAGACTCCAAAAACATTCGGGTTGCGACGAAACTGGACGAGCACGTCCAAAACTACTCAAATCCAACACTCGACGTTAAAAGTAACGCCACAACGTCATAAATCTGACGTTGCCCAAACAAATAAAATCATCGAAAAATTGGAGGTGTTGCAGTTTGCGAGATCCCCTGAGGCAAGCGCATTTGTTTATAGCAGACTCGAGCCTAGCGAAGATAATCGACATGGCTAAGAGATTGGAGGCGGATCACTTGGGGGTCCAGGCTAGTAATAAGAGACCCGCTGAGGGAGTGATGGAGACCGGTCCCAGTTATATGAGGTGGCAGAACAATAAAGGCGGAGTTTGCTTCCGTCAGAACTTTAGAATGGAGAGTCTGGCACCGCAGCCAGCTCTACCTGCACCGCAACAACTGTACCTACAGCCGAGGGAACAGAACAAGGGAATTTGCTTCCAGTGCAACCAGTCGGACCACATCTGGCGCTATTGCCCACAGCTAGGTAGGAATGCTCCCCATACTCTTCCTCCGCCAGCTCCACGAGGACGGGGACATGTACGTGGTCGGGGACGAGGACCACAAGGAAGGAATCTCGGACCTGCTGGGGATCAGGTGTTTGCATTGGACATGGCGCAGGAGAGGAATCCTCAAGAGGTGATTACTGGTTTGTTGTGAGTAATTGCTATGTTTTAAGCTTTTTTCCTTTTATTAGGCTAAATTAAACCAAGATTCTAGCTTAAGTCTATGTAATTGATACCTAAGCACCGTGATGGTTGGTGGGAAACCATCCTATACACTGTTCGATACAGGTGCCACGCACTCGTTTGTGTCGCCAGACTCGTTAAAGACCTAGAAGATGTGCAATAATTCACTAGTATTGCTCGGATAGTACGCCTCCCGGATGGCTCTAAGATGACAGCATCCACCAAGCGTGATTTGGAGGTACTCCTTGGAGGAAGAATCTTTGAAACACCTGTCATAATGTTGAGAATGTGAGAATTCGACCTCGTTCTAAGCATGACGTGGTTGGATTGTCACCGCGCCAGGATTGATTGTGCTGAGAAACAAAATTCCTTGAGGCACGAGGACTCTGAGGTCATCTTTCAAGGTATTAGACTTGCGCCCTGTACATTATTGTCTTCAATTCAGACCTTAAAAGCCCATATGAAAGGGGATGAAGTCTATATGATATGCTTCGAACTAAAATAAATGATAAAGGATATGAAAGACGTGTGAGTAGTGCGGGATTTCCCCGAGGTATTTCCTGAGAAGTTGCCAGGGTTACCCCCACATAGAGAGATGGATTTCCAAATTTAGTACCGGGTGCCAAGCCATCACTTAAACTTTACCTTACAGAATGGCCCTGAAGGAACTCACGGAGTTTAGAGTTCAGTTGCAAGAACTAGTAGAGACAGGGTTCGTTCGCCCTGGTTCCTCACCTTGAGGAGCCCCTATTCTATTCGTTAAGAAGAAGAATAGAACCCTGAGATTATCTATAGAGTATCAGGAACTCAATTGTTTAACGGTGCAGAACACATATCCCTTACACAGGATCGATGAGTTATTCGATCAGCTGGTAGGAGCGCATTGGTTTTCCAAGTTGGACCTGCACTCGGGGTATTATCAATTGAGGATACAAGAGGGGGATATCTAGAAAACAACATTTAGCTCAAGGTGTGGAATGTATGAGTTTATCGTGATGTCGTTTGGGCTCACAAATGCCCCTGCAGCATTCATGAGCTTGATGAACGAGGTGTTTGAGCCATACTTAGATGTCTTTCTCATCATCTTCATTGATGACATTTTAGTCTATTCAAAGACAGAGGAAGAGCATGCCGAACACCTGACCATGGTTCAAAAGAAGTTAAAGGAGCATACCTTGTTTTCCAAGTTCAGCAAGTGTGAATTTTGGCTCAGAGAAGTTACCTTCTTAGGCCATATGATCAGTGGTGTTGCACTAGCTGTGGATGGCCAAGGTGCGTACTATGAAGGAGTGGTCTCCTCTGAAGTCAGCGACTGAAGTGCGGAGTTTTCTCGAACTCGCTGGCTATTAGCGCAAATTCGTGAAAGGATTCTCAAAGTTAGCCCTTCCTCTCACTACACTAACAAAGAAAGGTGTGCCATACGAGTGGACACCCCAGTGCGAAGCTGCCTTCCAGGAATTGAAAAATAGACTTACATGTACACCCATCCTAGCCCTTCCATCTTGGAAGGAAGGATTTCAAGTATACACTGACGCACCATACCAAAGGATGGGAGCGGTACTGATGTAATACGGGCATGTGATCGCTTATGCTTCGAGGCAACTGAAGAAACATGAAGCCAATTACCCAGTTCATGATTTGGAGTTGGGGCAGTGATGTTTGCCTTGAAGGTTTTGATACACTATCTATATGGCGTCCACTGCGAGATATTTTCAGATCATAAGAATTTAAAGTATGTTCATACTTAAAAAGAGTTGAATTTGAGGCAGCGAAGGGTGGTTGGAATTTTTGTGTGATTATGAGTTTATATTAAATTACTACCCCGGAAAAGCAAACTCTGGAGCTGATGTTTTGAGCAGGAAGGTACCGGAATTGAACCCTGAATCTCGGTTGATGAGTATGGAATTAGCTCGGATGCTCGATAAGATGGAGATCACTCTAGTGTATAAAGATCATTTGGAAGAATATACGGAGTACCTAACTGCGATGAGCATAATTTGTGATATTCGAGATCGAATTCGGGCAGAGCAAGGGAAGGATGCTGCTCTGGCCTTGGTGATTAAGTCAATTGAAGACAGATATACTAGAGAGTATACAATAAAGGACGTCCTCATTCATTTCCATGGCCGACTATACATTCCCAAGGGCGAGGAAATCTGGGAATAAATATTGAGAGAAGCATATTGCTCCAAGTATTGGGTGCATCCTGGATTTCTAAGATGTATAGTGACTTGCGGAAGACCATGTTCTGGCCGGGAATGAAGAAAGCTGTCAAGTATTATGTTATACACTGTGAGGCTTGTCAAAAGGTGAAGACAGATTGCAAGAGCCCTGGAGTATTACTACAGCCATTGCCCATCTCTGAGTGGAAGTTCGAGGATATCTCCATTGACTTTGTTCACGGGTTGCCTCGTTCGCACTCTAGGAACAATTCAATTTGGGTGATTGTAGATCGTCTGACAAAGGTTTCCAGATTTATCCCTATGAAGAAGGAGGCACATGTGGATGTCTTAGTGCGTCTCTTCGTGGAGGACTTTGTACAATACCATGGAGTTCCTAAAACAATAGTCTCTGATCGAGATGGTTATTTTACCTCCAAGGAGTGGAAGGCAGTACAAGCATATCTGGGCTCTCGCCTTACCTTCAGTACGGCTTTTCATCCTCAGACGGACGGTCAGTCTGAGTGGACCATTAGAACCTTGGAAGATCTGCTGAGATTGTGTGTGTTGGATAGGGGGAACCATGGGAAAGGCTCCTACTGATGGTGGAATTTTCATACAACAATAGCCATCAGGCCTGCATCGGTATGGCTCCCCACGAAGCACTTTATTGAAGGAGGTGTAAAATTCCACTGTCATGGGTACAGGATGAAGACCCAAAGGTTTTAGGGATTGAGTTTATTGATGACACTGATGTTGCGGTTAGATTGATACGGACTGCATGCTCGAGGCTCAAAGTCGGCAGGATAAGAACTATAATGCAAAGCACCGGATGGTGGAATTTCAAGTGCGTGACCAGGTGTTCCTGAAGATACGACCAATGCATGGAGTGTCACGGGTGCGTGTTATGAAGAAACTCAGCCCGAGGTATATAGGGCCCTACGCTATATTAGAGACAATAGGTCCCTTGGCCTATCGACTGGAACTACCACCAGAGCTGGAGAATTTGCACGATGTCATCCATGTGTCGTAGCTACAACAGGCACTACTACGGCCTGACCAACATGCCCTCACCCCAGTTGGAGCGCTAGCAACTGATAGATCCGTCCGACTAGAGCTGCTGCAGATAGTGGACACGAAGACGAGGAGCTTGCAGCGGAAAAGTGTACCATTGGTAAATGTCCAATGGTCTAATCATGGGAGAGAGGAATTTACTTGGGAGCCGGTACATTTTAAAACATGTTATGTTTTTCTTACTTTATCTCCTCATAACCTTAGCATGATTTCAGAGATGAAATCTTTTATTTTGTTTATAGGATTTGTAACGTCCTGTTTCGCACTAGGCCGCTCGCACTCATCCTGAGTCAAAAGACTTGACTCAAGATCGGGGTGTAATGACCGAAGGGTTAGGGTTGAGTGTTACTCAACGAATGATGGGGGAACAGATTTAAGATAAATCGACCTGGGGAAATTCGTCGGATATCGCCATGGATATCCGATGAAATCGTCGAGAATGATTGGGAAGTTAGCCGAGTGAAATTCGTTGAGTATGGCTGCTATTCGTCGAGTATCACGAGGTGATACTCGACACACTCGACAACAGGATTCAGAGGGAGAAAATGTGGGAAATTCGGCTAAGGAGAATTTGTCGAATATCACTAAGGATATTCGACGAATTGGTTGAATATCACTTATGCAGTTCGACGAGCGTAGAGGGGATTCGTCAAGTTTGATCCCTATTTGTCGAGTATCGCTAGTTGATACTCGACACACTCAATGTCGGGATTTGTATAAAATGATTAAGGGAAACTCGTCGGATATCAATGTTGATATCAGACGAATTTGCCTAATATCACTTAGGCGATTCGGCGAGATCGGAAGAGAATTCGTCGAGTATACCCGGTTATATTCAGCGATTCGTCAAGTATGAAAGCCGATACTCGCCGAATTTAACTTGTGCATCTTTCGGCCCAGGCAGAATTCGCTGGCTTGTACAGGAGGATTGAACCGGACTTTGGGATTCGTGCTGGATGATTTCTTGGACCGGTCCGTTCCATAAGACCTAAGTTAAGTGATAATATGGGCGGTCCAATGAGGAGATAACACGTGGCGAAGGGGCTTAACCTAATGCATTAATATAAATAATAAGGAAAACTGAACCCTAGCTGCCACTTCGGTTATTGCCGAGCCGTAACCGTGCGAAACTGTCAGAGAGAAGCAGATCTTCAGAGTCAGAGTTCTGGGAGGAAAAGCCGTCCTTTTTCCGTGAAGAACATCACCAACGAAGAGAGAGCCATGCCGCAAAGTACGGTGACAAGAACCATGGCCGGAAATGCCGGAAATGAGGTGAGCTTCCTACCCTCTCCCTTGGTGCTAGATTTCTAGTTACTTCTAGGAGAGATATCGACCCAAAAGAGTTTTGATTCATGAGAAAAAGACTTCCTAGGAAAAGACCATGCTAGAACTTGTGTTCTAAAGATTAGTTGTCTTCAACCTTTCCCCTCTTCGTTGTCAAGAGGATGGACTTGGCTTTGTGAAGAATAATGGTCTTGTGAGGGTGAATAAGGGAGGAGGAAAATTTGTACTAAACTTTGAGTAAATGGATAGATGAGGAAGATGAACCGATGTCGTTCGTCTTCCTTTAAGATGCTTGTAGAAATCTGTTTTCAGCGCGCAACAAACTTCAAGGTTCTTTTAGGGTACGATACGGCCAGATATGGGCTTTCGGCTAAACACAAAAGTCGTAGCCCTTGGAAAGACCTTTCCAATGAATTGTTACACATTTTCATACAATGTCTGTAGCCATAGGAACGTCCAATCGAACTTGTTGGTCTAATACACTATTCGTGCAGAGTCTGTTTCCTGTGCGCAACAGACTTCGAGGCTGATTTCGAGTACCTTACAGTCTGTTCTGGGTGATGGACCAAATACAAAAGTTGAAGTCCTTGGAAATACCTTTCCAATGGATGGTTACATGTTTTCATATGACTCTCGTAGACTCGGGAATACCCAGTACAAGTTGTTGTACCATCAAGTCCGATGTACTTAATATTCTCGGTTAGCGTAGTGTAGGGCTTGGTATGAGTAATGAAATCATAAGAATAAATGTTGCGATTTTGGTGAACTTAGTCCTACGTGAATGTGATAAACAAGGGGTTGGAGAAACATAATTGAGTATGATTGTAATAGAGAAATGGTATAGGCTTTGGACGAGGTTGTGACGCTCGATAATTGGATAAGTAAACCATAACTATGTATTCACGCAAATGAAAGGGGTGAACTATCTTTATGATGATGTGATTACCGTGGTGGGAGTATATTTCTTGGTGAATGTTGGATCCTTAACAGTAATTGCAAGGAGTTGAAGTATGGCCATAACAGTAGATAAGTAATGGAAAGCGTAAGTGGTCCACTACGTAGACTTGTGTCTCCCTACGGGTAGCAATGCGTGATGTTATGTTGTACAGGTGGCTTGCCACCCTGGATTTCAAGGAACCCTTGAATGCTTGGATGCATGAAATCATGGAAGGGTTGGTAGTGCGCGTGTTTTGCCGCACTGGAATAACATGTTGATAAGGGTCTCAGTCGGAGCCCTTGTATGTTGATGGAATGCCTCCATGAAATTGCATGCAACGTGAGTTAACACGCGGTGTCATAATCCTGGGTTAAGGATGGTGTGACAGGTCTACGGCTCACCAGTCGTCACACCGACATGAGTTGATAGATAGACTTTGGGCGGTTGGGCTTGGTCCTCGGTGCTCACTCCCGAAGCTCCTTCCTTGTCAAGCGGACGGTTGGGCTTAGTCCTTTGGTGATGCGCTCCCATAGGCTCCTCCATGTCACGATGATAGGACAGTTGGGCTTGGACCTCGGTGCACACCTATATGAGGCTCCTTTTGATTCGTAGTATGCAGGGAGCTCCGCTATTATGTTCTTAGCGTTGAGGCGTTCGGAGGCCTAGGCTTGGTAGTTTGGATGCCAATCTAGTAGTGGAGAAGCCCGCTCTACTGTCACCGTCTGGCCACGACGGATGATGCCTGAGAGGGTAGCTACCTGCTCGAAAAGAGGGAATTTAAATTCTGTGTAGATATAGCAATTGCATGTGTGTGAGCATGGGTGAGTCATGATTTTGCATTCATATCATCACATTACATTACATACACTAAATCGTCATCGTATAAGTTTGTATGGACACTCATATATAATGAGTTATTTTTCTGTTGACCAGATCCTTAACTTATATGTCTGCATGAACATTCATATAAGTTAAGTTACTTCTTGTCATAGTTTCATACTATATACTATTGTTGATTGTAGAGCTACTAGAATAGATTGTTATACTCAACTGTTGTATTTACTTAATATACACTAATAGTTGATTAATCCTACTCCGCCTATTTGTACTATTTTTATATATATTGTACCCTTGTCCCTTCTCCGCCCGGTGCCTAAGAGTGGTCGGGGGAGCGGATGTGATAGCCACTTAGTCATTATGACTAACGGTTGCTATGTCTTCCTTTTTAGGAGGAAACCCCGTAGCCAGAGCAGAGACACATTTTGCAGGAGACCAGCCTGGTTAGGGGGACAAGGCCTAAGGTGACGGTGTCGTCGCTGCCGCCAGTGACTGATGTGAGTAACGAAGAGACTCTTTTGTTGTAGCCGTTTGGCATATTTGTACTCTGATATTTTGGAAGCTTGGTTGCTTCTTCTATTTGATGTACTTGCTTCAGTAGACTTTATACTAGTGTGCATTTTGACTTCTCTTTACTTTCTTTATGTTGGGTTGGCATGAATGATGTGTTTAGCCGACACGATAGGCGTCTTGTAGTACAAGTTAGCTTGTGTGCTAACGCTACCGCAAGGCGGCTGTTCTGGGCAAAAGACTCCCCCCGGTCGTGTTTTGTGTTCCGGGAGGGGGGTTCTTACAAGAAGTCCGCAAGGTAGAAACAGATTGATCGGCAACTTATATAGTCTTCAACAAGATAGCAACCTTGCGAGACACCGAGATTTGTCTGCAGCATGCCTGAGACCCAGCAAGTTCCAGGGAATAAGGAGAAGACGGTGATCAAAGTGAGCAAGTTAAGAGTCAACGCAAGTTAAGAGAGAAGGCAGGTCAGCAAGAGTAAAAGTCAGCAAGTTAATACAAAAGTCAGAGTCAACGCGCAAGACAGTAGAATACCTGGCCGAGTATGGAGAGCTCCACTCGCATACTCGTCAGGTAGGCGACTTGATATGTTACTTGCCCATCCGAGCGAGTCCCCCTAAGAATTCGCCTAATTGTCATGGGTTGGGCTATAAATAAGACCCCCTGCCTTTAGATTTACCTATAAATAGGACCCTAGGGGTACGCGGATACATACTTCGGAATATCGCAAAAGATCTCGAGCACCTTGTTTTCTTGGCTTCGAGCTGAGCCTTTGGATACTTTCTTTAGAGAGACAGGTCGCGAGCTTGCTACTATACATCTTAGGCTTCATTTGGTTCGGCGGTGGCGGGTCGATCCGGCGGGTGGAAACAGAGTGTTCGAATCGGAGGGGGGAGGTGGCTTCTCCAAATGGAGCCTTTTAGGGCGTTTCTCAAGGCTCTGTTTGTTTGGGTGTTTCGCTGCTCCGTTTTGGGCAAACGCCACCGGAAGGCAGGTAAACAAATGAAACTCCGGCGGCGTTTGCTCCGTTTCCACCCGCCCGCCTTGAGAAACACCCTAAAAAGCTCTGTTTGGATAAGCCACCTCCCCCCTCCAATTCGAACACTTCGTTTCTGAAAGAAATTGTACCTAATCACCTAGAGGGGGGGGGGGTGAATAAGTGACTAAATCTTTTTAAACGTTTTAGGTAGATTGCAGATTATATCACAGATTTATAACCAATTCTTCACAGCAATTAATTAGCAATCACAGAAAACACAAGCACACAGTGAACACACAGATTTATAGTGGTTACCCAAGGTTTGGGTACATCCACTTTCCCCCTTCACCTATCTAGTAGTGTACTAGATTCGGCCAAACTCCTCCACTATCTCAGATCCTCAGATCTTACACTCAGAACCCCAAAACAGGTTCCTACAGCTCAGGCCCAAGGCCCTACAACTCAGTCTTCTTCAAAGACCAACACTCAGCTTCTTCACAAAGCCTACACTCAGCCACAACAGGCCTACACTCAGCCACAACAGGCCTACACTCAGAGAATTAGATCTCCTACACTCAGGTACACAGGCCCTACCACTCAGCCTTTATAATTACAGGCTTACAACTCAGATCCCTAAGGATCCTACAAGAAAATAAGAATACAAAGAATATACCTACAACTCAGAGAAAAGAGAGTTGAGTTGATAGGTTCTTGATGAGTTCTTGGAAGAACTCTGCTGAGAACAATCTCACTTGGCTTTTCTTCAAAGCTTCTTGAATGTAGAACACAATAGGATTGATTCTCTGCAGCTGATCTTCAATCACTGCAACTTAAGATTCAGAACTAGGTCTGAACCCTTCTTCACAGCCTGGTTCCAACGGCTGTCTTCTTGGAAGGAGCTCTCTCTCTCCAACTACTTAGATCTTCAGATCACTTCAACTGATTTGTGTTAATCTGTGTTGAATCATCATCTTCTGTTGACAGAATAAGCCTATATATAGGCCTTCTTCATGGTGACCGGCTGATCCGGTTTCTAACAGCTTTCTGACAACTCTGACAGGTGCAGTAGACCGGCTGGAATGGCAGCTGTCAAGTCATCCAGTCAGTTCTTGAAATAACTGTAACTGTCTGAAAATGTCGAGACAATCTGTCTTTAAGTGTCGACACTTGTAGACTTAGTGTCGACACAAGTAGACTAAGTGTCGACACTATCCTTCAAGGTGTCGACACAACTCCTTGTGTTGTAGAATTCACTTCTCGACACAGCTTCTTCATCATGTGTCGACACTGATATTGTGTGTCGACACAACTTCTTGTTCTTCAGTACTTAGTTGAATTCTTGTAAGTGTCGACACAACTCCTTTGTGTCGACACATCTTCATGTGTTGTACTTGTTCAGTGTCGACACATCTTCTTGGTGTCGACACATGCCTTCTGTGTTGATACTTGCTGAGTGTCGACATAGCTCTTTGTGTCGACACATTCTTCTTTTGTTGAGACTTTGACTGAGTGTCGACACATCTCCTTTGTGTCGACACTTGGACTTAGAATTTTTGTTGAACTTTGCTGAGTGTCGACACAGCATCCTAGTATCGACACTTTCTTCATGTGTTGAGTCTTCTGCTGTGTGTCGACACATTCTTCATTGTGTCGACACTTTCTTCATGTGTTGAGTCTTTTGCTGAGTGTCGACACATTCTTTATTATGTCGACACTTATACTTAGACTCTGCTGTAATTTGATGAGTGTCGACACAGCCTCCAAGTGTCGACACTTTCTGATGTAGACACAGTTCCTCTGGGTGTCGACACTGCTTCTAAGTGTCGACACTGCTTCACTGGACTTTTCTTCATTGAGTGTCGACACAGCCTTCATGTGTCGACACTTTCTGTCTGGTGTCGACTCTGCATCCCTGGTGTTGACACAATAACTCCAAGTGTCGACACTGCTTCTCTAGGTGTCGACACAAGTCTTCTTAAGTGTCGACACTTTGCTCCTGGGTGTCGACACATGAACTTAGAATCTTTTCAGCTTTCCCTGTAAATACTTGACCTGCACAACTAAACTCAAAATACATCAAATACATTTTGATGTATATCATTGAGTAGGGTGAGGCTTCTTCAAATCAGGTACATTTAAACCAATGTACCCAACAATCTCCCCCTATTTGGAGAAGTCATAACCCTTAGTCAATGATATACACCATACAGAATAAAATCATAGCATGATGTAAAGCAGAATTATGCAGTCAGGGAAAGTACATAAACATGTATCAAACAAACATGTATACACAGATATCATCTCAGAACAATTATGAAATAGATTTATAACACATCACATTATTCTAAAAACTTTATCATATTCATTATACAAAAGTTTACAGAATGTTTAACATCAAAAGATTACAACTGTAAACTAAAGATAAATTCTATTCTATTCCTGCTCAGCCTCCTTGATAACTATGCCCTTGCCAGACTGTATCTTTGCTTGCACAGGGGCTTCAGCATCTTCAGTAGCAGCAGGCTTCTTGCCTTTAAGATCCTTCTTTGTCTGCTCTTCAGCTTTAATCTTCTGCCTCTCAAAGTAATGATAGGGCTTGGGAAAGTACTTTCTAGGCTCCTGGGCAGTAGGAGGTAGCTTTCCCATCTTTGCCTTTCTTCTATATTGCACTATGGCTTCTTGCCTGTTTTCATGCTTTCTCCATTCTAGTTCAGAATACCACTTGTTTCTGTCTTGAATATTATCTTTGGCAGCCTTCCAAGCAGTCAAAATAATATTTCTTGAAGTGGGGCTCCACTGTTCAAAATCAGGCCCTTGTTCAGCTTGCTCTCTGAACCTCTTCTTAGACAATCTAGCTTCTTGTTCAGCTTGTTCTTTCAGTATAGCTTCCTGTAAAGCCTCAGATACTGGCTGAACCACCTTTTCTATGATGACATTTTGCTGTCCCTCAGGTGGGCTATACATTGACTGTATATCAGCTTGTACCATATCAAAGTCTGGTGGACGATAGATCACCTGAGCTACTTCAGCTTGCTCACCTCCAAGATAGGCAGGATTAATCCCAAACTCAGCAACATTATCATCATCACATAAAGGAGGATAACCAAGAGTGGCTCTGATGGAATTGGAAATCCATTTTGCATGATCAGAGTCTGCTTTGACTAACACCCTCTCCCCCTTTATGACTTCTCTTTCAATATGATCTCTTAGATCATCTTTTTGAAATCTTATTTGGGTATTTAGATAATTGACTCCATCCTTGTAAAAAGGTTTTAACCTTTGGAGTTTTTCAGTGAGGAGCTTCTGGGAATCTTGAATGGCAGAAGTTACAGCAGTGAGGCTCTCTTGCAATTCTTTATCAAATTCCTCTTTGGCAGTAGTCAGGGCTACATTCTAGGCAGTTGTTATATTCTTAAGTTCAGTGACAATAGCATTGTGAGAAGCTGTCAAGTTATCATTCATTCTGATTTGATTCTCCAGTACATATCCTTGCTTTACTTCAAGTTCATCCACTTGAGCTTTAATTTTCTCTTGATGAGTAGCTAGATAGACTACTGCATTCCCTCCCTTGTGGAAGCAGTCAGTCATCTCCTTCTTATTTAGATTCATCTCAAATCTAATAGACTTAATGTCCTGGGCCAGATCAAACTGTAGAGACTTATGCCCCTCATCCATATATGTTTATATGGCTTTCCTGTGCTCATCAAGCTTTATTTGCATGGCAACCATCAGAAAACTGTAATCTACAGATGGTGCTGGCAGTGATATAGGCTGTGGTGCAATGGTTTGCCGAGCTTTCTTATAATGTTGGCTCCTCCTCTTGAAGACTTGGAATTTCCTTTTCTTTGCTCTTGCAGCCTCCTCATCTTCAGAAGCTGATGTGCTTGCTATTTCTACCCTTTCCCTAGGTAGCTCCTCAACATTCTTTGGCTTCTCAGGCTCTTTCCTTGCAGGTTCTTCAACAATTACTACTTGCTCCCCCTCAACATGAGCATTCTCCCCCTCAGCAGCAGCACTTTCCTTCTCAAAGTCTGTTTGGTCCAGATTAAGGAAGAGATCTTCCATTGTAAACCCTTGTTGAGGTTGTGATGGAGAATCCCTTGTCTGATCAACAACTTGATCAGATACAACTTGAGCTGCAACAGATGTGTCCTCCATGACAACATCTGAGGGTTGACTATCAATCTGAGGTTGCTGATTAACATCATTTAATGAATCGAACAAAACAATATCCTCTATAGGGAAAACTAAGTTATTGATTTCAGTGAGTACCTCAAGAATGATTTGAGTGGCTTGTTCACTTTCTAATGGAGTTGGCTCTTCCACTATTAGAGGCTCCCCCTGGATAGAATCCTGGTGAAGAGGGCTAGCCTGTGGTAGCTCCCCCTGCCTGTCTGCATCATCTTGTGGAGTTGGAGACTTTCCAGCATCTCCAGTGTCTTCTTCATCAGGAGTGAAGACAACATGCTCTTCTGAACTGCTGGAAGATTCTTGAGCCACTGGGGCTATCTTCTTCTTCTTCTTTTGAGGTGTTACCTTTTCAGGTGTTGTCAATTCCTTGGTCAAGACCCTATCCCATCTTGAGAAGAGTCTCATGTCCATCTTCCTCATGTGATTGATTTTAGATCCAGCAGCTTGACTCATTAATTCTGGTATACTACCAGCAAGGTATAGACTTAGTATCCTACCCAAATTGGGTTTCTTCAGGCTCTCCTTGATATTCTCAAATACTACTACAGACCAATCAGTTTGTAGTGAGAAGATAATCCTTGTCATGATACTGAACATATGTGCTGATACTCTGTCATGCCCTCCAGGCTTACTCAAGATCACCTTGCCAACAATTTATAAGAGAAATTTGCCTTGGCTGTTCATCCCCTTTCTATTGAACACTGATCCAATTTTCATGTTGGAATCCAAACCACACCAAGTTAATGCTTCCCTAGTTTTAGAAGCAGAAACATTCTCTTCTTCCTTAGTCCTTGGTAACTGAAGTATCTTTCTCAGACTTTTAGGTGAGACCTTCACATTTTCTCCATGAACCCTTGACTTTATCTTGAGTCCAGAGTCGTCTAGGGTTGCTCTATTCAGAAATTCTAATACTTCTTTCTTCCATATTTTGGTTGGCTCTGAAACAAGAAAATCTAACCTTGAGTCTGCAACTAGGGTTACCACATCCTTGATCTCTGATTCTGCATCATCAAACGCATACCGCACCAGTTCATAGCCTTCATTTACGTTCTCTTCGAGCTTTGGCGCCATTAGGGTTTGAAGAATTTGAATTGAGAGAAGAGAGGTGTCGACACACAAGTTTGGTCTCGAAACTTTGGTGAGCGTGTCGACAGACAATGTTGAAACCCTATTTATACCTTTCTAGAGTTGAAGATGAAAGGGCGTGTCAACTAACTTAAATTGTGTCGACACTGTTGGAAAGTGTCGACACAGACTTATAATGTCTCGACACTTATGTGTCGACACAAGTTTAGTCAACAGAATATATGTGTCGACACATGTTCATGTGTCGACACCACTTAGCTCGACACATAGTCGAGACTTTACTTCACTAATTCTGAGTAAAGCCTAAGTGTCGACACCACCTTGGATGTGTCGACACCTACTTATCATGTGTCGACACTAATTTTCTGAAGTGTCGACACCAACTTCCTAGATGTGTTGACACCTTTTCTATGAAGTGTCGACACCAATTTTCTGTCTCGACACAGACAACTCTGTGTGTCGACACTATTTTACTTAGTCATTTCTGTAAACTTATTCTAAGTTTATCATACTTAATTCAATTTTAAACCTATTGAACTTAGTTTCTTCTAAAGGCTTAGTATACATATCAGCTAGTTGATTATCAGTATTTACATACTCCAGTGAAATATCTTCCTTTTCTACATGTTCCCTTAGAAAATGATATTTTATTTCAATGTGTTTAGTTCTACTATGGGAAACAGGATTGTTTGCAATAGATATAGCACTAGTAGAATCACAAAACAGTGGTGTTCTACTTAACTGAATACCATAATCCTCAAGCTGATGTTGTATCCATAGAAGTTGAGCACAGCAATTTCCTGCAGCCACATACTCTGATTCTGCTGTGGAGATAGCCACACTTGTTTGCTTCTTGCTACTCCATGAAATCAGTCTTCCACCTAGGAATTGACAGGTACCAGTTGTACTTTTCCTATCTTCCTTGCAGCCTGCAAAATCTGCATCTGAATAACCTGTCAGTTCAAAGTCCCTATTCCTAGGGTACCAAAGGCCTAGATAAGGAGTGCCCTTAAGATATCTCAGTATTCTTTTGACTGCTGTCAAATGAGACTCTTTAGGGCATGCTTGGTACCTAGCACAGACACATGTAGCATACATGATATCTGGTCTACTTGCAGTCAAATAGAGTAGGGAGCCAACTATCCCTCTATACAAAGTCTCATCTACAGGTTTCCCTTCATCATCTTTGCTAAGAGACATACTTGACCCCATAGGAGTCTTCATGGTACTGGATGAATCCATACCATACTTCCTTATCAGTTCTAGGGTGAACTTAGACTGGCATATGGATAAACCATTCTCAGTCTGTCTAACTTGGAGACCCAAGAAGAACTTAAGTTCCCCCATACTGCTCATCTCAAATTGTCCTTGCATTAGTTTTGCAAACTTTTTGCAAAGACTACTTTCAGTAGACCCAAATATGATGTCATCTACATATATTTAGACTAGTATTATCTTGCCTCTGGATTCCCTAAGGAATAGAGTCTTGTCTATTTTCCCCCTTGTGAATTTATTCTCAATGAGGAAACTAGACAGGGTTTCATACCAAGCCCTAGGGGCTTGTTTTAACCCATACAAAGCCTTCCTAAGTCTATAGACATAATTAGGTTGAGTTGAATCAACAAAACCTGATGGCTGTTCCACATAGACCTCTTCCTTTAGATTACCATTCAGAAAGGCTGACTTAACATCCATTTGGTATACTTTAAATCCTTGATAGGTTGCATAGGCCAGGAACATCCTTATGGCTTCCAGTCTGGCTACTGGAGCAAAGGTTTGATCAAAGTCAATACCTTCTTCCTGCCTATATCCTTTAGCAACCAATCTTGCTTTGTTCTTGACAATTACTCCATGTTCATCCATCTTGTTCCTAAAGATCCACTTGGTCCCAATTATGTTGTGGTCTTTTGGTTTAGGAACAAGCTCCCAGACTTTGCACCTCTTGAACTGATTCAGCTCTTCTTGCATTGCCTCAATCCAAAGAGGGTCTAGGATGGCTTCTTCAAACTTCTTTGGCTCTACTTGGGATAGAAAACTGGAGTAGAGTGCTGCACTCAGATTTCTGCTCCTTGTTTGTACCCCTTGTCTTAGATCACCAATGATTTGATCTGCTGGATGATCTCTTAGATGCCTATTAGCTGGAGGCATCCTGGCTTCAGGTTGAACTTCTTCAGTTTCTTCAACTTGCTGCACTCCTTGGACTTCTTCTTCATTAGGTACATGTAGTACTCCCCCTGGACAGCAGCCACTATCTTCTACTTGCTGTCTTGCAGTAGATCCTTCTTCTATAGTGAGCTTGTCCATCTTCTTTGTCACACCTGTGGAGCTGCAAATACTACTAGACAACTCATGGTTAATAAGTCTAGCTTCATCAAATACTACATGTACAGACTGCTATACAACTTGAGTACTCAAGTTGTAGACTCTATAAGCCTTACTATTGTTGCTGTACCCAACAAAGATCCCCTCTTGGGACTTGGCAGCAACTTGGTCAAGTAAGACTTTCCATTGTTAAGTATAAAGCACTTACAACCAAAGATCCTGAAGTAGGATAGGTTTGGTTTTCTGCCTTTCACAATCTCATAGGGGGTCTTATTGTGGCTTTTAGTAATGGTAGCCCTATTAATTACATGGCATGCAGTATTAACTGCCTCAGCCCAGAAATATTCTGAGAGAGATGTGTCACTTAATAGGGTTCTACCAGCCTCAATCAAGGTTCTATTTTTCCTCTCAGCAATGCCATTTTGCTGAGGTGTTCTTGGTGAAGAAAATTCCTGAAATATCCCAAATTCTTCACATAGTTTTGCCATACTATCAGACTGAAATTCAGTACCATGGTCACTTCTTATCTTGACCACTGTACTGTCTAGTTCATTCTGAATTTGTTTGACAAAGCTATAGAAGATACTAGGTGTTTTCAGATTTCTGTCTAAGGAAGAACACCCAGGAAAACCTTGAGTAGTCATCTACAACCACAAAGGTATAGACCTTCCTACCTAGGCTGTGAACTGGCATAGGACCAAAGAGATCCATATGCAAGAGGTATAAACACCTCACAGCATCTTTGTTTTCAATGCTATTAAAGGTGGATCTAGTCTGCTTGCCCTTTTGACAAGCTGAGCATATTCCATCTTTAATACACTTAACTTGAGGACCATTCCTCACTAACTCTTTGCTATAGAGTTGGTCAATTGTCTTGTAGTTGAGATGGGCTAGCCTCTTGTGCCATTTTACACAATGAGAGACTTTCTCATCAGCTACAAGACACACTGGAGAACCATTATTCTCACACATAATGTCTAGGCAATAGACATTCCTCTTTCTATAACCTGTCAAAATGATCTCTTGATCATTTGACCTCATGATATGACAACCATCTTTAACAAATGAGATGTCATATCCTAAATCATTCAGTTGACTTATACTAATAAGGTTATGTTTCAAACCTTTAACATAAGCCGCTTGAGTAATAGTTATATGGGTGCTAGAAATGTTACTAAAACCTTTGATGATTCCTTTTTCAGAACCACCAAAGGTGACTTTAGGACCATCCTTGATAGGTGTGTAGTCCTTTAGCAATCCCCTAGTTCCAGTCATATGCCTGGAACATCCACTGTCCAAGTATCATATTGGGGCATGACCACTTGGACTTACCTGCAAAACAGATTAGTTGACCTTAGAACCCAAAGAATTTTTGGGTCCTTGGTGCTGGTTAGTTTTCCTCTTAACAAAGCTACCTGTAGGTCTTCCAACAGGCAGTTTGCTACTCAACTTGGCATTTATATTATGCCAACAGTCTATGACAAAGTGGCCTACCTTGCCACAGCACCAGCACTCAAACCTATTATACATTTGCTTAGGTACATTCCTAGCTGTTTTATCTACAGCTGGCTTGTTGAGAGCTGAGACTTTGCCCTTAGACTTGGACTGAACAGTTCTAGTAGGTTTTGTGAAACCTAACCCAGTTTTACCCTTTTGATGTACAAATTCATCAATCAAAGGTAGAACAGACTTGGGTTTTGAAAACCTTGCAACAATGTCTCTCTCCTTCTGAAGACTAATCTCCAGATTTCTGATTTGATCATTCTTGAATGTTATAGTTCCCATCTGAATAACTGTTATGTTCTTCAGTCTGGCTATTTCATTTAACTTTTGATTAATCAGCTTCTCAGAATCAGTTGCAGCAACTTTGAGACTAGCAATTTCATTTGCCTGACTCTTGGCCAGGGACTTGCTCTTCTTAAAATCTTGCAACAGAACTCTATATTCATCAATCAATTGATGAATATCCCCTTCTGATTCAGATCCACTGGCATCATTTGATACTGATGTAACTGAATTAGAACTAGTACTAGAAATTGAACTTAATGAACAATTTTGTACCTTACTAGGTCCAGGCTTCTCCTGGATTTTGTCACCTTCTGACAATGCCATCAGTCCTTGGCACTGACTGTCCTCTTGCTCATATATAGAGTTCATTATCTGGATGAACTCCTCTTCTTCTTCAGCAAACAGTCCTATGTAAGCTTCAGCTTCTGACTCAGTTTCTGAAGAAGACATGTCTGACAGGACTTTGTCCTTCTTGGCAACAAAAGACCTTTAATTCTTGCCCTAGAATTGTGTCTTTTTCTTATCAGTAGATTCTTTTCTCTTCTCAGGACAGTCAGCAACAACATGTCCTTGTTTGTTACAACAATAACAAACTATCTTTGAAGATGAAGTTCTATTTGACTTGGGCTTTCTTCTGTCATTCTTTGATGACCTCTGTGCTGTGGATGGCTTAGTCCTCCATTGTTTCTTCTTTAGGAACTTCTGAAAGTGTCTTGTGAAGGCTGCAAAGTCCTCATCACTTTCACTGCTTTCAGACTTTCTGCTTTCTGAATCATCTGACTCAGTCTCAGCCACTTTTGTAGGTGGAGATGAAGACTTACTTCTATATTTTCTGGTGGCTTCTGTCTTGAATGCCACTATTCTTTCTTTATTCTCAATTCTGGTAGTCTTCTCCTCTTCTTTCCTTACCATCAACTGCATTTCATAGGATAGCAGTTTTCCAAACAGTGTTGGAGGAGGGATATCTGCTAACTTTGCCATTTCCCTTATGGCACAGATCTTGGTGTCCCAATCCTTTGTTAGGGACCTTAAGAACTTATCATTTAACTCATAATTACTGAATTCTCTTCCATAGGACATTAGCTCATCGACAATCCTATAGAACTTCTTATAGCATTTTGTTATGCTATCAGACCTACCTTGCCTGAAACTTTCATATTCTTAATTTAACAAAGACTTTCTATCCTGTCTCACTTCTTCTGAACCCTCCATGTACACTATAAGAGTATCCCACATCTCCTTAGATGTCTTACAGTGTATCAAGTTCTGAAAGGTAGCATCATCTATGACACTCACAATGATATTCTGAGCCCTCTTGTCCATTGTGGCTAGAATTATCTCATCTTTTGTCATTTCAGCGAAGTCTTTAGGTGTTCTCTGATTTGCATCCAGGACTGAAACCTTCATAGGCACATATGACCCTTCTTTAACTGTGATATATATCCTAGGGTCTGAGGCTTCCATAAATAGTCTCACCCTTTCTTTCCAGATGCCAAAAATTTCTTTTCTGCAAATGGGCAACTTCATAGATCCAAGTTCCTTATGATTCTCAGTTGAACCCATGGTTCTTGATTTTCTTGATTCTGCAATTTACTTAGACTGAATCTGCCAACAGGATCTACTCAGACAGTTAAGTCCTTTTTGAGTAACCTCGCTCTGATACCACTTGAAAGAAATTGTACCTAATCACCTAGAAGGGGGGGGGGGGTGAATAGGTGACTAAATATTTTTAAATGTTTTAGGCAGATTGCAGATTATATCACAGATTTATAACCAATTCTTCACAGCAATTAATTAGCAATCACAGAAAACACAAGCACACAGTGAACACACAGATTTATAGTGGTTCCCCAAGGTTTGGGTACATCCACTTTCCCCCTTCGCCTATCTAGTAGTGTACTAGATTCGGCCAAACTCCTCCACTATCTCAGATCCTCAGATCTTACACTCAGAACCCCAAAACAGGTTCCTACAGCTCAGGCCCAAGACCCTACAACTCAGTCTTCTTCAAAGACCTACACTAATCTTCTTCACAAAGCCTACACTCAGCCACAACATGCCTACACTCAGCCACAACAGGCCTACACTCAGAGAATTAGATCTCCTACACTCAGGCACACAGGCCCTACCACTCAGCCTTTATAATTACAGGCTTACAACTCAGATCCCTAAGGATCCTACAAGAAAATAAGAATATAAAGAATATACCTACAACTCAGAGAAAAGAGAGTTGAGTTGATAGGTTCTTGATGAGTTCTTGGAAGAACTCTGCTGAGAACAATCTCACTTGGCTTTTCTTCAAAGCTTCTTGAATGTAGAACACAATAGGATTGATTCTCTGCAGCTGATCTTCAATCACTGCAACTTAAGATTCAGAACTAGGTCTGAACCCTTCTTCACAGCCTGGTTCCAACGGCTATCTTCTTGGAAGGAGCTCTCTCTCTCCAACTACTTAGATCTTCAGATCACTTCAACTGATTTGTGTTAATCTGTGTTGAATCATCATCTTCTGTTGACAGAATAAGCCTATATATAGGCCTTCTTCATGGTGACCGGCTGATCCGGTTTCTAACAGCTTTCTGACAACTCTGACAGGTGCAGTAGACCGGCTGGAATGGCAGCTGTCAAGTCATCCAGTCAGTTCTTGAAATAACTGTAACTGTCTGAAAATGTCGAGACAATCTGTCTTTAAGTGTCGACACTTGTAGACTAAGTGTCGACACAAGTAGACTAAGTGTCGACACTAGCCTTCAAGGTGTCGACACAACTCCTTGTGTTGTAGAATTCACTTCTCGACACAGCTTCTTCATCATGTGTCGACACTGATATTGTGTGTCGACACAACTTCTTGTTCTTCAGTACTTAGTTGAATTCTTGTAAGTGTCGACACAACTCCTTTGTGTCGACACATCTTCATGTGTTGTACTTGTTCAGTGTCGACACATCTTCTTGGTGTCGACACATGCCTTCTGTGTTGATACTTGCTGAGTGTCGACACAGCTCCTTGTGTCGACACATTCTTCTTTTGTTGAGACTTTGACTGAGTGTCGACACATCTCCTTTGTGTCGACACTTGGACTTAGAATTTTTGTTGAACTTTGCTGAGTGTCGACAAAGCATCCTAGTGTCGACACTTTCTTCATGTGTTGAGTCTTCTGCTGTGTGTCGACACATTCTTCATTGTGTCGACACTTTCTTCATGTGTTGAGTCTTCTGCTGAGTGTCGACACATTCTTTATTATGTCGACACTTATACTTAGACTCTGCTGTAATTTGCTGAGTGTCGACACAGCCTCCAAGTGTCGACACTTTCTGATGTAGACACAGTTTCTCTGGGTGTCGACACTGCTTATAAGTGTCGACACTGCTTCACTGGACTTTTCTTCATTGAGTGTCGACACAGCCTTCATGTGTCGACACTTTCTGTCTGGTGTCGACTCTGCATCCCTGGTGTTGACACAATAACTCCAAGTGTCGACACTGCTTCTCTAGGTGTCGACACAAGTCTTCTTAAGTGTCGACACTTTGCTCCTGGGTGTCGATACATGGACTTAGAATCTTTTCAGCTTTCCCTGTAAATACTTGACCTGCACAACTAAACTCAAAATACATCAAATACATTTTGATGTATATCATTGAGTAGGGTGAAGCTTCTTCAAATCAGGTACATTTAAACCAATGTACCCAACAGTTTCCACCCGCCGGATCGACCCGCCACCGCCGAACCAAATGAAGCCTTAGTCGCCGCTTTGACTTGGTCGCCAGCTAGAGTCTACCTTGCACCCTGTTCGACCATCTTTGGTTGTGGCGGGGAAACTTCTTCTAAGCATCCGGGTACATGGCGAGACCTCCCTATCGCAGCACCTGTGGTCCTTTTGTTGTCTGACTGTTTCTGCATTCTAGTCCATTAGCTATCGAGCCCGACCGTTGAACCAATAACCTCAAACTGTCTTGATCCGAATTTTGGAGTAGGGTTTTCCCGGATTCAACACTCACTACCTCCACCAAAGTAGGTGGGTGTTTTGACTATCTACTGTCTGGATTATGGGGTTCCTATCAAGCCTCGAGTATAAACTCAAACTTTCTTAATTGTGGCCGGTATCCTTGCCATGCATCAACAGTCGAGTACAAAGATTGAATTTTTGGATGGTGACAAACCACAACTCATGTATCCGATGTTGAGCAGAACGACCTGCGTTGGAGTGCACACTGGAGCAACCACCAAAATGAAGATGACACGCGATAAGCGAGTATTTAACCGGAGAATGGGTGTTGAGCCTAGTCTTCTTGTCTTGATGTTGGACTTAAATATGTAACTCTTCATGAGAAAACCATGAAGCTCTCTTTTTTTTCTGTCACCCTCAAATGAATGCTAAGTGCACAAGTAATTGCATTTTTCTTATTATTGAAGGATACTATTATAAAAACCATACATCGCTTCTAGCAAATTAAAAAAATATTCAAAATATTAATATTTATGTTATTTGAAATGACTTATAGTAAACCTTATTTCTATTCGTGCTTTTTTGAACTGCGTCTTATATGTAAATTTTTTAGAGAAGTGTTCAACATGAAAGTTGTATATCTCGTCGTGATCTACAACTTTCCTATTGAACACTTTTTAATTTGAAATCATTTAGGTCCCCGATTTTACCCCCCCAAAAAAATCACGCCAAACATGGGCGTCTGTACATATGTTCGTCGTGACTATTTTTGGGGGCCAAATCGGGGGGTCTAAACTGCTTCAAATCAAAAGAGTGTTCCACATTAAAGTTGTAGATCTCGATATCTGCAACTTTCATTTTGAACACTTTTTTATTTGAAACTCTTTAGACCCCTTATATGGCCCCCGAAAAAAGTCACGCCGAACCCGACGTCCATACATATGTTCGGCATGACTTTTTTCGGTGGCCAAATCAGGAGTCTAAACTGCTTCAAATCAAAAGTGTTTAACCAAAAAGTTGTCTACAACTTTCATGTTGAACACTTCTCATGAAAATGCACGTATAAGACGCAGTTCAAAAAGACGCGTATATTCTTATAGACTCTTAACTCGTATATATGACACACCCTTATAAGAATTAGAAATCAAATATATTTTGAGACACCTTCAACTCAATTTTAAAGCCAAATGATCTAGGCTCTGTTTGGGACAGCTTATGCTGATGAATAATCTTTACTTAAAATGTAAACGCAGTTTTTTAGCTGTTTGTTTGTGCAGCTTATAGAAAATCACTTATTTTAAAATGGATGATAAGCTGATTTTTCATAAGCTATCTTGGTTCAGCTTATGACTTCTCATAAGCTGTTATACTTTAAAAAAACTCAAAAATGATTTTTTCGTCTGGGCGTGATTTTTTCGTAAGGGTGCGATTTTTTTGCCGGAGCTCGTATTTTTCGCCCGAGGGCGTATTTTTCGCACGTGCGGGATTATTTCTTCCGTGCACGAATATTCCGCCCGGGTGCGAATTTTCTTACCCGACGCGAATTTTTCGCCCGGGCGCATTTTTTCCACCTGCACGAGGTTTTTCGCTCGGGCGTAATTTTTTCGCCCGGGCGCAATTTTTTTGCCCGAACGCGGATATTTCGCCCGTGTGCGAATATTTTCACCCGGGCGCTATTTTTCGCTTGGGCGCTAATATTACGCCCGGGCACGAATTTTTTGTCGGGGCGAGACTTTTTCCGCACTGACGCGTTTTTTTCGCACGGGAGCTATTTTTCCGCCCGGGCGCATTTTTTTTGCACTGGAGGTGTCTTTTCGCCCTGACGCGATTTTTTTTCGCTCAACAGTGATTATTTCGTCCGACAACAATTTTTTTACACGAGCATGAATATTTCGCCCGCAAGCATTTTTTTCGGCCGAACACGATTTTTTTGGCAGAATGCCTTTTTTCGCTTCCGTGCAAAAATATCGCGTGTGAGCAAAAATATCACGTCTAGGCAAAAATATCGTGTCCGAGCAAAAAATCACGCACAGGCAAAAAATTCGCTCCCGGTAGACTTTCGCGCCCGAACGAAAAATTCGCGCCCGTGTGAAACATTCGCGCCTGATTAAAACATTTGCGCCCAAACATCGCGTGCTTGCAAATATATTATGTTTAGGCAAAATATCGAGTCCGGCTGAAAAATTGGCGCTCGGGCGGCGCATATGAGCGGAAAATTCGCGCCCGGGCGAAAATTCGCGCCCGGGCGGAAAATTCGCGCCCGAGCGAAAATTCGCGACCGGGCGGAAATTCGCTCCCTGGCGAAAATTCACGGTCGGGCGAAAATTCGCGCCCGGGTGAAAAATTCGCGCCCCGGCGAAAATTCACGCCCGGGCAAAAAATTTGCGCTCATGCGAAAAGAACGCTTCCAGGGGAAATAACCGTGCCCGGGCGAAAAATTTACGCCCGGGCGACAAATTTGATCTTCGGCGACAATTTTGCGACCGGGCGAAAAAAGCCACATCGGTGCGAAAAAACCGCACCCAGGTGAAAATACCGCGTCCGAAAAAAATAACCGTTTGCTTGGCAACATTGGGACCTGGGCCGTGTCGAGCTTGAAGCTATTTTGGCCATCTGTCGGATGGTCTCCCCGGCGCTTGTTGCGGCTAAAGGTATCATCATCGAGGGGGATGCTGCTAACGTGTTGGATTTTTGTAGCAAGGCTGCGTGGGGTACGGCCCGCCCCAATTCCTACCCAGGGGAGGTTGACCTCGCGTGTAACACCCCCTATCCGTCGCATAGCATATAGCAGTAGGTTCGGCCGGGGCCCGACGCCGTATGCCACAGACAGACCGGGTGGTTACTCATGGAAACCATCCAACCAATCAACGTCCTACACAGAGCATTCTAGCAGAAGCAGTTTATAAAAGTTGCCAAAAAGAACCCAGCATTAAAGCATTAATGTCCACTAAATCGAAATAGGAATGTTATACAAATACCAACATAAGCCTTAAGGCCTTACAAAATGTTTCACTCGATATTACATGATTTACAAACCACGGCACGTAGGCCGGTCATACATGAATAAAACAGTAAACACTTCCAAATAGGCCTTCGAGGGCCGGCTTCGCAAAAAGGGCTTTAGCCCGCTATTGACCGCTTGGTCCAGCAGCACCTGCAAGCAACAAACCACCGCACGGTGGCAAAACAAGGCAACGGTCAGCAATGCTGACCAAATTATAACGATCCCGCCCCCACCTCGGGGCGGCGATGCTCCTTCCCTGCATTTCATTAGCATAAGCGAGCAATATATATATTTAGCCATTTCATCACAGACGTTGGTCCGCACGGCCACACGCCCCGGGCTCTCAGGGCACATTCTCGGTGAACCGGTCGATGTCACGTCAATTTAAGCCATCGACATTCCGGACTCACCACCGCCACTTTGACGGCCAAACCTATGAGCAATTTGTCTTCTTGGCCTGGGTCACGACAATTTAAGTCATCGACCGCCGAAGACCCTAATCTATGCCAACGGCAAGTGCCACGTGCCTTTAGGTCTCTTTAACCGAACGACATAGAGCGGGTACGGTTCCATCTAACCCGTGCTCACATCGCAACGACAATTTAAGCCATTTGTGCGGGTCAAACTTCCACCGAGTCCCGTTTCCATCACAATTCACATAACCCGGTTATGTTCAAGTTGGCTCTCATGCCACCAAGTTGGCAGGATCTCGTATCCGCCCAGTTTTCCGGGTGCACCTTTGGGTTAGTCCCCAAGGCTCCCTGCTGCAATCTACCGCGTAGAAAACCCGAAAAACAATCAATATCACGTAGTCTTCTCCGGCATTATGCAATGCAACATCACTGATCCAGACCAACATGTCCGGGTAGGCTTCACACATCATGCCTATGTCCGTTCTCGCTTACGGACTCTAAACAACGGGGACTTCACATATCTACCCGAAGGAACGCCTCCAACTCTCCGCAAACTCGCGAGAGCGGGCTTCCTATGCAAAGAAGGAGAGCTACTCATGCTCAAGAAGAGAATCATTACCCTAGCATTCCTCTTTGGCCCCATGGAAAAGTAAGCAGATGAAAAGCACCGCACTAGCTTTGCCTCCGTGGATCCGGAGTCGGCTCGCGATTTGGAGCTTTGAAGCTCCTCCATTGGCCGGATCTAGCTCCTTCTTCCTTCCATGGCTCTCCTCTCTCTCTAAACTTTTAGAAAGATGGTAACTTATGAAAAGTGAGGGTTTCTAAGTCCAATCCCGGGTATATCCCTTCAGGAACAACCCCCAGCCATTGGATCATCAATTAAAGAAATGAACGGCTTTGATTCGGGGCTGAAATGCTCAATCTGGACCGAACACGACCTGACACATGCCCGTGTCCAGGGCCGTGTGCCTCATTCGCCGTCAAAATCGAATCACCTGGAACAACACACGGGTATCGAACACGCCCGTGTTCGACCTGACACTCCCGTGTTCCACCTGACACGGCCGTGTGGCCGGCCATTGTTGGGTATTGTATCCACAATGTACCTGATTTGAAGAAGCTCCTGGACAAGCTAAGGTCAATAGACAATGTTTTTGATAAAATCTTTCAAGTTGTGCTTGCAGTTTTTCCACGCTAAGTGCACACCAATGTCAGGGTGCAGTAGGTCAATATACACGGGTCTGCACGACGTAATCCCTCGTTGAGCAGATCAGTGTGTTGGCCTACGTGTACTCTCTCTATTGGAGTGCACTTACTTTCAAGCACAGGGCTATAACTATGCAGGAGCAGACAAGGAGCAAGGATGGGTCAAGGAGCACCTCATGGGTGGAAAGACGAAAATTCGTCTAAGTGTAAATCGACGAGAATCACCAAGTGATTCTCGCCGATTCGGCGAGAATCACTAGTGATTCTCGCCGACTCGTCGAGAATCAGTGGTTGCTTCTCGCCGAACTCGTTTCAGCCACTTCTAAGCGAGCACCTCTGCTTCTAAGTAAGAATCGACGAGAATCACGAAGTGATTCTCGCCGATTCGGCGAGAATCACTAGTGAATCTCGTCGAATCGTCGAGAATCACTGGTTGATTCTCGCCGTCTCGACCTGGCCTAAAGCAGTGCGTGCAACCAAGGCAAATTCGAAGAGAATCATCTTTGATTCTCGCCGAATCGTCGAGAATCACCTTTGATTCTCGACGACTCGGCGAGATTCACTTTCGATTCTCACCGATTTTGACTTGGGCGTTTTTCTGAAACTTCCTGAACCGGATTCTGCCGCTATCAGTGTTCTGGACCGGGATTTTGGGATTCTTCTTGTGGGTCCCACAACGGTCTTATTCAAGTTGTCTACAGTATATATACTTGGGTATTTTGAACGGAAGATATACAGAAAGAAGCCGAGCAAAAACCTAGACCTAAAATCGCAATCTTCACTCCGCCGCCGCCGTCGCGCTCGAGCTAGTTGGTCGCCGTCATCGATCGGGATTCCTTCGTGATCTCCGGCGACAGAAGCTTAGCAAAGCTTGAGTCTCACGAGTCTATCCAGAGATCCCTTGTCTCTCGATTTGTTGACCGGGAAAAACTCCCCCGTCCGAATCGATCGAGACGACCGATCCTAGAGTGACCGTTGGTAGACCTAGTTTGCTTCGCTACGAAGTTTGGATCTCAAAGTACTGCAGCCGCGCACCTTCATTGCCGCCGATCCCGAACCAAGCCGCCGCTCGGATTGCCGCCACCGGTTCCGGGGAGATCCTCTCCAAGAGAGACCAAGGTTGTAGACTCTTTGTTGACTTCACGAACACGTCGTCGAACGAAGAGGAACACCGTAGTCTCCAAACGAAGTTTGTATCTCGTGTACATTCTATTTTACTTTTGTTGTAAAGGAACGATTGTTCCGTGTTGTAAGGGTTGGGTGCAACCCGTTTTGTGGGAATGTTGACTCTCACGTGTGGAAGGGTTCCTTCCGATAGTGCAGGGATTGGATTTCAATCCCGTTGGAGAAGTGACCGAGTCGTCCCTTGTTGGGAGATAGGTCGAAGGGGGAAAGTGGATGTACCCAAGTCGGGGAACCACTATAAATTGCCTGTGTTTTCTGTGTGCTGTGCTTTTTGTTTTTATTGTGCAGGTACCGTCTTAAATTCCGCAAATACGCTTCACGTCACCTATCCCCCCCCATAGGTGAACATAGTTGACACTAGGTGGACTTTCAAGTGTTATCAAAGCCAGGTTACTCATCAAAAGGTTAACACCTTGAGTTGAATCCTGCCACTAGTGTCAACAAGGAGGCAAACATCTACCATGGACGGGCTCAAGTTCTCCGGCAAGATCCCAGTGTGCACCCGACTCAACTTTCCTATCTGGAAGGAAAGGATCAGGTTCTACATGGAAGCAGTGGATCCTCGACTTTTCATGATCGTGTAGGAGGGACCTTATGTCCCCACTAAGGCCTCCACCATTGATCCCACCAAGAAAGTGCCGAAGACACTTTCTGAAATGGACAAGGACGAGATGGTGCTAGTGGGACTTGACATGAAGGCACGAAACATTCTAGTCAGCGCAGTTGATGACTCTATGATGCAAAACTTCAGCAACTGCAGGACAGCACAGGAGATCTGGCAGTGCCTGATCATCCTAATGGAGGGCACGGATGAAGTGAGGGATGATCGGAGATCCCTCCTGAACCAGAAATATGAGGCCTTCAGACAAGGGCCTAAGGAAGAGATCGGAGTCACATACGAGAACTTCCTCAAGATTGTCAACGCCCTCAAAGGCTACGGAAGAGTGTTCACTAATGGTGAACTCAATGATAAATTCCTTAGGTCCCTTACTAAGGAATGAGACACAAAGATCTGCGCCATCAGAGAATTTGGCAGACTAGCTGAAACTGATCCACAAATTCTGTTTGGAAAGCTGATGTCCTATGAGCTTCAACTGAACACCAGAAAAGCAGAAGAAGAAGCTGAGAAGGCGGCAGCCAAAGAAAAGACCGTGGCTCTAAAAGCCAGTCACTCCAGAAAAGACAAGGGTGCGGTTTCGTCCCATGCCAGGAAAAAGGATGAGGAGGAGGACTCCGAGCCATGCTCCTCCAGCTCAGAGTTGTCGGAGGAGGATTTCTCCCTCATCACTCGAGAGTTCAAGAAGTTCCTCAAGATGAGGAATCAAAGAAAGAGAGACGGCTCCTCCTCCAGGCATCAGAAGAAAAATTATTCTTCTGACAGGTATGCATTTAGACCGAACAAACATCGCTTCTCTGACATCATTTGCTTTGGATGCAATAAGCCAGGACACGTCGTGGCCGACTGCTATCAAGGCAAGAGGGAAAAAGGGGAAGAAGAGGAGCACAAGTCCTCTAGAGATAAGAAGAAGGAGCGGAGCTACATCGCCAAAAGGCCAAAGACACTGAGTGAGTCTGATTCCTCAGACTCAAGTGATGATGAGGAAGCCTACTTCGGGCTGGTGGGTCGCTCGGACTCAGAAGGAGAATGCCCCCCATTTACGGGGAAGGTAAAAGCTCACACCCCTCTCTCCGACTCCGACTCTGACCCTGAGTCTCAGGATGATGAACCTGAGGATAGCCCTTCGGCCCGTGAAGCGGAGCTCCTCGAGAAATATGAGCTTCTGCTCAACACTTTCGAGGAGTGTCGTAAGAGACTGAAGGCTGAGAAGAAGGAAGTGAAATTCCTTAAGGGTGAGTGTGTATCCCTAAGGGAAGATGTCACTAGCTTGATTTCTCTCCGACAGGAGCACCTTGACCTGACTTCAAAGCATTCAGAGTCTTTGAAGCTCCTTGATCTTAAGTACGAGGAAGTCGACAAGTTGGAAGAACTACTTGCGGCAGAAAGGAAGATCGTCAAGAGCTTCTCTATGCCAAAAACAGTTCTTCTAGTCGTTGATACCTTCTCTGCTCCGGCCAAAGGAGCTGGCTTGGGGCATGTAGGAGTATCTGGTTCCTCATCCAGGAGAAACAGGAACCAGAGGAAGAATAAGGCCGCCAAGAAGGCCTCTGCTGATGAAAAGGGTAAGGCTCCTCTTAGTCCTGTTGCGTTCAGAAAGCCTGGCTTTCCTTGCAACCAACATGACTTTGAGTCAACATTTGGCCATCATTTCCGGCCCTCGGTTGCAAAGCCAAAGAGCCGATATGACGGCTGGACCTTTCCCCGGAACTTCGGTGAGAGTGCCTTCAAGGCACCTTATGAGGAAATCCATATGGGAAATTATGGTCCGTTCTCTAGCGGCCATAATGGAAAGCAGGCACCAAAAGCCAAGCCTGTTATACAGAAGGTGACGAAGTCATGTGACTGTTGTCACCATGAGGCCTCCACCTCCAGATCCAAGGCCCCAGCTGTACCCACCGTTCCCAGGGTAAGGCAGGAGCTTAGGAAGAGGTACAACAGATTCGACTGTTGGTGCTGTGGCAAAGTCGGTCACTTTGCTGTTGATTGTTGGTTTAATCCAAGGAATTACGAGACTCCCTATGTTAGCAATGCGAGACCGACCACTCGTAGGGTTAACCAACCGAGGGGGAGTGTGCTAACCAGGGATCTAGGACCCAAGTTCGATTGGGTTCCTAAGGCAAATTAATTTTGTTTTGCAGGAATGTCCAAAGGCCACCAAAACGCCGATCTGGTATTTGGACAGTGGATGCTCCCGGCATATGACTGGGACAAGAAGCCTGCTGCGTGATTACACTCCAGTCGAGAATGGACCCAAAGTCATCTTTGGAGGATCAGATCGAGGAGTCACCAGAGGTTACGGTATGATTTCCAACGGTATAATCTCTATCACCGACGTGGCTTATGTTGAAGGGTTAAACATAACCTGATCAGTGTAAGTCAATTATGTGATAAAGGTTATGACGTTAAGTTCTGCAAGGATAAATGTCTGATAATTTCACGTACCTCTTCTGAGACGGTATTATCAGGCATTAGGAGCAGAAATATCTTCTGCCTAGATTTTCTCAGTATAGATTCATCTACCCCCGTATGCCTTGTGGCAACAGGCAGTGCATCTCTTTGTGATCAATGACACAAGAGATTGACACATATTAATTTCAAGACAATTAGTATGCTGTTTTCTAAGAACTTAGTAAGGGATGCCCCCAGTATCAAGTGCATCAAAGATAGCCCTTGTACTGCATGCCAGATGGGCAAACAGACTCGGGCTACTTTTAAGAGCATCGCAGACAAAGTCTCTTCCCGATGTCTTTACCTTTTACATATGGACTTGTTTGGTCCAATACAAGTTCATAGCTTGGGAGGCAAGTCCTATACGCTAGTGATAGTTGATGATCACTCTCGGTTTACATGAGTGTTCTTTTTGAAACGAAAGTCAGATACGTTTGACATCTTCACTAGTTTTGTCAAGCAGGTTCAGAACGAATTTAACTGCTCAGTGGTCAAAATCAGAAGTGACCATGGAACAGAATTCGAGTCTGGTGCTATGACAGAATTTTGTGAAGAACAAGGTATCTTTCATGAGTTTTCCTCCCCGCGCACTCCTCAGCAAAATGGAGTTGCGGAGAGGAGAAATAGAACTCTCATTGAAGCCTGCACGACAATGTTGAAAGACGCCTCTCTCCCAGAATACTTCTGGGCAGAGGCTGTCAATACAGCTTGTCATGTACAAAACTGAGCATTGATCAACAAGCATCATCGTAAGACGCCTTACGAACTACTGAAAGGCAGGAAACCAACCATGGCCTACTTGAGGATTTTTGGTTGCAGATGCTATGTACTGAATAATGGGAAGTACCCGCGTACTAAATTTGGTGAAAAATGCTTCGAAGGCATATTCATGGGCTATAGTTCCCATAGTCGGGCATATAGGGTCTTCAATAAGAAAACCCTAGTGGTAGAAGAATCAATAAATGTTGTATTTGATGAAGGAAGTTTGCTTAACAGCAATTCTTCCAGCTGTATTCTTGAAGATGCAGGTGCACGACTTGAACAGCTGAGTCTGGATGAGACCGCTAAAGATGACACTACTAAGTACGTCAAAGTCTCCACCTCCACGTCATCTGAAAATGTTGAAGATCAAAATGGAACAAATCTCTTGGAAGAAAGAGAAGCCCAAGAAGTAGTTGAAGCTCCAGACGCCAGACTTCTAGAGCTCCGGCACGTGAGGGATCATCCTAGAGATCAGATCATCGGAGATCCTCGTGTCGGTGTCAGAACTCGAAGAGGTACTATTAACGAAGTATTGCATCTTAGCTTCCTGTCACAGGTTGAGCCAAAGAAGTTCGACGAGGCGAACAAGGATGCGGCATGGATTCTGGCCATGCAAGATGAACTACATCAATTCGAACGTTGCAACGTTTGGACGCTAGTTCCCAGACCATACAAGCAGAATGTGATTGGCACCAAGTGGATCTTCAGAAACAAGCTGGATGAACATGGTGTCATCATAAAGAACAAGGCAAGGCTGGTGGCTCAAGGTTACAGACAGGAGGAGGGGATTGACTTCGACCAGACCTTCGCACCAGTAGCAAGGCTCGAGGCAAACTGTGCGTCGTTCCCATTTTGCGACCTTGGCAAACTGTGCACAAAGTCCATGGAGATGTCGTCGAATTTCCACTCCGGAATAGGCAAGGACTTAAGAAATCCTCTCGGCTTTTGGCACTCCGCCTTCACCAAGGCGCAAGTTTGTCACTTCGCTACGTATAGCGCCACATCCTTCTTCAAACCCGGCCACCAAAACAGTTTCTTCACATCATGGTACATCTTCGTGCTCCCCGGGTGAATCGAGTACTTGGTATGGTGCGCCTCGTACAACAACTCCACCCGTAAATTGCCCACACTTAGGACGCATAGACGACCGTCTTTCCAAAGTAATCCGTCCTCCACGACGAATTGGGAATTTGACCCATCCAGAGCCTCTACCATGAACTGCTCCATATGAGCATCCATATCCAAAGCCTGCCGAATACAATCAGCCAGGTCATATTGTACTTCAGTCCAATTCAGAACTGCTTCAGCTCTTAATTGTCTATCCACACAAACAATCTCCAACGCCTCCAACTCCCGCACCAACCGCTCATCATGTACCGATAGCCAATTGGCTTGAGCTGGGGCTCGGCGACTCAACGCGTCCGCAACCGCATTACCTTTACCAGGCACGTAGTGGATCTTGAATGTATAGTCCCCCAGAAACTCCATCCATCTACGCTGCTGCATATTCAGATCCTTCTGATCAATAGGATATTTCAGGCTCTTGTGATCGGTGTAGATATCAATCTTCACACCGTACAAATAGTGTCTCCACAGATTCAAGGCAAAAATCACGGCCGCTAACTCCAAGTCATGGACCGGATAGTTCCTTTCATTCACTTTTAGCTGTCCCGAGCCATAAGCTATTACACTTCCGTGTTGCAGTAGCACGCAACCCAAACCGCTGCCCGAAGCATCGCTATAAATCTCATAGCCTTCGGTCCCACATGGCGAACTCAGCACAGGCGCCGTGGTCAACCGACACTTCAACTCCTCAAAAGCTCGCGCGCACTCCGACGTCCAAACGAACTTATGATCCTTCCTCGTCAAAGTAGTGAGAGGTAACGCTATCCGCGAGAAGTTCTCTACGAAGCGCCTATAATAGCCGGCAAGCCCCAGAAAACTCCGGACTTCCGCTACCGTAACAAGCTCAGGCCACTCCCGTATCGCAACGATCTTCGCCGGATCCACAGCAATACCCTATCCACTCACTATATGACCGAGGAACGCCACTGAGGATAGCCAAAACTCGCACTTCGAGAACTTGGCATACAACTGATTTCTCCTTAGCGTCTCCAACACCAAATGAAGATGCTTGAAGTGATCTTCCTCACTTTGCGAGTACACCAAAATATCGTCGATGAAGACGATCACGAAATGGTCCAAGTACTCCCTGAAAGTCTTGTTCATCAAATCCATGAACACTGACGGCGCATTAGTCAGCCCAAACGGCATGACCGTAAACTCATAATGCTCGTATCTCGTACTAAACGCTGTCTTCGGGATATCACTCTCCCTTATTCGCAGCTGATAGTACCCAGCCTTGAGATCCAACTTTGAGTACACCGTCGACCCGACTAACTGATCAAAAAGATCATCAATCCTGGGGATCGGGTACTTGTTCTTCTCCGTCAGCTTGTTGAGCTCCCGATAATCAATACATAGCCTCAAGCTTCCGTCCTTCTTCTTAACAAAGAGGATCGGTGCGCTCCAAGGCGAAGAACTCGGGCGCACATACCCTTGCTCCAACAACTCTTGCAGTTGAACTTTCAGCTCCGCCATTTCCTTAGGCGCTAGCCGATAAGGAGATCGTGACACAGGCTTTGCACCCGGCACTAGCTCAATCGTAAAATCTATCTCCCGCTGAGGCGGGGCTCCAGGAAGATCTGCGGGAAACACATCAGGGTATTCCGATACCACTGAAATACAATCCAACGTGGGCTTCGGCTTTGCAACCTCCACTAGTGTAAAGAACAGTTCTGCACCGGCACGAACTGCCTTCACCACCTGAAGAGCAGACATCAACGTCTTGCTCGACCCCTTTAAGCCCGTAAAAGTCGTTTCACGACTTGCTCCCAGCTTGACTTCCTTGCGACCGCAGTCAATATAGGCCTGTTGCTCCGAGAGCCAGTCCATGCCAAATATAACGTCGAACTCCACCAACGGAAGTAAAGACGCCTGCATGTCGAACACCTGATTCCCAATATGAATCTTAACATCGCAGATCCTATCTGCTCGCATCGAACACCCATTGGGCAACAACACATCCAACTTATCCTTCGCCATCGAAGAAGGGACTCCGATGCGTGATATAAATCCTTCGGACAAGAAGGAGTGTGAAGCTCCCATATCGAAGAGTGCTCGTGCCGAATTTTCACAAATCAAAACAAATCCTAAACAAGCAGCGATAAGGTAACATGTGCATAACAAGTATTTAAAGAAATTGACTTGCTATAAATTAAACCATACATGTCACCACATCAGCCTGTTTGATGGCCTCCTATTGGCCAAGATTATAAACCCTTGGTTGGGCCGGAGCATAATGGGATGCGGTCGACTCCACCGCCTTTCCCTTCTCTTCATAAGTAGCTCCCGACCTTCTCTCGGACTTAGGACGTCCACTCCAACAGTTACGGGCAAAATGCCCCGTCTTTCCACAAGTAAAACACGCACCCGGGGTCCGACCCGTAGTCGCCCCAAAAGCACCAGAAGGAGCTGGACCCGAAGTCCTATGCTTCTTGAAAGACCTCCGATAGCCGGTCTTTGAAGTAGTCGGCACTTTAAATTCAGATTTCCTATCACCCAAGCTTTTCTTTGCTTGCACATTCTTCATGTCCTTCTCCAAGAACCGGACAGTATTGATCAAGGTTAAGAAACCCTGCGTCATCGGCCCCGAGAGTAGCAACCTCAACTCATCTCTCAATCCTTCATAGAAGCGATTAGTCTTGCGCTCCTCATCCACAATAGTGGAGCTAGCATAACGACTCAAACGAGTGAACTCGTGGATATATTCATCCACGCTCTTCTCACCCTGAACCAACTTCAGAAATTCATTCTCCAACGCTATCTTCTGCGTCGAAGAGAGGTATCTAGCCAAGAACAATCTCGAGAACTCTTCCATCGAGACATCACCAAGTTGCCTACCTCTCAATAAGTGCAGCTCCAATCCTTCCCACCACATTCTCGCTTCACCGTCCAAAAGGAACGTAACGATGGTGGTCATTTGCCACTCCTCCGTCTCCGTTGCTGTCATGACTCTCTTCACCCTGGAGAGCCAGTCTTCAGCCTGAGATGGGATTCCCAACCCCGAGAATAACGGAGGGTTAAAGCTCATTACATGCTTAAGCTGCCTCTCAGTTGCCCTCCTTGGCACCACCGATTCCACAACCACTTGCTCCACTCTCCTCGGCTCAGCCTCTTGAAGAGGTACCTGCTCCATCCCAGGAGCGGGCTGCTGCGTTTGCCTTGCAGGCTGCGCATTTATCACGGCCAACACCGCTTCAGCCACCAATCGTATGTTCTCAACCGACAGAGGTGTTGCAGGCGCAACATCCGGTGCACTACTAGCCTCAGAAACTCGGCGTTCTGACGGCCCAACACCACTTCTGGTCACCTATAGTGGTACAAAACACCGTTAAGCGACCAAATAAAATTGCAAATAGCAATTATAGGAACACGCAGGTTCCTCAAACACGAGTATTTTCATTCCTAAGTGGACATTCATGGGTTCTTTTACCGTTATAACGATGACGCACACAATGTGCTCACCACCCCTTAAAAAGAATTCGTCCACGAATTCATCTTAAGCCCGACCAAAACCAGTAGTCTGATACCAAATTGTAACACCCCCTATCCGTCGCATAGCATATAACAGTAGGTCCGGCCGGGGCCCGACGCCGTATGCCACAGACAGATCGGGTGGTTACTCATGGAAACCATCCAACCAATCAACGTCCTACACAGAGCATTCTAGTGGAAGCAGTTTTTAAAAGTTGCCAAAAAGAACCCAGCATTAAAGCATGAATGTCCACTAAACCGAAATAGGAATGTTATACAAATACCAACATAAGCCTTAAGGCCTTACAAAATGTTTCACTCGATATTACATAATTTACAAACCACGGCACGCAGGCCGGCCATACATGAATAAAACAGTAAAAACTTCCAAATAGGCCTTCGAGGGCCGGCTTCGCAAAAAGGGCTTTAGCCCGCTATTGACCGCTTGGTCCAGCAGCACCTGCAAGCAACAAACCACCGCACGGTGGCAAAACAAGGCAACGGTCAGCAATGCTGACCAAATTATAACGATCCCGCCCCCACCTCGGGGCGGCGATGCTCCTTCCCTGCATTTCATTAGCATAAGCGAGCAATATATATTTAGCCATTTCATCACAGACGTTGGCTCGCACGGCCACACGGCCCGTGCTCTCAGGGCACATTGTCGGTGAACCGGTCGATGTCACGTCAATTTAAGCCATCGACATTCCGGACTCACCACCGCCACTTTGACGGCCAAACCTATGAGCAATTTGTATTCTTGGCCTGGGTCACGATAATTTAAGCCATCGACCGCCGAAGACCCTAATCTATGCCAACGACAAGCGCCACGTGCCTTTAGGTCTCTTTAACCGAACGACATAGAGCGGGTACGGTTCCATCTAACCAGTGCTCACATCGCAACGACAATTTAAGCCATTTGCGCGGGTCAAACTTCCACCGAGTCCCGTTTCCATCACAATTCACATAACCCGGTTATGTTCAAGTTGGCTCTCAGGCCACCAAGTTGGCAGGATCTCGTATCCGCCCAGTTTTCCGGGTGCACCTTTGGGTTAGTCCCCAAGGCTCCCTGCTGCAATCTACCGCGTAGAAAGCCCGAAAAACAATCAATAGCACAGAGTCTTCTCCGGCATTATGCAATGCAACATCACCGATCCAGACCAACATGTCCGGGTAGGCTTCACACATCATGCATATGTCCGTCCTCGCTTACGAACTCTAAACAACGGGGACTTCACATATCTACCCGAAGGAACGCCTCCAACTCTCCGCAAACTCGCGACAGCGGGCTTCCTATGCAAAGAAGGAGAGCTACTCATGCTCAAGAAGAGAATCGTTACCCTAGCGTTCCTCTTTGGCGCCATGGAAAAGTAAGCGGATGAAAAGCACCGCACTAGCTTTGCCTCCGTGGATCCGGAGTCGGCTCGCGATTTGGAGATTCGAAGCTCCTCCAATGGTCGGATCTAGCTCCTTCCTTCCTTGGCTCTCCTCTCTCTCTAAGCTTTTAGAAAGATGGTAACTTATGAAAAGTGAGGGTTTCTAAGTCCAATCCCGGGTATATCCCTTCAGGAACAACCCCCAGCCGTTGGATCATCAATTAAAGAAATGAACGGCTTTGATTCGGGGCTGAAATGCCCAATCTGGACCGAACACGGCCTGGCACACGCCCGTGTCCAGGGCCGTGTGCCTCATTCGCCGTCAAAATTGAATCACCTGGAACAACACACGGGTATCGAACACGCCCGTGTTCGACCTGACACTCCCGTGTTCCACCTGACACGGCCGTGTGGCCGGCCGTGTACCCCCATCATTTTTCCCCGAAAACAACCCGAGCACTGCACGGGTTCTAGGACACGCCCGTGTCCTTACCCGTGTCACCTCAACACGCCTGGACCCCAGGCCGTGTACACGGTCTCGACACTCGACACTTCGTCGAGCGAAGATCGTCGACCTGATGACACGGCCTTGGACACGCCCGTGTCCTAGGCCGTGTGCCTTGTCTCGACACAATGTCGAGACCAAAGTGTCGACTTCCGGGACGAGTGTCGACACGGGTTGACACGCCCTGCGACACGCCCGTGTCGCAGGCCGTGTGCCATGTCTCGACACTTCGTCGAACGCAGAGTGTCGACTTCGCGGGCTAAGTGTCGACACGGGTCGACACGCCCTGCGACACGCCCGTGTCGCAGGTCGTGTGCCCAGTCTCGACACAATGTCGAGACCAAAGTGTCGACTTCCCGGCTGAGTGTCGACACAAGCTTGACACGCCCTGGGACACGCCCGTGTCCTAGGCCGTGTGCCTGCAGCCAGAACCCAAAACTGGCCCAAAACGTCCCCCGTCGCTCCTTTGAGTTTCGGGGCTTTACATCGCGTTCCTCTCGGACTTTGCGGCTGTTCGGTTTCAGCATGTGGGCCGAGGTGCGAACCGGGCGGCGGATTACTGTGCTCGCATCGCAACTCGGGGGGATTTCGTATGGGACGCCGGCATTGGGGCGGATGACGCATTTGTCGAGGTGACGGCTTCGGACCGCAGGAGCATGGAGGGCGGCTAATTTTGGTTGTTTGTTTCTTTGTTGTTGTATTAGTTTTCTCTTTGGTTTCCTCCCCTGTATGCTTTCTTTATTTTCATTAATGCAATTGCAAATTTCAAGGAAAAAAAATCGCGTCTGAGCGAAATATTTGCGCTCAGACGAAAAAATCGAGGCCGGAAGAAAAAATCGTGGCAGTGTGAAAAATTCGCACCTAAGCAAAAAAATGTGTCCGAGTGAAAATCGCGTCCGGACGGAAAAAACGTGTCCAAATGAACGGACTTTTATGAATAAATGAAACTTTAGATAAGCACTTAAACACAAACTATCCAAACAGTGTATTGCTTATTTATCATTGTTTTTATAAGATCTCTCTCAAAAAATTAATTTTCAACAAGCATCTTATTCATCATCATAAGTTGTCCCAAACAGAGCACTAGTATAGTAAAAATATTTATTTTTGGGAGTTGTTTTAAAATTTTTTTAAGTGATTTGTTAGTAACAAATTGATTTTCAATTAGTCATTTTTAAATTTTATGATTTGTCAATATTAATGATTTGTTAATAGTAATGATTTGCTTGCTAAAAACACATCCGTATTAAACAAGGGGGCGAATAAGAACGTGCGGTTAAAATCACTTGGATTCAATAATATTTTATTTTCTTGATGGCCGTTATAATTATTGTTTTACGAAGCATGAAGGGCTGTAAATGCCTATACGCAGGTAAGGTTTTGCTGGCATGAATACGCTGTTGCGTGCGCTGTCTACTTCAACCAAGATACGCAAACAACGCCCAAACGCTCAATTTAACGGAGTGATTGCAACCCTCTAAACCCTAAATTTAGCGCAAAAAATAACAAAAAAAATAACTATTTACAGCATCTTACCTCCTATAAATGCATCCTAAATCCCGTCAATTTCTCATCTCTTTCCTTGAGCCATTCCATTCCATTCCAGAAAAATATCGGCAAATATTTTATTCCGGTCGAAATTATTTGCCGATAGCAATGGACATGAAGAAGATCACCGCGGCCCTACTAATGATCGCAGCCTCCGCCACAGCTGCCTTGGCAGCTGAGGGGCCCGCGCCTGCTCCCGGCCCTTCCAGCAACTCCTTCGCCATCTCCCCAGCGATCGGAGCTGCTGTGAGCACCGCCGTCATCTCCTTCTCAGCTTACTATTTGCATTAACCTGCTCTATTAATTGGCAAGGAAAGAGGGCAATTATAGATATGTTGCCGAGGGAACTGTTGATTACCTATTTCTGCATTAAATGATTGCAATATTGAATAACGCATTCTTTCAAGTTTCATCTTCTTTTTCGGTTTTAATATAAAATTTGTTTTTCGGTTTTCATATAAAATTTGTTTTTTTGCACCGCTGCCGCCACCGGCTGCGGGCTCGCCGGGAACCGGCCGCCCGGGGTTCGTATGCGTGCATGCCGACGAACGGCGGGCGGCCGCTGCCCAGCGAGCCCGCAGCCGGCGCCGGCGGCGCTGCAAAGTTCTCTTCGCACGGGATCCTGTGCGAATGTGTTCGCACAGAATCCCGCCCCTATATATTAATGTGAATAACCCTTTGGTGCTAGGTCAAAATTGGAAAGATCAATGTTGCACCAAATGATGTTTTCTCCTTATATTATAATAAATATTTGCATATATATTATTTTTTATCATCATTATATTCTGGTATAAATAAAAACAATATATTCATTAGCACCATATAGCCGATCCCATTATAATGGAATAAAGACTTGAGTGTTGTTGTTTTACAAATATAAATATTAGAAAATAATTGAAATCAAAATTAAATATAATATATATAGTTAACACTTATATAAGTTAAAAAAATAATTAAGAATATTATATTAATAAAAATGAATAATAGTTTTTTAATTAAAATATTAGATGTATTTTACTAATAAATATGAATAGATATAATATATATATAATATAGTTTTTATGTTTTCAACAAAATCAATTTGACTTATTGGATGAGACATTTAGATTATATTAATAGGTTGCGGGTTTGAAATACAGCAGCTTCTATTTAAATTAGGATTTTTATCGGGCTTAAGTTCGGATTTTTACCCGCCCGGTTTCGGGGAACCGGCCACGGTTCCCGGGTTTCCGGTCGACCTGCCCGGTTCCCCGATTTTCGGGCGGTTCATGTGTAATCCGGTTCTTAAACATGGACCGGAGCAGATAGGTGCCCGGTCGGCGGTCTGACCGGTCCGACCGGCCGGTCCGGTCCGGTTTTTAAAAGCTTGTTATTAATACGATTGATTAATTGGGTGCGGGATAACGTGCACATAAAGACTGGTACTGGAAAGCCTACCTGGGCCCGGCCTTGAAAAAGCCTGATTAGGTCTGCGCCAGCGTAGGCCTGGTCCAGGCCCAGGCCAGTCCTGGAGGGCCTAAAAAGGCATTAAATATAATGATTTATCTGGCCTGGTGCCCGGCCCAGGCTAGGCCCGGTCCTATGCTTTGCCTGGGTCTGGGCCCAGGCCTTGCCTGGGTCGGGGACCAGGATTTGCCTGGGCCCGGGCAACGTCTCTCTAGAGAGACGTTGGCCTAGAGATGGCAGCCAACGTCTCTCTTAAGGACGTTGGCTGCCAGGTTGGCACGTCTCTTTAGAAAGAGATGTTGTCATATTTAATATTTTTTTAATGATTTTTAAATTATTTTTAATAATTTTTTAAATATTAAATTTATATCTATAAATATAGATGGATGAAAAGGTGGGGGGTATTTTCGGCGTCAAAATGGTTTCAAATCGAAAAGTGATCACATAAAAGTTGTAGAACTACGCGAGTCGAACAACTTTCATGTTGATCACTTTTTGATTTGGAGCCGTCTTGTACCTCGATTTGAGTTCCGAAATTTGGGGCGCGGTACGCTTTACTGTAGCAGTTCCGCCGCACCAGATTTCGGGGCCCAAATCGAGATCCAAAACGGCTCCAAATGAAAAAGCGATCAACATGAAAGTTATCCGTCTCGCCGATATCTACAACTTTCATGTTGATCACCTTTCGATTTGAAGCCTCCTTGACCCTTGCCCGTACGCCCGTACGTCCGCACTAGAGTAACCCCATATTTAAAATTTATTATCATTATAAAATTTAAATTAAAATTTTTTTTATAAAATGAGTGCCGCTGAACAGTGAACTAGGCCCGGGCTTGAGCCTGGCCCGGCCTGGGCTTGCCTGATAGGCCTTACCAGACCCTCTTTTTGGAGGAGAGTCTGGGACCGGTCTGGGTCTGGCAAAAGTCAGGCCTGGGCCTGAGCCTGGACTGATAAAGCCCGGGCCTAGCAGGCCCATGCCTGGCCTCGGCCTGACATGCCTTATGTGCACGCCTAGTTTTGATAATAAAATTTTTTTGGAACATGAATACATGATAAGATAGAAACGGTGACAGGGCATAACCAATACTTTTTATTTAATTTGAATATAAATTATAATGTAATACAATATTTTAAGAATCTGGTCCGGCCAGTACGACCAGTACGGCCAGTAAGGCTGCAAAACGGCCAATTTTTGATACAAATCAAGCCCGAAATTTTGTTTACAGTGGAAATACTTTGGAATCGGTTATCCCCGCAGGATAGGTGCCGGCCTGCCAATCGATGTCCGTTTTGAAAATTGCCATGTTTTTGTAGAAGCTTTAAAATTTATTTTTTTAAGACTAAAAATATGAAGAATAGCAAAGTTTGAGCATACTACCACAAATTTAGAAAATACACTTCAAAACAAAAAACACTAAATTAAAAGCCATTGTGAAATGCCTCATATAAAAGTGGAGTTATTCAAACGATTAATAGGCAAGCTCGGGTCCGAGACCAATAGCAGTGCACGTAAATGTGCATTGTGGTGGAGCACGCAATGCACAGTAAATTGTGCAAGGTGGGGCCTGTGAATCTTGCGCTATTAATTGTCTTGGTCACTTCTGAAACTGGTTCAAAGTATATCCATGTTATATTGTAAAAGAAAAAAAAATTATTTTTGGGATAACATTAATAATTTCTATTGCGGCCAACTCAACGATCCTGATAGAGCGGATTAAAATGTGTCGTCTTAGCCCGTGGATCGGTCGTGCGCGCAAAGAGTCATGGAGTAGGTAAAAAATGCACAAGACATCTTTAACGTGAAAAAAAATCTTCAACTGGGTAAAAGATCACGTGACCGGTTCGATATCAGTCAAACTTCACTATTAGCGGCAGTTTATGTTGGGGAAAACTATTATCATTTATCTTAACAACTTATATTTTGAGTGATTTTACATCATATGTTTATTACTCATGATATATAGAAAGGGTAATATGGTCTTAGAAATCATAGAATATCAATAGAGTAAAGGACATAAGAAGGGCACACTGAATCTTAAAGGAAAGTCAATAGAAGCCAACATGCGTAAACTAGAAGTCATCGCAACTTTGACTTAATATTGAAGTTACTTTGACTAGCAGTCAGAGCAACAAAATAAAATTAGTTGACTTTACTTTAAGTTTTATATAGACGCATACTTCGATATGTTGTCGACGTAACGTCGATTACAGAGTAAAGTCGACGGTCAATTAGAATGAAGCCAGAGTTCGACACAACTATTACATTTCTTGGAGACATTGGAAGATGTTGCGAAACCATTATATTTCTTGTGTTTTCTATGTTTTTTAATTTTCTGTGATTGTTTATTTGAATCCACTCACGTCTAGGCACTAGTTCTGAAATGATATTGTCATCTACATCCTTTATGTAAGGTGTAGAAGCCAAAATTTGAGTTCAACGAAAGTTCGAAATTAGGGGCGTAGCCAATACCTACTTGTCCCGAGCTCTGACCTTCGACTGGTTGTGAAGGACCAGAAACTGACCCAAAGCCTCAGCAGGGAGGTCCCACCGCTTACTCGGAAGATCTCTGAGAGCTTCCCCTCCAAAGCCAAAAGCTGGGCTTGGAGCTCCTCAGAAAGCACATGAAAACTCTTAAAATCCCGGGAAAGAAGTGCTTCTGAAGAACCCCTATGGGCATATTTATAGTTTTTTGAGTTTGAACTGTCAATAACCAAACTGAACCGACCTGAAATTACCAAAATACCCTTGGTTGGGTCTGCCAACAGCCAAACTCCCATGTTCTGAAGGGTTATATGCAGACCACCGATGGCAAAAGCGTAAAATCACCTAAGGATAAAAAGATGAACCGCCTTCCAACTGAACGGGAGCTCGGCGAGAGCACCGTCTCGCGGGCGGGAGCCCCTACCTATGGGGCTCGTCTCGCCTAGCGAGGCTCTCGCCTTAGCGGCTGGGCCCTATACTGGGTCCGTCTCGCCTGGGAAGGCTCTCGCCTGAGCCGCTGGACCCTCTCTCTAGGTCCATCTCGCCTGGGAAGGCTCTCGCCTGATCTGCTGGGCCCTCTCGTCTCGCGAGCCGGCCTTAACCCGGCGAGTAGCCCTTTTCCTGGGACCCACTCGCCAATGAGTAGGCTTCTGCCAAAGAGTCTATCCTGCCTTACCTTCCCCTCTCTTCGAGCCCGATTTGAACCTACGAGCCCGAGGTTGTACACAATCCCCGCTCTTTTCGATATTATTTTAAGCTCGGAAAGAAAGTCCAACCAAGGCTCGTGTCATTAAAACGTATTTATGAGCGTATTTATGAGGGAATCTTTGGTGAGGCTCCACATCGGAGCCTATAAATATAGGATTACTACACCATAAGGTAAATCCTCCCTTTCACACTGCTCCCTTCCTTGGCCCTGCTGCAATCATGTCTCATAGCCAGAGCTTCCGCGAGCGTCTTGTAATGGTGCGTAAGCAAAATATGGCCAACTTTGCCGCTCTGACCAAGACTCTGGCTCGTACCACACCTTCCTTACCGTCCTCTTCGCCTCGTCAGAAGAAGGTAAAGACAGGCGGCCCTTCCTCCTCGGCCGAGGGGCCGTCTCGCGCTGTCCCGGAGAACCGCCCCTCTCCTCCTCCCGCATCTCCTAAAGAGAAGGATGTGAGTTCTCGCTTTCTCTCCTATTATCTTTTCATCCATATCTGCTTGTTTACAAGTTTGCTTCTTCAGGGAGCCCCCGCACCTCTACACCGATCAGTCAGTCCGCGGGATGACACCGTGGCCCATCGCGAAGAAACTGACTCACCACTGCCTTCTACTCCTCCATCTACTTCCCCTAACGAGAGGCGAGACGACCCTTCTCAGGCCGCCGGGACCTCCCGCCATCCTGGTAAAAAACCTTCCCTCTCGCTTCTCTGTCCTACTCGCTACTCCCACACCCTCCTGTAAGAGCCTCTCTCACCCTGCCCCTCCACTCCTTGCGTAGGCGCCCAGACCGACTCGCCTGTTGAGGAGCTCTTTAGGCGACTCGCCGTCTCGCCCCCTCCTCCTATAGACAAGATTGAAGACTATATGGGCGACCCCGCAGACCCGGTGGAGATGAAGTGCAAGACGACTGAGATGTTCCGGAAGCACGCACGCATCATCAGCAAGCTGGAGTAGGACAGGCAGGCGGCCGATTGGCGAATTGAATGGCTGGAGAATGAATGTGCTCGCCTGTATTCTGAGGTTGAACCTGGGCTAGAGGTTGAGGGGACCGATCCTCAGGCCATTATCAGCAAGGTCGACATGCAGCTCCGTCTCGTGCGTAGTGGGCTTGGCGCCACTCGTGCCTTCCACTCGCACAGTAGGCCCCCCTGCGCGGGGGCTCGCGGTGTCCGCTGGAAATGGTTCCCGTATTAAGGACTGCTCTGCTCGACCTGCTTTATTTATTCGTCTCACTCTTTCTTCTGTCTTTGTATTTTTACTGTTGTAATAATTAAGTGATACATTATGCCACCGTCTCGCCGGCAATGCCTGAGAACATGGCGCCCGCCTTATGCGGGATGGTATTTTTTTTAAATACTTAGTGCTGCTTGTTTAATTTATTCATTTCCTTTAATTTTTTTAATTTAATTATTCTATCTATGATTGTGATGGGCCACACAAACCGAGATTTAGGAGAGAGAGTGAACCGTCGGCCAACTCTTCCCCTTCCCCTATACGTTTTCCCGCCCATTTAATCATTTTAATTCATCCGCTATAAATACTCCTGCTCCCCCAGAGCAGAGAGATATTTGCGCCTTCACCTCTGTCGCGTCCAAGCTTTTGCCCCCCTGTCCCTTCTGTGTCGCCGATCCCTCTCGCCTTTTCATTCCTCTCGCCTCTCCTTCTACCGATCTTCTCCTCTTTCTCCTCCTCTCGCTCTTCTTCTCTTTCAACCATATCGCCTACATCATTCTCGCCTAACATGGGGAAGAAGAGAGTTGAGGAAGGTGAGGGGCGCAGCAGCTACGGGAAGAGGTTTACCGATCATGACTTCCCTCTCGGTAGGCTCCGTGACAAAGATTACCGCAACTTCGTCCGCGAGTATATGAAGGAGGGGCTTGAATCACGCCCCCCCCAAGGTTGGCGAGTCGATCAATACCTACTACCTGGGAGAGATCGCCTTCCCCGTCTCACACTTTGAGGCAGGGTTAAGGTTGCCTCTCTGTCCGGAGGTAAAACAGGTCTTTAAGTACTTTGGTGTCGTCTCGGCGCAGTTTAACCCAAACGCCAGTTCGGTGTTAATCGCTTTCGCCTGATACATGCGCTAGGAGCGTATTGAGTTTAGCTTGACGGTCTTCCGCAAGCTCTTCATCTACCACGCCAATGCCGACAGCGTCTCGTACTTCACCGGGCAAGGGCTCATGGTATGCGTGACGCCAAACAAAAATCATCATTGGCTCACCAGATTCGTCTTCATCCGCGATGACTTTGGCGGCATCCCGCTTGCGCCCGTGTCGCCCCCTAGAGCTTTTATGCGTCTCCGTAGGTAGGCCGCACAGACAAGCTGTTGTTTAACTTCTTCATCGGCAAAAATTTTGAGGTCCACTTCATGCGGCGAGGCCTCGACTCGCTGCTTTTGGTGCTCCCTAGCGAAGGTATTCTCGCTCTCTTGCTTTGTGTTTGATTATTTCTTCATCTCGCCATCTCATCACCTCCTTGACTGTTTCTAGGGGAGCGAGTCGTACTAGTCCAACCCCGTACAAAAGCAACATCTAACCAAGCAAGGGCCTCAGTCTCGCCAGCGCGGCAGCTGAGGTGGCGAGAGAGTCCTTGGCTCCTGCCCCCTCTCCAAAGAGGCCTGCAGGAGACACGACCCCTTATCGCTCCAGCCCTCCCAGAAAAAAGATGAAGAAAGCCGTGGTCATCTCCTAGGGGAAAAAGAAGGAGGCCCCGAGGGAGAAGAAGGAGATGCCGGGGTCTCTGACCCCCATCTCCATAGGGGACTCACAGTCGCCCCGCACCCCTCCCTCTAATGCCGTCTCGCCTGCCCACGAGACGGCTCTACCCGATCGGCCTGCTGTCACTTCTAATCAGCCGGCCACCGCTACATCTCGCGAAACTACTACTCCCAGTCTCCATGCCCCCTCTTCTCATCCAAACTTTAACCTGGGCCCCACGATCCAGGATGTTGCTGGCACCCCTATTCTGGTGTGGGAGAAGAACGTCAACCGTGTGTCCATCTCCATGCTCCTTCCTTCTTGGAAGGAACAGGAGGTTCATACCAGCCATGCCTTCTCTGTGGGCTATGGCCTTTATGGTGCTCTCGAGGCGGTCTCCCCCGAGAACGAGTCCTCGCGAGATCTCGTCCTAAAATCCTCCCACGCCCAACTGCGTGCCTTGGAGCTCTTGCATCGCACCGCACGCTGCCTGATCTATACCAACAAGAAGTGGAAAGACGCCGAGGTGGGCCTGGCGGCAGAGCGAGTGAAATCTGACGACCTCGCGAGAAGACTCTCTTACGCCGAGACCCTCCTCGCAAAAGCTCAGGGCGACGTGGTAAGCCTTGAACCTATCCTTGGATTATTCTCTTTAAAACACTCTTTACCAATGACCGGGCGTCTCGCAAGTTGCCGAGACGGCGGAGCGGATGCACTGGCACGTGGCGGCCCATGAGGAGGAGATTAAGGATTTGAAAGTTGTAGTCACTCGCCTTCAGGCCAATGTCACGTCGTTGTCTCGCCGCGAACCCCTCCCGGCCTCTCTGCCTCGATATTCTCTGGATGACATTGAGGAGCGGTGCCGGGACGCCATGATCATGATAGCGGAGCTGATACTAAAAATGATGAAGGAGCTGGGGGTTGTTGAAAGTCCACCTAGTGTCAGCTATGTGCACCTATGGGGGGGGGGGGGGGAATAGGTGACGTGTGGTTCTTCTGCGGAATTTACGGATGTACCTGCACAATAAAAACAAAAACCACAGCACACAGAATACACAGCAAATTTATAGTGGTTCCCCGACTTGGGTACATCCACTTTCCCCCTTCGACCTATCTCCCCAACAAGGGACGACTCGGTCACTTCTCCAACGGGATTGAAATCCAATCCCTGCACTAACGGAAGGAGCCCTTCCACACGTGAGAGTCAACACTCCCACACAACGGGTTGCACCCAACCCTTACAACACGGAACAAACGTTCCCTTACAAGAAAATAAATGTAGAATGTACACGTGATACAAACTTCTCTTGGAGACTACGGTGTTCCTCTTTGTTCGACGACGTGTTCTTGAAGTCGATGAAGAGTCTACGACCTTGGTCTCACTTGGAGAGGATCTCCCGGAACCGGCGGCGGCAATCCGAGCGGCGGCTTGGTTCGGAGTCGGCTGCTACGATGGCGATCGGCAGCTGCAGGACTTTGAGATCCAAACTTCGTAGCGAAGCAAGCTCGGTCTTCCAACGGTCATACGAGGATCGGTCGTCTCGATCGATTCGGATGGAAAGTTTTTCCGATCAACAAATCGAGAGACAAAGGATCTCTGGATAGACGCGTGAGACACAAGTCTTACTAAGCTTCTGTCGCCGGAGATCGGGAAGAAGATCTAACAGCGGCGGCGACGAACTTGCACGAGCGGCGACGGAGGCGGCGGAAGGATTTCGCGATCTTAGGGTTTTTTGTAAGCTCGGCGTATTTTTCTGTGTTTGTACTGTTCAAAATACCCGAGTATAAATACTGTAGCTACCCCCAATAAGACCGTTTGTGGGACCCACAAAGGAAATCCCCAAATCCCGGTCCAGATATTAAACAGCGGCAGAATCCGGTTCAGGAAATTAACTGAGACAGAATCCGGTTCAGGAAATTAACTGAGAAAACGCTAAGGAAAAATCGGCGAGAATCGCAGACGATTCTCGACGAATCGGCGAGAATCACCAAGTGATTCTCGACGATTCGTCGAGAATCGTTTGTGATTCTCGTCGAATTACTTGTCGATTCTCAACGAATTTTACTTTATACATGGGCTGCTTGACAACTGGTTCGGCGGGAATCACAAGTGATTCTCGCCGAATCTTACTTGGCACCATTTTGAGATGGCCAGAGGGAGTCGGCGAGAATCACTGATGATTCTCGTCGATTCGGCGAGAATCACTAGTGATTCTCGCCGATTCGGCGAGAATCACTTGGTGATTCTCGTCGAATTTGCCTTGGACGATTTTTCGTCTTCCACCTAGGAGCTGCTCCTTGATCCTCTGTGCTCCTTGTCTTCCCTTGCATATGAACGGCCCTGTACTTGAAAGTAAGTGCACTCCAATAGAGAGAGTACACATAGGCCAACACACTGATCTGCTCAACGAGGGATTACGTCGTGCAGACCCGTGTATATTGACCTACTGCACCCTGACATTGGTGTGCACTTAGCGAGGAGAAACTGCAAGTACAACTTGAAAAAGTTTATCAAATACATAGTCTATTGACCTTAGCTTGTCCAGGGGCTTCTTCAAATCAGGTACATTGTGGATACAATACCCAACAATCTCCCCCTATTTGAAGAAGCCTAAACCCTACAAGCTAAGGTGAATAGAGCAAATGAAAAGGAAAGCAACTGAAGACCATAAACTTAACATCATTAAGTGGAGACATCCCTTACCAATACCGAGTGCTTGGGAGCAAGCTGGAGCCACCTTAGCCTTGACCCCGAGAGGGTTATCTCCCCCTTTTCGGCTTCGGCAAATCGGGGTCAGGAACCTTTGGCCCTTAGCTCCCCCTCAGGTCTTGCATCTGTACTCACGCTGGAGTTCCCGGCTCCCCCTCAGATTATGCACGAGTTGGGAGCCTCTGTAGTCTTCATTCTTCATAATTGAGCATCCCCAATTCTGTCTTGAAAAGATTGAACTTTGCCTCGTTTAGGGGCTTTGTGAATATATCAGCAATCTGCTTGTCCGTGGGGACATAACAAAGAGAGATATCCTTGTTCTCCACGTGCTCCCGAATGAAGTGGTAGCGTACTTCAATATGCTTCGTTCTGCTGTGCGACACCGGATTGTTGGCAATGGCAATTGCACTGGAGGAGTCGCAGTACATTGGAACTTCCTTGAACTGAAGGTTGTAGTCGGCCAACTGATTTCTGATCCAAAGGAGTTGTGCGCAACAGCTTCCTGCCGAGATATACTCGGACTCTGCTGTGGAGGTTACAACACAATTCTGTTTCTTGCTGTTCCATGAGATAAGCCTCCTGCCGAGGAATTGACACGTCCCGGAGGTGCTTTTCCTGTCATCCCTGCTCCCTGCAAAATCAGCATCTGAAAAGCCTATTAGCTCGACATCATTGTTCCTCGGGTACCACAAGCCAAGATTAGGAGTACCTTTAAGGTATCTTAGAATTCGCTTTGCAGCGATATAGTGAGATTCCTTAGTGTTCACCTGATATCGGGCACATACACATGTGGAGAACATAATATCCGGTCTACTGGCAGTAAGGTAGAGCAGGGATCCAATGATGCTTCTGTATTTGGTTTCATCGAAAGGTTTACCTTTCTCATCCTTATCCAGAGACATGGTGGATCCCATTGGAGTCCTCATAGAGGTTGCACTCTCCATACCGAATTTCTTAAGGAGTTCATTTGTGAACTTCGTCTGAGAGATGAAGATTCCATCCTCAGACTGTTTCACTTGAAGGCCTAAGAAATACTTGAGCTCTCCCATACTGCTCATTTCAAACTTTCCTTGCATAAGTTTGGAAAACTTTTTGCAAAGATTGTTGTCCGTTGAGCCGAATATTATGTCATCGACATAGATTTGCACCAGCAAAATCTTGCCTTTGACTTCCCGGAGAAACAATGTTTTATCTATTTTACCTCTGGAGAACTTGTTCTCAAGAAGAAAACTAGATAAAGTCTCATACCAAGCTCGTGGAGCTTGTTTCAACCCATATAAGGCCTTATTAAGAAAATAAACGTGATTGGGATAAGTAGGGTCGACAAAACCTGGGGGTTGAGCGACGTATACTTCCTCTTTCAGGTCTCCGTTCAGGAATGCCGATTTCACATCCATTTGGTAGACAGTGAATCCTTTGTGTGAAGCATATGCCAGGAACAACCGGATTGCCTCGAGCCTTGCGACTGGTGCGAAGGTTTGGTCGAAGTCAATCCCTTCCTCCTGTCTGTAACCTTGAGCCACCAGCCTGGCCTTGTTCTTTATGATGACACCATGTTCATCCAGCTTGTTTCTGAAAATCCACTTCGTGCCAATGACATTCTGCTTGTATGGTCTGGGAACCAGCGTCCAAACCTTGCAACGTTCGAATTGATGTAGTTCCTCTTGCATGGCCAGAATCCATGCCGCATCCTTGTTCGCCTCGTCGAACTTCTTTGGCTCTACCTGTGACAGGAAGCTGAGATGCAATACTTCGTTAGTTGTACCTCTTCGAGTTCTGACGCCTACACGAGGATCTCCGATGATCTGTTCTCTAGGATGATCCCGCACGTGACGGAGCTCTAGAAGTCTGGCGTCTGGAGCTTCAGCTACTTCTTGTGCTTCTCTTTCTTCTAAAAGATTTGTTCCATCTTGATCTTCAACATCTTCAGATGACGTGGAGGTGGAAACTTTGATGTACTTGGGTGCGTCATCTTTAGGGGTCTCATCCAGATTCAGCTGGTCAAGTCTAGCACCTGCATCTTCAAGAAGACATAACCTCTGGTGACTGCTCGATCTGACCCTCCAAAGATGACTTTGGGTCCATTCTCGACTGGAGTGTAATCACGCAGCAGGCTTCTTGTCCCGGTCATATGCCGGGAGCATCCACTGTCCAAATACCAGATTGGCGTTTTGGTGGCCTTTGGACATTCCTGCAAAACAAAATTAATTTGCCTTAGGAACCCAATCGAACTTGGGTCCTAGATTCCTGGTTAGCACACTCCCCCTCGGTCGGTTAACCCTACGAGTGGTCAGTCTCGCATTGTTAACATGGGGAGTCTCGTAGTTCCTTGGATTAAACCAACAATCCACGGCAAAGTGACCGACTTTGCCACAGCACCAACAGTCGAACCTGTTGTATCTCTTCCGAGGCTCCTGCCTTACCCTGGGAACAACGGGTACAGCTAGGGCCTTGGATCTGGAGGTGGAGGCCTCATGGTGACGGCAGTCACATGACTTTGTCACCTTCTGACTAACAGGCTTGACTTTTGGCGCCTGCTTTCCATTATGTCCGCTAGAGAACAGACCATAATTTCCTATGTGGATCTCCTCATAAGGTGCCTTGAAGGCACTCTCACCAAAGTTCCGGGGAAGTTCCAACCGTCATACCGGCTCTTAGGCTTTGCAACCGAGGGCCGGAAATGATGCCCAAATGTTGACTCAAAGTCATGTTGGTTGCAAGGAAAGCCAGGCTTTCTGAACGCAACAGGACTAATAGGAGCCTTCCCCTTTTCATCAGCAGAGGCCTTCTTGGCGGCCTTATTCTTCCTCTGGTTCTTGTTCCTCCTAGATGAAGAACCAGATGCCCCAATATGCCCCAAGCCAGCTCCTTTGGCCTGAGCAGAGAAGGTGTCAACGACTGGAAGCACTGTTTTTGGCATAGAGAAGCTCTGTACGATCTTCCTTTCTACCGCAAGTAGTACTTCCAATTTGTTGACTTCCTCCTGCTTGAGATCAAGGAGCTGCAAAGACTCTGAGTGCTTTGAAGTCAGGTCAAGGTGTTCCTGCCAGAGAGAAATCAAACTAGTGACCTCTTCCCTTAGGGATACACACTCACCCTTAAGGAATTTTACTTCCTTCTTCTCAGCCCTCAGTCTCTTACGACACTCGTCGAAAGTGTTGAGCAGAAGCTCATACTTCTCGAGGAGTTCAGCTTCGCGGGCCGAGGGGCCATCCTCAGGTTCATCATCCTGAGACTCAGGATCAGAGTCAGAGTCGGAGAGAGGGGTGTGAGCTTTTACCTTCCCAGTAAATGGGGGACATTCTCCTTCTGAGTCTGAGCGACCCACCAGCCCGAAGTAGGCTTCCTCATCATCACTGGAGTCTGAGGAATCAGACTCACTTAGTGTCTTTGGTCTTCTTGCGATGTAGCTTCGCTCCTTCTTCTTATCTCTGGAGGATTTGAGCTCCTCTCCTTTCCCTTTATCTCTTTTGCTTTGATGGCAGTCGGCCACGACGTGACCTGGCTTATTGCATCCAAAGCAAATAATATCAGAAGAACGATGTTTGTTAGGTTTAGATGCATACCTGTCAGAAGAGTAGTTTTTCTTCTGATGTCTGGAAGAGGAGCCGTCTCTCTTCCTTTGATTCCTCATCTTGAGGAATTTCTTGAACTCTCGAGTGATGAGGGAGAAATCCTCTTCCGACAGTTCTGAGCTGGAGGAGCATGGATCGGAGTCCTCTTCTTCTTCCTTATTCCTGGCACGGTATGACACCGCACCCTTCCCTTTTCTGGTGTGACTGGCTTTTAGGGCCACATTCTTTTCTTTTGCAGCAGCCTTCTCTGCTTCTTCCTCTGCCTTCCTGGTGTTCAGCTGAAGTTCATAGGACATCAGCTTCCCGAACAGGATTTGTGGATCAGTTTCTGCTAGTCTGCCAAATTCTCTGATGGCGCAGATCTTTGTGTCCCATTCCTTAGTAAGGGACCTAAGGAATTTGTCATTGAGTTCACCATTGGTGAACACTCTTCCATAGCCCTTGAGGGCGTTGACAATCTTCAGGAAGTTCTCGTATGTGACTCCGATCTCCTCCTTAGGCCCTTGCCGGAAGGCCTCATACTTCTGGTTCAGGAGGGATCTCCGATCATCCCTCACTTCATCTGTGCCCTCCATTAGAATGATCATACACTGCCATATCTCCTGAGCTGTCCTGCAGTTGCTGAAGTTTTGCATCATCGAGTCATCAACTGCACTGACCAGGATGTTTCTTGCCTTCATGTCAAGGCCCACTAGGACCATCTCATCCTTGTCCATTTCAGAGAGTGTCTTCGGCAATTTCTTGGTGGGATCAATGGTGGAGGCCTTAGTGGGGACATAAGGTCCCTCCAGCACGATCATGAACAGTCGATGGTCCACTGCTTCCATGTAGAACCTGATCCTTTCCTTCCAGATAGGAAAGTTGAGTCTGTTGCACACTGGGATCTTGCCGGAGTACTTGAGCCCGTCCATAGTAGATGTATGTCTCCTTGTTGACACTAGTGGCAGGATTCACCTCAAGGTGTTAGCCTTTTTGTTGAGGAACCTGGCTCTGATACCACTTGAAAGTCCACCTAGTGTCAGCTATGTGCACCTATGGGGGGGGGGAATAGGTGACGTGTGGTTCTTCTGCGGAATTTACGGATGTACCTGCACAATAAAAACAAAAACCACAGCACACAGAATACACAGCAAATTTATAGTGGTTCCCCGACTTGGGTACATCCACTTTCCCCCTTCGACCTATCTCCCCAACAAGGGACGACTCGGTCACTTCTCCAACGGGATTGAAATCCAATCCCTGCACTAACGGAAGGAGCCCTTCCACACGTGAGAGTCAACACTCCCACACAACGGGTTGCACCCAACCCTTACAACACGGAACAAACGTTCCCTTACAAGAAAATAAATGTAGAATGTACACGTGATACAAACTTCTCTTGGAGACTACGGTGTTCCTCTTTGTTCGACGACGTGTTCTTGAAGTCGATGAAGAGTCTACGACCTTGGTCTCACTTGGAGAGGATCTCCCGGAACCGGCGGCGGCAATCCGAGCGGCGGCTTGGTTCGGAGTCGGCTGCTACGATGGCGATCGGCAGCTGCAGGACTTTGAGATCCAAACTTCGTAGCGAAGCAAGCTCGGTCTTCCAACGGTCATACGAGGATCGGTCGTCTCGATCGATTCGGATGGAAAGTTTTTCCGATCAACAAATCGAGAGACAAAGGATCTCTGGATAGACGCGTGAGACACAAGTCTTACTAAGCTTCTGTCGCCGGAGATCGGGAAGAAGATCTAACAGCGGCGGCGACGAACTTGCACGAGCGGCGACGGAGGCGGCGGAAGGATTTCGCGATCTTAGGGTTTTTTGTAAGCTCGGCGTATTTTTCTGTGTTTGTACTGTTCAAAATACCCGAGTATAAATACTGTAGCTACCCCCAATAAGACCGTTTGTGGGACCCACAAAGGAAATCCCCAAATCCCGGTCCAGATATTAAACAGCGGCAGAATCCGGTTCAGGAAATTATCTGAGACAGAATCCGGTTCAGGAAATTAACTGAGAAAACGCTAAGGAAAAATCGGCGAGAATCGCAGACGATTCTCGACGAATCGGCGAGAATCACCAAGTGATTCTCGACGATTCGTCGAGAATCGTTTGTGATTCTCGTCGAATTACTTGTCGATTCTCAACGAATTTTACTTTATACATGGGCTGCTTGACAACTGGTTCGGCGGGAATCACAAGTGATTCTCGCCGAATCTTACTTGGCACCATTTTGAGATGGCCAGAGGGAGTCGGCGAGAATCACTGATGATTCTCGTCGATTCGGCGAGAATCACTAGTGATTCTCGCCGATTCGGCGAGAATCACTTGGTGATTCTCGTCGAATTTGCCTTGGACGATTTTTCGTCTTCCACCTAGGAGCTGCTCCTTGATCCTCTGTGCTCCTTGTCTTCCCTTGCATATGAACGGCCCTGTACTTGAAAGTAAGTGCACTCCAATAGAGAGAGTACACATAGGCCAACACACTGATCTGCTCAACGAGGGATTACGTCGTGCAGACCCGTGTATATTGACCTACTGCACCCTGACATTGGTGTGCACTTAGCGAGGAGAAACTGCAAGTACAACTTGAAAAAGTTTATCAAATACATAGTCTATTGACCTTAGCTTGTCCAGGGGCTTCTTCAAATCAGGTACATTGTGGATACAATACCCAACAGTTGTGAAGGAGGACTCCGAGACGGTGACCGCTCGCGACCTTGTCCCCCACCTCTATGGCGAGGAGAGCGAAGATTCCTCTTCCGACGGGGAGGAATGACCTGCTGCTTGCAAGATCCCGGACCCCCTCCCCCCCTTCTTTTTTGCTGCTGTAGAAGTTAAACCACTTTTTGAATTTATTTTTGTGATCCAAAATGTATTGATGACACTTGTAATGAACTGATATTTGATCAAATGTGCATTCTTGTCATGTTACTTTATTCTACTTGCTGTTGTATAACTTAACTCCTTTTGAGTTTCTTTTTGCTTGCCTTTATTTGCGAGACGGTGTTATCCCCCCGTCTCGCCGAATCACCTTTATTATTATTTTTTTCACTTTGCTTTATCTTGTTTACTGCGAGACGACCCCGTGATGAGCTCACACCCGCGAGATGGTGCTACGTCTTGTCTCGCCACTTTGCTGGAGAGTTGACTTTTTTCAGAGCGCGAGTTGTCACTTCCATCATCTTATTTGTGTGTGAGATCTAACTGGTATAACCCGCTTGCCTTGCCTCAGGGTACTCCCGACGCGAGTGGCTTTTATTAACTTAACTTGCTCCCCCAATATTAGAGCGAGCATTTCGTCCTGCGTGAGTGCCCATTTGCCAGAGGCGAGACCATCTTCGTAGCTGCCAGCTGCGAGTGCCTCCACTCGCACTACTCCAGCCTTTGCCTCTCATAATTTATTTTTCATGAGTTTAAGTAGGATGTTTCTTAAGGAGGTCTCCTCAACCACTCTGCCATCGAGTGATCTTATAATCCTGCCAGCTTGAGGAGAGCCTGGGAAGCTGGTCTACCGGGGACCGAGTCAGGCTCGAGGTGGTGCAAAAAAGTCTCTAAGAACTAAGAACCAAAAACCTAACCAAAAACTAGAACCATGAACCAATCGTCTCCACCACAAGCGAGACTTCGGACCTGCCAGCTAATGAGAGCCTGCGCAGCGGGTCTACCCGGGGCCGAGCCGCGCTCGGGGTCCCTTACCTCCACAGGCGAGCCTTCAGACCTGCCAGCTAATGAGAGCCTGCGCAGCGGGTCTACCTGGGGCCGAGCCAGGCTCGGGGAAGTGCAAGTCTCCAAGAACTAAGAACCAATCCTCTCCCCCACAGGCGAGCCTTCAGACCTGCCAGCTAATGTGAGCCTGCATAGCGGGTCTACCTGGGGCCGAGTCGCGCTCGGGGTCCCTTACCCCCACAGGCGAGCCTTCGGACCTACTAGCTAATGAGAGATTGCGCAGCGGGTCTACCTGGGGCTGAGCTAGGCTCGCGGTAGTGCAAGAGTCTCCAAGAACCAAGAACCAATCCTCTGCCCCACAGGCCAGCCTTCGGACCTGCCAGCTAATGAGAGCCTGCGCAACGGGTCAGCCTGGGGCAGAGCCACGCTCGGGGTCCCTTACCCCCACAGGCAAGCCTTCGGACCAGCCAGCTAATAAGAGCCTGCGCAGCGGGTCTACCTGGGGCCGAGCCAGGCTCGGGGTAGTGTAAGAGTCTCCAAGAACCAAGAAACAATCCTCTCCCCCACAGGCGAGCCTTCGGACCTGCCAGCTAATGTAAGCCTGCACAGCGGGTCTACCGGGGGCCGAGCCGCGCTCGGGGTCCCTTACCCCCACAGGCGAGCCTTCAGACCTGCCATCTAATGAGAGCATGAACAACGGGTCTATATGGGGCCGAGCTAGGCTCGGGATAGTGCAAGAGTCTCCAAGAACCAAGAAATAATCCTCTACCCCATAGGAGAGCCTTCAGACTTGCCAGCTAATGAGAGCCTGCGTGGCGGGTCTACTTGGGGCCGAGCCGCGCTCGGGGTCCCTTACCCCCATAGGTGAGCCTTCGGACCTGGCAACTAATGAGAGCCTACACAACGGGTCTACCTGGGGCCGAGCCGCGCTCGAGGTCCCTTACCCCCACAGGCGAGCCTTCGGACCTGCCAGCTATGATAGCCTGCACAACGAGTCTACCTGGGGCCGAGCCAGGCTTGGGGTAGTGCAAGAGTCTCCAAGAACCAAGAACCAATACTCTCCCCCACAGGCGAGCCTTCGGACCTGCCAGCTAATGTGAGCCTCCGCAGCGGGTCTACCTGGGGTCGAGCCGTGCTCGGGGTGCCTTACCCCCACAGGCGAGCCTTCAGACCTGCCAACTAATGAGAGCCTGCGCAGCGGGTCTACCTGGGGCCGAGCCAGGCTCGTGGTAGTGCAAGAGTCTCCAAGAACCAAGAACCAATCCTCTCCCCCATAGGCGAGCCTTCGGACCTGCCAGCTAATGAAAGTCTGCACAATAGGTCTACCTTGGGCCGAACAACGCTAGGGGTCCCTTACCCTCACAGGAGAGCCTTCGGACCTGCCAGCTAATGAGAGCCTGCGTAGTGGGTCTACCTGGGACTGAGCCAGGCTCGGGGTAGTGCAAGTCTCCAAGAACCAAGAACCAAACCTCTCCCCCACAGGAGAGCCTTCGGACCTGCCAGCTAATGAGAGCCTGCGCACCGGGTCTACCTGGGGCCAAGCCGCGCTCAGGGTCCCTTACCCCCACAGGCGAGCCTTCTGACCTGCCAGACAATGAGAGCCTGCGCAGCGGGTCTACCCCGGGCCGAGCCAGTCTCGGGGTAGTGCAAGTCTCCAAGAATCAAGAACCAATCCTCTCCCCCACAGGCGAGCCTTTAGACCTGCTAACTAATGAGAGCTGGCGCAGCGGGTCTACCTGGGTCGTGTAACGCCCCAAAATTTGTAGAGGGACGACCAGCGTTTCAGGCCAAGTTTTGGTTTCAGTCAGGGGGCACACGGCCTGGGACACGGGCGTGTCCCAGGGCATGTCAGGCTCCAGTCGACGATTCGGTCCGGGGAGTCGATGAATTTCACTCGACGATGTGTCGAGACAAGGCACACGGCCTAAGACACGGGCGTGTCTCAGGGCGTGTCGAGCCCGTCTCGATGATCGGTCCGGGGAGTCGATGAATTTCGCTCGACGATGTGTCGAGACAAGGCACACGGCCTAGGACACGGGCATGTCCAAGGCCATTTCAGGCAGTCGACGAACTTCACTCGACGAAGTGTCGAGATAGTGAACACGGCCTGGAGCCCAGGTGTGTTGAGTTAGACACGGGCATGGACACGAGCGTGTCCAGTACCCGTGTGACTCTCGGGTTATTTTCGGGGCTGTGTCGATGGAGGCACACGGCCGACCACACGGCTGTGTCAGTTGGAACACGGGCGTGTCAGGTCGAACACGGGTGTGTCGGATGCCCGTGTGTTGTTTCAGGCACGTCGATTTTGACGACGAATGGGGGGACACGGCCCTGGATACGGGCGTATCACTGGCCGTGTTCGGCCCAGGTTTAGCATTTCAGGCCCGAATCAAGGCCATTCGTTTCTTTAATTTGGGATCCAACGACTGGGGGTTGTTCCTGATGGGATATACACGAGATTGGACCCTTAGAAACCCTCATTTCTTTTGAGTGGTTCTCTTTCTAAAGTTCTAGAGAGAAGGGAGAGCTAGGAAGAAGGTGAAGTGGAGATCCGGCTGTTGGAGAGGTTTCGGTGCTCCAAATCACGAGCCGAGTCCAGATACGTGGAGGCTAGATCGTTGTGAAGGTTTTCATCCGACTATTTTTCAATGGCTAGGAAGAGGAGTTGGAAGGTAACGACACTTCTCCTCTCGGTTTTAGGATGCATGTTTTAACATCTCTTCTTTTCTAGTTTTTAGGCACCAAACACTCAAATGAGAGGGGTTTGGGTCGCCAAGGTTCAAGAGGAACCTCCGGGTCGATTGAGTCTGTCCCCGACATGTTTTTGCATTAGAGATCCGCTTCTTTAGTGGATTAGGCATGGTGTGTGAAGCCGTAGTCGCGACCGTTAGTCCGACACGGTGATGTTGCATACGAGCTTTAAGGATTCGTAGAGATCCGTTGCGGCAAGATGCCGTTTGTGATGTGGTGATGTTTTCCCCTTTCTCTCGAGTGAGTACGTGTAGTCGGAACCGGACAAGGTTAGCTCCTCAATGGCGGTAGATGGTTTCCTTGGTGGACAAGGTTAGCTCCGCATGAGTGGTAGATGGTTTCCTTAGTGCGCAGGAACGTTGCAGTACAAATGTGGGACTAGGGTGGAATTGTCTTGGATTGTGATGTGCCAAGGCGTGGCTGTGTCTCCGTGGTCGGCTGGCTATCCCGTGACGTACACGTCATGTGTGGAGAGTGTATCAGCGAGACTAGTCCCTTCTGTGAGACTGACGAGAATACCAAGCATGGGGGCAAGCCCGGGCAATGAGGCCATGAACGGGTGGGGTACAACAAGACTTCTTAGAATCGATCAGTTGTGTTTGTTGGAATCCTGACATGAGACGTCAGAGCTTGCAGGCAAACCCGGGTCTAAGACCTTGAGCGGGTGGGGCCTTAGCAAGGGTTCCATGTGGCGGCTTGTGTGCCGTTGGGGGGAATTGTGTTTCCCTTTTTGTTTGTGGCGTTATGACAATGGGGAAACGATGAGTACCCAATTGATGTGATGTTGTGCTAGATGCATACGCTATAGGGTGCCTTGGGTGAAACTCGGGTGTTGCATTCATGTTGCATAGTAGGCCTTAATATTATATGCTCAACAGTAGGGAACATGTATGATGTTTGAGACATACAAGCCTGTTTCTTTGGTTGCTTTTCTTACTTATGAATATTGCATACAGAGTGCTTGTTGAAATTTGTGAAGTGGAAGTGGGTGACGGGACAGGCCGGGCGGCCTGGGGCGGATAGCTTTGGCAGACTAGGCGGACTGGGCGGACTGTGATGTGCGGCCTGGTGGAAGGTCTAGTGGAAAGCCGGCTGTCTTCTGAGCGGATTGTTGCATGGAGTCCGCGGACTATGCGGCCTGGTTTCTGCGGATAGGGTGTTTGCTGATTGGCATTGCCAAGGAGCAGCCTGAGCGGATAGGAGGCTTGCGGACTGGTGCATTGCTCAGTGGCCGCGGGTGCAAGCTTGTGCTGACAGGCAGGTTGGCTCATGTTCGCGGGTAGCTTGCGGACTGGCGTGTCCGTGGTTTGGGCTATTGCGGACCGAGCTCAGAGCTTGGTTGAGGCCTTGTCGAGCTCTGGTGGCACAGCATGTGCTTTGCTGTGGAGATCGGTTTGGCGGACTGGTTTTAGAGTCCGGGAGGAGGCTGCTGCGTTGGACAGAAGTGCGAGGAGCTCGCGGACTGATGACGGTCTGTGCTAGGGTGTTTGGCGGACGGGAGTTTGTGTCCGCCATGCTCGCATTGGCCTTTGATGGTTTTGGACTTGGTCACACTTTGTGCCAAGACCATGGTGTCCGCGGTATCCGCCAAGTCCGCTGTGACCGGGCGGACTGTTGCTATCTGCCTTTGGTCGTGGACTTGTGGCGGATTGAGGTGTGAGTCTTGCGGACTGCCTCGGGTTGGTGCGGACTGCCATTGAAGGGGGATTGCTGTCCTGTAGTGGTTGGAGCTTTGCGGGCTGATGCCTTGTCCGCATAGCTTGGGCGGACTGGAGAGGGTTCGTCAATGGTTGCCTTGCTCCTGGCGGTTTTCCTTGGTATCCGGCTAAGTCCTTGCGGACTCGGCGGACGGAGTTTTGCTATCGCGCGGGCTGGGGCGGTGTCGCTATCTCTTGGACGGTGACCACACTCCTCACCTTGCCTATAAATAGGACCTCCCTGGCACATCTACAGTAACCTAAGTAACTTGAGTCAACAGTAAGTTGGGTTGAGCGAAGTGCTGCGGTCTCAGTTTGTCAGTCCGCGCGGATTGTTTCAGTGCTGACGGTTGCTGTGTGCAGGTCGCGCGGGTAGCTTCAAGAAGCCAGGAGTTTGGCTGTGACTTCAGTCAAGTACTTGGAAGTGTGCGGTCTCTGCGGACTCAGCAGGAGGTCGCTCTGCGGCTTGTCAGCTCTGTTTCATCTTTGCCAGCTTCAATAACCTGTCTGCCGGCTTCAGGCGGGTAGGGGTGTTCCTCAGTTCAGGTTCAGCAGGAGGCGAATAACGGTGTGTCCGCGCGGCCTCGCGGCTTCGGTGGACTCCGTGGCTATTCGGCGGATTGCAGCTTATCTTGGGCGATCTCAGCGGACTCGGCGACCTCGGCGACCTCGAGGTCTCAGCGGACTCCGGTGCTGTCCGCCCGGCTTGTTTTTGGTGCTTTCTGTTTACAGATGTTATACTAGCGAAATCATGTCTCGCTATGTATGCCTCGTGTTGTAAAGAAGTGAATGAATAAAAGACCTGCTTGTGCTTCCATTGTTTGTTGGGATTAACCTTTGGTCTTTGGTTTCTGCTGGTTCAACGTGAGAACTGGGTAGTTCCGAAGATATTAATTTGGCGTTTGGGCTATCTTGCTGACCACGTTGGGAAATTTAACATGGTATCAGAGCGAGGTTACTGAGGTTCAGTTGCGTGAGCGGAAGTCAGCCAGTGTTGTTACTCAGTGATTGAGTGGTGATCAACCTGTGTTGTTGCTCGGAGCTACTGAAAGGTTGCCAACAGGTGTTGCAATGGAAGGGAGTTTTGCAAGAGGTCTTGGCATTGAACTCTTAACGCCGACTAACTTCAAGAAGTGGAAGTCATACATGAAGAGTTATCTTCTTGGCGAGGAGCTGTGGGAAGTCGTCGGTGGTGACGACAGGCAGGAAGTTGTTGGGTACATTGGTTAAATGTACCTGATTTGAATAAGCCTCACCCAACTCAATGATATACATCATAATGTATTTGATGTATGTTGAGTTTACTTATGCAGGTTATGTAATCACTGGACTGAAGCAAAAAGTTTCTAAGTCCATGTGTCGACACCCAGAGAGAAAGTGTCGACACTTAAGAAGGCTTGTGTCGACACCCAGACAAGCAGTGTCGACACTTGGAGTCATTGTGTCGACACCTGGGATGCAGAGTCGACACTAGACAGAAAGTGTCGACACTTGGAGCTGTGTCGACACTCAGTGAAGAAAAGTGCAGACAGAAAGTGTCGACACAAGGAGCTGTGTCGACACCCAGTGAAGCTGTGTCAACACTCAGCAAAAGTCTGCAGAGACTAAGTACAAGTGTCGACACTCAACACAATGTGTCGACACTAAGCAGAAGAGTCAGCACTTGAAGTAAGTGTCGACACCCAGCACAATGTGTCGACACTCAACAGAAGAGTCAGCATTTGAAGTATGTGTCGACACCCAGAACAATGTGTCGACACACAGCTGAAGACTCAACACTTGAAGAAAGTGTCGACACAAGGAGCTGTGTCGACACTTAGTAAAGAACAGAAGTATCAACAAAATATTCTAAGTACAAGTGTCGACACTAAGGGAATGTGTCGACACTCAGCTGAAGTCTCAACAAAAGAATCAAGTGTCGACACAAGGAGCTGTGTCGACACTTAGCAAGAATCAACATAGAAGACTATGTGTCGACACCAAGAAGCAGTGTTGACACTTAACAGATTCAACACAAAAAGATGTGTCGACACAAAGGAGATGTGTCGACACTTAGAAGAATTCAGCAAAAGCTAGAATAACAAGTACTTGTGTCGACACTCAATTTCAGTGTCGACACATGAAGAAGAATCAGTGTCGAGACATACAAGAAGTTGTGTCGACACTTGGACTATAAGTGTCGACACTTAAAGACAGAAAGTCTCGACACTATCAGACAGTTAGAGATTTTCAAGAAATGACTGGATGACTTGACAGCTGCCATTCCAGCCGGTCTACAGCACCTGTCAGAGATATCAGAAGTCAGTTATGGACCGAATCAGACGGTTACCATGAAGAAGGCCTATAAATAGGCACCTACAGTTTACAGAAACTGTTGATCAACTGGTTCAGATTATTGTTGAACAAGTCATTGAAGTGGTACACAGAGTATCAACACAAGAAGATCTTGCAGTCCAAGTACAGATCTAAGAAGTTGGAGAGAGAGGGCTCCATCCAAGAAATCAGCCTCTGGAACTAGGCTGAGAAGAAGGATTCAGATTCATTCTGGATCTTAAGTGGCAGAGGTCAAGGAACTACTGCAGGAGGATTCAGTCTTATTCAGTTCTACTCAAGAAGCTTTGAAGAAAGCTAAGTCAGATTGAATCCAGCCGAGTTCTTCCAAGAACTCATCAAGAAACTCTCAACTCCCCTCTTTTATTTCTGAGTTGTTGAGTTAGTATTTGTAATACTTTTTATCTTGTAGGATCCATTGGATCTGAGTGAATTGTAAGCCTATAATTATAAAGGCTGAGGGTAGGGCTTGAGAGCCTGAGTGTAGGAGATTGAGATCTCTGAGTGTAGGCCTTGTTGGCTGAGAGTAGGCCTTGTTGGCTGAGTGTAGGCCTTGGTTGGCTGAGTGTAGGCCTTGGTTGGCTGAGTGTAGGCCTTGATTGGCTGAGTGTAGGCTTTGGGATAAAGCTGAGTTGTAAGGCTTTGGGCCTGAGGTGTAGGAACTAATTTGGGTTCTGAGACAGTGGAGGAGTTTGGCCGAATCTAGTACACTGCTAGATAGGCGAAGGGGGAAAGTGGATGTACCCATATCTTGGGGAACCACTATAAACCACTGTGTATGCTGTGCTGTGCTGTGCTGTTATTATTGCTGTTTTTGCTGTGATAGAATAAGTTAGAAAGCTGTGTTATAAACTGTTGGCTGCCATTAAAGTTTAAAAAGGATCAGGTCACCTATTCACCGCCCCTCTAGGTGTTTAGGTACCATATCTTTCAAGTAGTATTAGAGGCAGGTTCCTCAAAACAAGGACTAACAGTCTGAGGAGATCCTATTTGGCCGATTCAGTGTAAGGCAACACAGATTCAAGAAATTCAAGAAAATCAAGAAACATGGGTTCTTCTGAGAATCATAAGGAATTGGGTTCCATGAAATTACCTATATGCAGAAAAGAGATCTTTGGGATCTGAAAGGAAAGGGTAAGGCTATTTATGGAGGCCTCAGACCCTAGAATCTACATCACAGTAAAGGAAGGGCCTTATGTGCCCATGGAGATATCTGTTCTAGATGCAAATCAGAGAACCCCAAAGGATTTCTCTGAGATGACTAAGGATGAGATTGTCCTAGCTACCATGGACAAGAGGGCACAGAACATAATAGTGAGTGCTATTGATGATGCAACTTTTCAGAATCTTATACATTGTAAGACAGCCAAGGAGATGTGGGACACTCTTATAGTGTATATGGAAGGATCTAAAGAAGTAAGACAAGATAGAAAATCCTTGCTAAACCAGGAGTATGAGAGTTTTGGACAAGGTAAAGGTGATAGCATAACTGAGTGCTACAAAAAGTTCTACAGAATAGTTAATGAACTCATGTCTTATGGAAGAGAGTTCAGTAACTATGAACTAAATGACAAGTTCTTAAGGTCCCTAACCAAAGATTGGGACACCAAGATCTGTGCCATAAGAGAAATGGCTAAGTTGGGGGAAATTTCTCCTCCTACACTGTTTGGCAAGTTATTATCATATGAGATGCAGTTGACTGTGAGAAAAGAGGAGGAGAAATCAATAAGGACTGAGCACAAGGAGAGAACAGTTTCTTTCATGACAGATGTCCCCAGAAAGTGCAGGAATATGTCATCAACTCCACCTCCAGAGGTAGTTGATTCAGAATCAGATGAGTCAGTCAGCACAAAGACTGAGAGCAGTGAAAGTGATGAAGACTTTGCTGCTTTCACTAGACACTTTCAGAAGTTTTTGAAAAAGAAACAGTGGAGGTCAAGGCCTTCTACATCACAAGGAAAGGAAGACTCTTATCAGAAAAAGAGGTCTTCAAAGAATGACAAGAAAAGGATAAAGTCAAACAAGTCAACTGGATCTAAGATAGTGTGCTATTGCTGCAATAGACAGGGCCATGTTATTGCAGATTGTCCAGAGAAGAGAAAGGAATCTAGTGACAGGAAAAAGACTCACTTCAAAGGCAAGAAAGAGAAGTCTTTTGTTGCCAAGAAGGAGAAGACTCTATCAGATATTTCTTCTTCAGAAACTGAGTCTGAGGCTGAAGCCTACATAGGGCTGTTTGCTGAAGAAGAAGAGGAAGAATTCATGCAGATTTTGGAGTCTATTTATGAACAAGAAGACAATCATTGCCAAGGGCTAATGGCTTTGACAGAGAGTGCCAAAATCCTGGAGCAGCCAGGACCCAGTCAGGTACAAAGTTCAAGTTTAAATTCAGTTTCTTGTTCTAGTTCAGATTCAGATTCTTCTTCATCAAGTGATGAGAATGTATCTGAGTCTGAGGATGATATTCATCAGCTTATAGATGAATATAAGGTGCTGTTGTAGGCTTACAAGAAAAGCAAGACCCTAGCCAAAAGTCAGGCAAAGGAAATTGCTATTCTTAAAGCTGCAGCAACAGATTTTGAGAAATCTTTTGATCAAAAACTGAATGAGATAGCCAGGTTGAAGCACATAACAGTGATTCAAATGGGTACTATATCATTTAAAAATGATCAAATCAAGAGTCTGGAGAGCAATCTTCAGAAAGAGAGAGAGCTTGTTGCTAGTTTTTCTAAACCTAAGTCAGTGCTACCTTTAATTGATGAATTTGTTCATCATAAAGGCAAGGATAGACTGAGCTTTATTAGACCTGCAAGGACTGAGCAATCCAAGTCTAAGTCCAAGGGCAAAGCCCCAACATTCAACAAGCCTGCTGTAGACAAGACAGCCAAGGCTGTACCTAAGCAAAGGTACAATAAGTTTGAATGTTGGTGTTGTGGCAAGATTGGCCATTTTGCAGTGGACTGTTGGCACAATGTCAGTGCCAAAGTGAGTAGCAAGCTACCTGGTGGAAAGCCAGTAGGTAGTTTTGTCAGATTGCAGACTAACATGTACCAAGGACCCAAGAATTCTTTGGGTTCTAAGGTTCATTAATTTGTTTTGCAGGTGAGTCCAAGTGGCCATACCCCAACATGGTACTTGGACAGTGGATGTTCCAGACATATGGCTGGAACAAGGGGACTACTAAAGGACTACATTCCAATAAAAGATGGTCCAAATGTTACCTTTGGTGGTTCTGAAAAAGGAATCATCAAAGGGTTTGGTAACATTTCTACAAACTTGGTTACCATTACTCAAGTGTCTTATGTTAAAGGGTTGAAACACAACCTAATAAGTATAAGTCAATTAAGTGATGTAAGGTATGACATCTCATTTGTTAAAAATGGTTGTCATATCAAGAGGTCAAGTGATCAAGAGATCATTTTGACAGGTTATAGGAAAAGGAATGTCTAATGCCTAGACATTATGATTGAGAACAATGGTTCTCCAGTTTGTCTTGTAGCTAATGAGACAGTCACTCATTGTGTCAAATGGCACAAGAGGCTAGCCCATCTTAACTACAAGACTATTGGCAAACTCTTTAGCAAAGAGTTAGTGAGGAATGATCCTCAAGTTAAGTGTGTTAAAGATGGTATTTGCTCAGCTTGTCAAAAGGGCAAGCAGACTAAATCCACCTTTAGAAGCATAGAAAACAAAGATGCTGTGAGGTGTTTATACCTCTTGCATTTGGATCTCTTTGGTCCAATGCCAGTTCACAGCTTAGGTAGGAAGGTCTATACCCTTGTAGTTGTGGATGACTACTCAAGGTTTTCCTGGGTGTTCTTCTTAAGACAGAAATATGAAATACCTAGTGTCTTCTATATCTTTGTCAAGCAAATTCAGAATGAACTAAATAGTACAGTGGTCAAGATTAGAAGTGACCATGGTACTGAGTTTCAGTCTGAAAGCATGACAAAACTATGTGAAGACTTTGGGATATTTCAAGAATTCTCTTCACCTAGAACACCTCAGCAAAATGGCATTGCTGAGAGGAAGAATAGGACCTTGATAGAGGCTGGTAGAACCCTACTAAGTGATACATCACTGCCAGAGTATTTCTGGGCTGAAGCAGTCAACACTGCATGCCATGTTATAAATAGGGCTACCATCACTAAATGGCTAAACAAGACCCCCTATGAAGTTGTGAAAGGCAGGAAACCAAACCTATCCTATTTCAGGATCTTTGGTTGCAAATGCTTCATACTTAACAATGGGAAGTCTTACTTAACTAAGTTTGCTGCCAAGTCCCAAGAGGGAATTTTTGTTGGGTACATCAATAATAGTAAGGCTTATAGAGTCTACAACTTGACTACACAAGTTGTAGAAGAATCAGTGCATGTAGTTTTTGATGAGACTAAACTTATTAATAATGATTTGTCTAGCAGTGTATGCAGCCCCACAGGTTTGACAAAGAAAATGGACAAGCTTACTATAGAAGAAGTGCCTGCTGTAAGACAGCAAGGAGAGGAGAGTAGCTGTTGTCCAGGGGGAGAACTACATGTGCCAATTGCTGAAGAAATCTAAGGTATACAGCATGATGCAGATGCTGAAGTGGTTCAACCAGAAGTTAGGATGCCTCCAGCCCACAGGCATCTTAGAGATCATCCAGTAGAGCTGATTATTGAAGATCCAAGACAAGGAGTACAAACCAGGAGTAGAAACATGAATGCAGCAATCTACTCCAGCTTTCTGTCACAAGTTGAACCTAAAAAGTTTGAAGAAGCAATACAAGATCCACAATGGACTGAAGCAATGCAAGAAGAGCTTAATCAGTTCAAGAGGTGCAAGGTTTGGGAACTTGTTCCTAAACCTAAAGACCACAATGTAATAGGAGTTAAGTGGATCTACAGGAATAAGATGGATGAACAAGGGGTCATCATTAAGAATAAAGCTAGACTGGTTGCTAAAGGATATAGGCAAGAAGAAGGTATTGACTTTGATCAAACCTTTGCTCCAGTAGCCAGACTGGAAGCCATAAGGATGTTCTTGGCCTATGCAACCTATCAAGGATTCAAAGTATACCAAATGGATGTCAAGTCAGCATTCCTAAATGGTAATCTTAAGGAAGAAGTCTATGTGGAGCAGCCTTCAGGTTTTGTTGATCCAACTCTACCTCATTATGTCTATAGACTTAGGAAAGCTTTATATGGGTTAAAGCAAGCCCCTAGGGCTTGGTATGAAACCCTATCTAGTTTCCTCATTGAGAACAAGTTCTCAAGGGGGAAAATAGATAAGACTCTATTCCTTAGGGAATCTAGAGGCAAAGTTATACTTGTCCAAATATATGTAGATGACATTATATTTGGGTCTACTGAAAGCAGCCTTTGCAAAAAGTTTGCAAAACTTATGCAAGGTCAGTTTGAGATGAGTAGTATGAGAGAGCTGAAGTTTTTCTTGGGCCTCCAAGTTAAACAGACTGAAAGTGGTTTGTCCATTTGTCAGTCCAAGTTCACCCTAGAACTCATAAGGAAGTATGGTATGGATTCATCCAGTACCATGAAGACTCCTATGGGGTCAAGTATGTCTCTTAGCAAGGATGATGCAGGGAAACCTGTAGATGAAACCTTGTATAGAGGGATAGTTGGCTCCCTATTATACTTGACTGCTAGTAGACCTGACATCATGTATGCTACATGTGTTTGTGCCAGGTATCAAGCCTGCCCTAAAGAGTCTCATTTGACAACAGTCAAAAGAATATTGAGATATCTAAAGGGCACTCCCTATCTAGGCCTATGGTACCCTAGGAATGGAGATTTTGATCTAACAGGTTATTCAGATGCAGACTTTGCAGGATGCAAAGAGGATAGAAAGAACACTACTGGAACCTGTCAATTCCTAGGAGGGAGACTAATTTCATGAAGTAGCAAAAAGCAAACCAGTGTGGCTATCTCCACAGCAGAGTCAGAGTATGTGGCTGCAGGAAGTTGCTGTGCTCAACTTCTGTGGATTCAACATCAGCTAGAGGACTATGGATTTCAGGTAAGTAGAACTCCACTTTTCTGTGATTCTACAAGTGCTATTTCAATAGCTAATAACCCTGTATCCCATAGTAGGACAAAACATATTGAGATTAAATATCATTTTCTTAGGGAGCATGTAGAAAGAGAAGATATTTTGTTAGAATATGTTAAAACAGATGAACAAGTAGCTGATATGTTTACTAAGCCACTAGAAGAAGCTAAGTTCAATAGATTCAAAATTGAACTAGGAATGATAAACTTAGAGTAAGTTTACAGATTTGAAAATGACTAAGTAAAAAGGTGTCGACACATAGACAAGTCTATGTCGACACAGAATAGTGGTGTCGACACTTTAGGAAAAAGGTGTCGACACATCTAGGAATGTGGTGTCGACACTTCAGAATGTTAGTGTCGACACATGTCAAGTAGGTGTCGATACATCCCAAGTGGTGTCGACACTTAGTATTTACTCAGAATCTTCTAAGTAAAGTCTCGACAATGTGTCGAGATATGTTGTGTCGACACATAACCAAGTGTCGACACATAAAATCTGTTGACTAAACTTGTGTCGACACATATGTGTCGAGACATTATAAGTCAGTGTCGACACTTATTGCCAGTATCGACACATTTTAAGTTAGCTGTCCCGCCTGTTCATCTTCAAAATCAGAAAGGTATAAATAGGGTTCTGTCTTTATTTGTCGACACGCTTTCAAAGTTTCGAGACCAAAACTACTGTGTCGACACCTCTCTTTTCTAAAGACAAATTCTACAAACCCTAATGGCACCTAAGCTTGAGGAGAACGTTAACGAAGGCTATGAGCTTGTGCGCGGCGCGTTCGACGATGCTGATCAAGAAATCAGGGCTGTAGTAACCCTAGTCGCCGATTCAGGGTTAGAGTACTTAGTTTCTGAACCAACTAAGATATGGAAGAAGGAGAGGCTTGAATTTCTGAATGGAGCTGCAGTAGATGAATCTGGATACAAAATCAAATCCAGAGTTCATGGAGAAAAAGTTAAGGTAACCCCAAAAAGTCTGAGGAAGATTCTTCAATTGCCAAGAACTCAAGATGAAGAAGAGGTGACTGCTTCAAAGACCAGGGAAGCTCTTACCTGGTGTGGACTAGATCCAAAGATGAAGATAGGATCTGTTTTCAACAGAAAAGGCATGAATAATCAAGGGAAGTTCATGTCTGAGATAGTGGAAAAAGTCTTGCTCAGCAAACCTGGAGGGCATGACAGAGTGTCTGCCTATATGTTTGGAATCATGACAAGGATCATATTCACTCTGAAAACAGACTGGTCAATAGTGGTTTTTGACAAGATCAAGGAGAGCTTGAAGAAGCCCAATCTGGGCAGAATCATCAGTCTCTACCTAGCTGGTACCATACCAGAGGTAATGAATACTGCTGCAGGCAGCAAGATAAATCACATGAGGAAGATGGATCTAAGGATCTTTTCAAGATGGGACAGGGTGTTGTCCAAGGAAATGCCAACACCAGAGAAGACAGTTACTGAGAAAGTCACTCCTCCTAAGAAGAAAAGGAAGATAGCTCCTGTGGCACAAGAGTCCTCCAGCAGTTCTGGGAGTGAAGAACAGGTTGTTTTCACTCCTGATGATCATGAGGAAGTGCCTGCAGTGAAGTCTCCTGCTCCTCCAGCTGATGCTGAGATCCAGGGGGAGCTGCCCCCAGCTAGCCCCATCCACAGGGATCAAAGCCAGGGGGAGCCTCCAGTTGTAGAAGCACCATCTACACTGGACAGTGAGCAAGCCACCACCATCATACAAGAGGTACTCACTGACCTAAAAACTTTAGAATATCTTATAGAAGATGCTGATATGTCTGATGTTTCTCAGCAAACTCAGCTGCCTAGTCAAGTTCCAGATGTTGTTAGAGAGGACACATCTGCTGTTGAAGTAATTCCTGATCCTGTGGTTGAAGAACCAAGAACTTCTCCAGCTTCTTCACCATAAGAATACACAATGGAAGACTTGTTCCTAAATCTGGATCAAGCAGATTTTGACAAGGAAATTTATGCTGCTGAAGGAGAGAATGCTGCTGCTGAGGGGGAGCAAATGCAAGTTCTGGAGGAGCCTATAAGGCAAGAAACTGAGAAGGCACAAGATGTGCAAGCTGACAAGCCTCAAAGCCCTAAGGAGAGGGTTGATATTGTCAGCACATCTGCCTCTGAAGATGAGGAGACTGCAAGGGCAAGGAAAAAGAAACTCTATGTATTCAAGAGAAGGAGCCAGAGTTACAAGAAGGCTCTACAAACTGTAGCCCCACAGCCTATAGTTCAACAAGCTCCAACTGTTGATTATAGTGCTTTACTGATTGCACTGCAGATTAAAATGGATGAACAAAGAAAAGCCATAGAGGCTTATGTTGATGCAGGGCACAGATCATTACAGTTTGATCTTGCCCAAGATATAAAATCTATAAGGTTTGAGATGAATCTCAACAAGAAGGAGGTGAGAGACTGCTTCCACAAGGGTGGAAATACAGTGGTGTATTTGGCAACACACCAGGAGAAGATAAAGGCACAGGTAGATGATATAGCATTGAAACAAGGATATGTTCTTGAGAATCAATTAAGAATGAATGATAATTTGACTGAATCCCACAATGCTATAGTCACTGAATTGAAGAACAAGGCTGCTGAACCTTCTACTTCTACTGATGCTGCTAAAGCTGATTTTGATAAAGTCTTTCAAGAAGAAATTACTGCTGTAAAGACTGCTATCCAAGCCTCCCAAAAGGTCATATCTGAACAACTTCAAAAGCTAAAACCTTACTTTAAAGATGGAATCAGGTACTTGGATAGTCAGATCAGATTTCAAAAGGATGATGTCAGAGATCACATGGCTAGAGAAGTCATAAAGGGGGAGAGAGTGTTAGTCAAGGCAAGTTTTGAGCATGCAAAATGGATATCAAATTCAATCAGGGCTACACTTGGATACCCTCCTCTGTGTGATGACCAAGATGTTGCTGAATCAGGCATTAATCCTGCCTATTTTGGAGGTGAGCAACCAGAAGTAGCTCAGGTCATTTATCCACCTCCAGACTTTGAAATGATTCATGCTGAGGTACAGACCATGTACAGCCCATCTGGGGGCAAGGACAATGTCTATATTGAAAAGGTTGTTCAACCTATATCTGAAGCCATGCAAGAGGCATTACAGAAAGAAGAAGAGACAATGTTGTCAAAGAAGAGGTTTAGGGAACAAGCAGAACAAAGGCCAGACTTTGAACAGTGGAGCCCTACCTCTAGAAATATAATTTTAACTGCCTGGAAAGCTGCCAAAGACAATACTCATGAAAGGAACAAGTGGTTCTCTGAAGCTGAATGGAGAAAACATGAAATAAGACAAGAAGCCATTGTTCAATTCAGAAGGAAGGCAAAGATGGGAAAGCTACCTCCTGCTGCAGTGGAGCCTAGCAAGTACTTTCCTAAGCCATATCACTATTTTGAGAGGCAGAAGATCAAAGCTGAAGAGCTTAAGAAGAAGGACTTGAAAGGAAAGAAGCATGCTGATGCTGAAACTGTTGATGCCCCTGTCAAAGCTCAAGTCCAAGCTGGCAAAGGCATAGTAATTAAGGAGCCAGAGCAGAAATAAATTAAGAGTTTTCTTGAAGTTTATGTTGTAATCTTTTGGTGTAACACATTTAGTAAACTTCTAAAAATATATAAGACAGATATTAGAACAATATATGATTCATATATTTCATGTTTGTTCTGTGAATGTGTCTATTTCTTATTTGTTCTGAAATGATGATTGTATATACATGTGTGATTTAATACATGTTATGTTAACCCTGCTGTACTTTATTCTGCTTTACATCACTTTGTAATTTTTAATTATAAATGGTGTATATCATTGACTAAGGGTTATGACTTCTCCAAATAGGGGGAGATTGTTGGGTACATTGGTTAAATGTACCTGATTTGAAGAAGCCTCACCCAACTCAATGATATACATCATAATGTATTTGATGTATGTTGAGTTTACTTGTGCAGGTTATGTAATCACTGGACTGAAGCAAAAAGTTTCTAAGTCCATGTGTCGACACCCAGAGAGAAAGTGTCGACACTTAAGAAGGCTTGTGTCGACACCCAGACAAGCAGTGTCGACACTTGGAGTCATTGTGTCGACACCTGGGATGCAGAGTCGACACTAGACAGAAAGTGTCGACACTTGGAGCTGTGTCGACACTCAGTGAAGAAAAGTGCAGACAGAAAGTGTCGACACAAGGAGCTGTGTCGACACCCAGTGAAGCTGTGTCAACACTCAGCAAAAGTCTGCAGAGACTAAGTACAAGTGTCGACACTAAGCAGAAGAGTCAGCACTTGAAGTAAGTGTCGACACCCAGCACAATGTGTCGACACTCAACAGAAGAGTCAGCATTTGAAGTATGTGTCGACACCCAGAACAATGTGTCGACACACAGCTGAAGACTCAACACTTGAAGAAAGTGTCGACACAAGGAGCTATGTCGACACTTAGTAAAGAACAGAAGTATCAACAAAATATTCTAAGTACAAGTGTCGACACTAAGGGAATGTGTCGACACTCAGCTGAAGTCTCAACAGAAGAATCAAGTGTCGACACAAGGAGCTGTGTCGACACTTAGCAAGAATCAACATAGAAGTCTATGTGTCGACACCAAGAAGTAGTGTTGACACTTAACAGATTCAACACAAAAAGATGTGTCGACACAAAGGAGATGTGTCGACACTTAGAAGAATTCAGCAAAAGCTAGAAGAACAAGTACTTGTGTTGACACTCAATTTCAGTGTCGACACATGAAGAAGAATCAGTGTCGAGACTTACAAGAAGTTGTGTCGACACTTGGACTATAAGTGTCGACAGTTAAAGACAGAAAGTCTCGACACTATCAGACAGTTAGAGATTTTCAAGAAATGACTGGATGACTTGACAGCTGCCGTTCCAGCCGGTCTACAGCACCTGTCAGAGATATCAGAAGTCAGTTATGGACCGGATCAGCCAGTTACCATGAAGAAGGCCTATAAATAGGCACCTACAGTTTACAGAAACTGTTGATCAACTGGTTCAGATTATTGTTGAACAAGTCATTGAAGTGGTACACAGAGTATCAATACAAGAAGATCTTGCAGTTCAAGTGCAGATCTAAGAAGTTGGAGAGAGAGGGCTCCATCCAAGAAATCAGCCTCTGGAACTAGGCTGAGAAGAAGGATTCAGATTCATTCTGGATCTTAAGTGGCAGAGGTCAAGGAACTACTGCAGGAGGATTCAGTCTTATTCAGTTCTACTCAAGAAGCTTTGAAGAAAGCTAAGTCAGATTGAATCCAGCCGAGTTCTTCCAAGAACTCATCAAGAAACTCTCAACTCCCCTCTTTTATTTCTGAGTTGTTGAGTTAGTATTTGTAATACTTTTTTATCTTGTAGGATCCATTGGATCTGAGTGAATTGTAAGCCTATAATTATAAAGGCTGAGGGTAGGGCTTGAGAGCCTGAGTGTAGGAGATTGAGATCTCTGAGTGTAGGCCTTGTTGGCTGAGAGTAGGCCTTGTTGGCTGAGTGTAGGCCTTGGTTGGCTGAGTGTAGGCCTTGGTTGGCTGAGTGTAACCCTTGATTGGCTGAGTGTAGGCTTTGGGATAAAGCTGAGTTATAAGGCTTTGGGCCTGAGGTGTAGGAACCAATTTGGGTTCTGAGACAGTGGAGGAGTTTGGCCGAATCTAGTACACTGCTAGATAGGCGAAGGGGGAAAGTGGATGTACCCATATCTTGGGGAACCACTATAAACCACTGTGTATGCTGTGTTGTGCTGTGCTGTGATTATTGCTGTGTTTGCTATGATAGAATAAGTTAGAAAGCTGTGTTATAAACTGTTGGCTGCCATTAAAATTTAAAAAGGATTAGGTCACCTATTCACCCCCCTCTAGGTGTTTAGGTACCATATCTTTCAGAAGTCACTGCTGCTTTCGGTACTGCTGAGCAGGTTAGGCTCTGGAGAAGAACAAATGCTAAGGCGGAGTTCATTCTGAAGAGAGCCTTGTCTCCGGAACTGTTTGATCACATCGTTGGGTGTGAGTCGGCTGCTGATATTTGGACAACCATTGATGAGTTGTTCAATAGGAAGAATGTGGCACGGCTTCAGTTCCTGGAGAATGAGTTGGCCAGGGCAACTCAGGGAGACCTTTCCATCTCCAAGTACTTCTTAAAGATGAAGAGCTTATGTGCTGAGCTGTCGGCACTGGATCCTGATAAGCCTATCTCTGAGGCGAAGATGAAAAGGCACATTATCCGCGGCTTGCGGAAGGAGTATGTGGCCTTTGTCACATCTGTTCAAGGGTGGGCTACTCAGCCGTCTTTGCTGGAGCTGGAGAATCTGCTTGCCTCGCAGGAAAGCTTAGCAAGGCAGATGGCTGGAGTGAACCTGAATCAGGAAGGCAGCGAAGCTCTCTTCTCAGGAAAGAAGAAAGGATGGGAAGGGAAGAAGAAGAAGAAGGTGCAGGCCGCTGGTGAGAAGGAGACTTCAACTTCATATCCACCGGAGAGGAGCAATGCTCCTAAGGACTGGAAGAAGAACTTGAAGTGCTACCGGTGTCATCAATGAGGGCACTTCAAGCGGGACTGCAAGGTCAAACTGCAGCCTGGGCATGCTGCGGGAAAGGAGGAAGCTTGCTCGAGAAGTGAAGAAGCAGGATGGGGCAGAGCTTTCATGACGGGCACTTGTGTCCGGGCCTTGTCTGCTGAGGACTTCAACATCGAGTGGATCATGGACTCCGGGTGTGGTCATCACCTCACCGGAGACAAATCGAAGTTCACCTCCATGCATGCTTACTCAGGTAATGAAGCTATTATCACTGCTGATAATACTGTTTATGCAGTAGAGAAAGAGGGGGTCGTGTCTTTGGGTAGTGATCAGGGGACACTCACGTTAAGGAGTGTGTATCACGTGCCGGGCATGAAGAAGAACCTCTTCTCGGTGACCAATGCGGTGGGCGCTGGGTATCACGTTCTGTTTGGGCCAACAGACGTGAGGTTCCTTCGCAACGTATCAGCGGTAAAGGCTGATGTTGCTCATGTTGGGAGGAGGGTGATGAACTTGTTTGTTCTTTCCACCAGTGCTTATGTTGATAAAATGAGAGCCAATGATAGTGCTGCTATCTGGCATGAGAGGCTGGGGTATATTGGCATGGACAAGCTGAAGGCGATGGCGAGTAGAAGTTTGGTGAGGGGGTTGCCGAAGTTGTCCTCCTTTGGTGATGGGCATGTTTGTGCGGGCTGTCAATACGGTAAGGCACATCGCCTTCCGTTTGATAAATCACAAACAAGGAGCAAGAAGCCACTGGAGTGTATTCATGGCGACCTGATGGGACCAACGGTTACTGCCAGCCTTGGTGGAAGCAGATACATGCTTGTCTTGATTGATGACTACTCAAGGTATACTTGGGTGTACTTCTTAAAGGAGAAGTCGGAAGCCTTCCGTTTGTTCGTAGAGTTTAAGGAGTTGGTAGAAGGCCGGCTTGGCTTGCGGGTTAAGAAGCTTAGAACTGATAACAGGGGTGAGTTTGTCTCCTCCGAGTTTTCTAACTTCTGCAGGAAGCACGGGATCCAACGAGAGCTTACTTGTGCTCACACTCCACAACAAAATGGGGTAGCGGAGCGGAAGATCCGTCATCTGACGAAGACCTGCAAATGCTGGCTTCATGAGAAAGATATCCCAAGGTCCTTTTGGGCGGAGGGGATGTCTTGTGCTGCTTATGTTATCAACCGGATGCCACTCAGCCCCATCAACATGAAGACTCCTATTGAGCTGTTGCTGAAGGAGAAGCCGAGTGTTGGACACCTTCGGGTATTCGGTTCAACCTGCTACGTGCATGTCCCGGATGCTTCACGGACAGAGCTGGATGCGAAGGCAAGGAAACTTGTCTTTGTTGGCTATGATGAGCGGAAGAAGGGATGGAAATACATGGACCCTGTGACGAAGAAGTTCGTGGTGTCAAGAGACGTTGTCTTTGACGATCTGACGTCATATGGAGGTGGCTCGGTGGAGCTAACCGGAAGTAGCAAGGTTGATGAAGCACCGGTGGAGGCTGCTGAAGGCTTGGAAGAGGAGCTTGCTGTTTCACCAGCAGCTCCTGTTGCTTCGAACTCCGAGGCTGAGCCTTCTGGCTCAGGAAGCAGGGAGAGTACTGCTCAACGCTTGCCCCAGGTAGGAGTGGAGCCCGAAGAAGTAACAGAAGTCGTGAGCAAGGAGCCATGTCTTCGGAGATCGAAGAGGGTGGTTAAGCCACCGACTCGGTACTGTGATGAGAATGCAGTGAGCTTTGTATCCTGCTTCTTTGCAGGTCCTCTGGATGAGCGAGAGCCTGCAAACTTCAACGAGGCCACTAGAGTAAAGGAGTGGGAAGATGCCATGAAAGAAGAGATTGATGCTCTGAAGAAGAATGAAACCTGGGACCTTGTGCCCAAGGTTGATGGCATTACTCCGGTTACTTGCAAGTGGGTGTACAAGTTGAAGAAGAAGGCTGATGGGAGCATTGATCGTTTCAAGGCTCGCCTGGTCGCTAGAGGATTCTCACAGCAGTATGGAGAAGACTATGAGGAGACATTCAGTCCAGTTGCGAAGATGACTTCAGTAAGAGTGGTGATCGCCTTAGCTGCTAGCAAGGGATGGAGGTTGTGGCAACTCGATGTGTAGAATACCTTTCTTTTCGGAGAGATTGACAAGGACATCTTCATGGATCAGCCGCTTGGTTTTGTCTCTGAGAAGCATCCGAACTATGTCTACAAACTCAGGAAGGCTCTCTATGGGTTGAAGCAAGCTCCTAGAGCGTGGTATGGGAAGATTGCAGAGTACTTGCAATTCTGTGGATACCTTGCTTCTAACTCGGATTCAAGCTTGTTTGTCAAGAAGAAGAGGGAGCTACGAGTCTTGGTCCTGCTGTATGTGGATGACATGATCATCACAGAGAATTCAGAGGGGGAAGTAGCAAGGCTCAGGGATGAGCTTGCTATATGCTTCGAGATGAAAGACTTGGGAGAGTTGCATCACTTTCTCGGTCTGGAAGTGGAGAGGAAGGAGTGCGGGGTTCTCATTAGCCAGAAAGGGTATGCTGATCGCATTGTGAAGCGGTTCGGCATGGGCGAAGGGAAGAAGTTCTCTACTCCACTGGAATCTGGGCTAAAACTTCGACGAGATGAGGGAAGGGTTCTTCATGATCCCTTGGTGTTCAGGGCTCTTGTTGGGAGCTTGATTTACCTGACGATTACAAGGCCGGATATTGCTTATGCTGTTGGCCGAGTAAGTCGGTATATGGCTGAACCAAGGCAATCTCATCTAGTGGCGGCGAAGGGAATTCTGAAGTATGTCAAGGCTTCTTCTGATATGGTACTCCTCTATAGAAGGGACGCGGAGTTTACGTTGCTCGGTTACACGGATGCTGACTATGACGGTGATTCGGATGATCGAAGGTCTACTTCAGGTTATGTGTTCACTTGCGTTTCAGCTAGCATCTCGTGGTGTAGCAAGAAGCAGGACTCAGTGTCGGTTTCAACCACGGAGGCGGAGTATAAGGCTTCGGCCTTGGCTGCTCGGGAAGCCGTTTGGTTGAGGAGGCTTATAGAGGATGTTCATGAAGAAGTGCAAGGGCCTACTTTACTCCGGGGTGACAATGAGAGTGCTCTCAAACTGGTTAACAATCCAGTGTGTCACGCCAGGACCAAGCATATAGAGATTGATCACCATTTCATCAGGGAGAAGGTGTTAGAAGGATCTCTGCTGGTCGGGCATGTTCGGAGTGAAGATAATCTTGCTGACATCTTCACAAAGCCACTGTCGAAGGGGCCCTTTGAACGCTTGCGCAGCTTGCTGGGCTTGGTCACCACTTCCCACTTCAAGGGGGAGTGTTGAAATTTGTGAAATGGAAGTGGGTGACGGGACAGGCCGGGCGGCCTGGGGCGGACAGCTTTGGTGGACTAGGCGGACTGGGTGGACTGTGATGTGCAGCCTGGTGGAAGGTCTAGTGGAAAGCCGGCTGTATTTTGAGCGGATTGTTGTATGGAGTCCGCGGACTATGCGGCCTGGTTTCTGCGGATAGGGTGTTTGCTGATTGGCTTTGCCAAGGAGCAGCCTGAGCGGATAGGAGGCTTGCGGACTGGTGCATTGCTCAGTGGCCGCGGGTGCAAGCTTGTGCTGACAGGCGGGTTGGCTCATGTTCGCGGGTAGCTTGCGGACTGGCGTGTCCGTGGTTTGGGCTATTGCGGACTGAGCTTAGAGCTTGGCTGAGGCCTTGTCGAGCTCTGGTGGCACAGCAGGTGCTTTGCTGTGGAGATCGGTTTGGCGGACTGGTTTTGGAGTCCGGGAGGAGGCTGCTGCGTTGGACAGAAGTGCGAGGAGCTCGCGAACTGATGGCAGTCTATGCTAGGGTGTTTGGCGGACGGGAGTTTGTGTCCGCCATGCTCGCATTGGCCTTTGATGGTTTTGGACTTGGTCACACTTTGTGCCAAGACCATGGTGTCCGCAGTATCCGCCAAGTCCGCTATGACCGGGCGGACTGTTGTTATCTGCCTTTGGTCATGGACTTGTGGCGGATTGAGGTGTGAGTCTTGCGGACTGCCTCGGGTTGGTGCGGACTGCCATTGAAGGGGGATTGCTGTCCTGTAGTGGTTGGAGCTTTGCGGGCTGATGCCTTGTCCGCATAGCTTGGGCGGACTGGAGAGGGTTCGTTAATGGTTGCCTTGCTCCTGGCGGTTTTCCTATGTATCCGGCTAAGTCCTTGCGGACTCGGCGAACGGAGTTTTGCTATCGCGCGGGCTGGGGCGGTGTCGCTATCTCTTGGGCGGTGACCACACTCCTCACCTTGCCTATAAATAGGACCTCCCTGGAAGATCTACAGTAACCTAAGTAACTTGAGTCAACAGTAAGTTGGGTTGAGCGAAGTGCTGCGGTCTCAGTTTGTCAGTTCGCGTGGATTGTTTCAGTGCTGACGGTTGCTGTGTGCAGGTCGCGTGGGTAGCTTCAAGGAGCCAGGAGTTTGGCTGTGACTTCGGTCAAGTACTTGGAAGTGTGCGGTCTCTGCGGACTCAGCAGGAGGTCGCTCTGCGGCTTGTCAGCTCTGTTTCATGTTTGCCAGCTTCAATAACCTGTCCGCCGGCTTCAGGCAGGTAGCGGTGTTCCTTAGTTCAGGTTCAGCAGGAGGCGAATAACGGTGTGTCCGCGCGGCCTCACGGCTTCGGCGGACTCCGTGGCTATTCGGCGGATTGCAGCTTAGCTTGGGCGATCTCAGCGGACTCGGCGACCTCGGCGACCTCGCGGTCTCGGCGGACTCCGGTGCTATCCGCCCGGCTTGTTTTTGGTGCTTCCTGTTTACAGCTGTTATACTAGCGAAATCATGTCTCGCTATGTATGCCTCGTGTTGTAAAGAAGTGAATGAATAAAAGACCTGCTTGTGCTTCCATTATTTGTTGGGATTAACCTTTGGTCCTTGGTTTCCGCTGGTTCAACGTGAGAACTGGGTAGTTCCGAAAATATTAATTTGGCGTTTGGGCTATCTTGCTGACCACATTGGGAAATTTAACAGTGCTAACTTGCAGGTTGGAGGAGTACCCCGGGGTCCGTTAGGGGCGGCTGGGAGGAGATGTGTTTGTTACACAGTTTGAGGTCAGCCTTTGCTGACCCATGTTACTAATAATTTTTACAGGGCAAAGATCGCAAGCAGGAGCTAGCTCGCCGGCCAGAAAGGCCTAAGCCTCATGAAGTGTTACCCTTTAGTTGTAGCTTTACGTTTATGGCATTGTATGTTTTATGCTCTTTTTGACCGGCTTGCATGCCGAGGTAGACTAGGTGTGCTTATGCACTTTTATGATGATGTATTGTTTGAGTTTGGATTTACTCTTGTTGTAAGGCCTTAAGGCCATTTTGTTACTCTTGTTGGCGTGGATAACTTCTAGTCTCTTTGGTTGTTTCCGCTGTGTTGTGTTTGTAGTTTTGAGTTTGGGTAGCTATATCATTTTATAATACTGAAGCTGTGGCGTCTGTATGTTTTGGGGCCCCGGCCGGACCCATATTATACGGTCATTACAGGAGAGGTGTTACAATTTGGTATCAGTGGCAGGTTAGATTCAAGGTCAGTGCGTAGAGAAGTTATCCACAAAAGAGTAACGCAGGACCATGAGTGTCCTTATGTTTAAGTCTTGAGATTAGAGAATGATCCCTTGTTTCTTGTTTTCTTGAAGAGTGCAAGCAACGAGACAGGTACGTCGAGAGCAAGAGAAGAACTGTCGGCGAGCAGTGCCACTGCTCCAGGTCTTTTGGGCACAGGTGTAAACCCGGCCGACTTCTGCCGCATGCTTGCAGAAGCGATGGTGGCAGCCCAAGCTGCAGCGGCAGCTCAGGTAGCAACCCCTGCTACACCGGACACGGCGACGGCCGTGCCAGGCGGAGAAGCCAGGAGAGTGGAGCCTTTGGCGGAAAGGGTGGTTGTCGGACATGGAGACCGACACATGAAGTATTTCCTGAGCTTCCAACCCCCGTCATTCAAGAGAGTTGGTACGCCAACGGATGCGGAGGATTGGTGGGTTCGAATTCAAGAGCTTTTGAGGGTGGCAGAGACGCCACAGGAAAAGAAATCTGAGTATGCGGCATTCATGTTGGAAGGAGACGCCAAGTTATGGTGGGTGAGCCATAGCGGCCGCCAGTTCCCTGGACGCACCCTGTCGATGAAGGAATTTGGGGATGCTTTTCTAAAGAGGTACATTCTTGTTTCTACACGGTTGGCTCTTCAGAGGCAGTTTCTGCACTTGATGCAGCGAGACAAGACGGTGGACGAGTATGTACAGCAGTTCACCCATTTGGGTCGTTACGCGGGAACGACGATGGCAGATGATGTAGAGAGGGATAACCTCTTCTACCAGGGGCTGAGGGAGAATCTGAGGCAACCCCTCATTTCCATGAAGAGAGATGGTTTTAATGAGCTAGTTGAGGCTGCCAGGATATGGGAAAGTGATCTGGAGCGAACCCAACGTCGTAAGGGTTTCACTCCCAAGCAAGGGGAAGGGAAGCCTCCCCAATCCCAGAGAAAGTCTGAAGGGAGTTGGTGGAGGAAAAAGGCTCACACTTCCAGATCCGGTGAGAAGAGCAAGTGGACGCCTGGAGGTTCTCACTCTAGGGGACAACCGGCGTGCTACAACAGCGGTAAGGTGGGGCACATAGCTCGTGTTTGTCCTCAAGGAGGAGCGGAGCAAGAGGCAAGGCAGGAGCAGACTGTGCGCTCCGACCCCAGTGCCGCAGAGAAAGGGAAGATGGAGGAGTCAAGCGTTTCTCGATTCCAACTGGTGCAACCAAGGGCCTACAACCTTGGACAGCAGGAAGCGATCCGCCAATCCGATGTGGTGACAGGTATGAAGAAATCTAAGTTTAAATTTTGTGCTTCATACTTTTAGACTATTATGTGTGATGTCTATGTTGTAGGCTTCGTATTAGTTTCCGGGTACCCTGCTAGGGTATTGTTCGATACGAGAGCATCACACTCCTTTCTTGTGGAGAGCTTCATCCGGAGAATAGGAGTTGAGTATTTCTCGGCGGACGCGGAGCTGAAAGTGCGCATGCCTAATGGGTCATCCATGACCACCGGGGCCAAAGGGCGCATCTGTTGGGAGCTGGACGAAGTTGGCTTCGTTTTGGTAACATCGATTTTACCATTGGTTGAGTTCGATGTCATTTTGGGCATGGACTGGCTTGCAGAGCAGCGCTCCAGTATTGATTGCCTATCTAAGGTAGTGACCCTAAGGAGCAAAGGGCAGGCGGAAGTCAAATTTGAGGGCCTTTGTGGAGTGGCGTATTCCCTGATTTCGGCAATGCAATTGATGCGGGCGGTTAACCAGGGTGGTGTAGCGCTGGTAGCATTATTGGAGGTTCGTCTCTCCCAGTTGTCCATTGAGGAGGTGCCCGTAGTGGTAGAGTTCAATGATGTGTTTCCGGATGAACTTCCTGGAGCGCCTCCTCGGCGGGAGATCGACTTCTCGATCGAGTTAGTGCCGGAGGCTAGGCCGGTGTCACGTCCTCCATTTAGGATTGCACCAAAGGAGTTGGCTGAACTCAAAGTACAGTCACAGGAACTGTTGGAGCAAGGGTATATCAGACCCAGTTCTTCACCATGGAGCGCACCGATGTTGTTTTTAAAGAAGAAAGACGGTAGTATGCGGCTGTGCATAGACTACCGAGAGCTTAATAAACTGACCGTTAAGAATAAGTATCCGATTCCTCGGATAGACGACTTGTTCGACCAGTTGGTGGGGTTGGTGGTGTACTCAAAATTGGACTTGAAGTCAGGCTATTATCAGTTGCGAATTCGAGACGAGGACATACCCAAGACTGCCTTTGGTACGAGGTACAGACACTTTGAGTTTACGGTGATGCCGTTCGGGCTGACGAACGCGCCATCTGTGTTCATGGACCTTATGAATCGGGTATTTCGGGAATACTTGGATTCTTTTGTGGTTGTCTTCATCGATGACATCTTGGTGTATTCCAAATCGGAAGTGGAGCATGAGACCCACTTGAGAGTGATCTTGCAAGTGTTGAGGGAGAATCAGTTGTATGCAAAGTTCTCAAAGTGCGAGTTCTGGTTAGCGAATGTGGCATTCTTGGGCCACATGATTAGTGGGGATGGGGTGGCAGTGGATCCAACAGAAGTGGAAGCCATCAGAGATTGGCCGGTTTTGAGGACCGTGGCGGAAGTACGAAGTTTTCTTGGACTAGCCGGGTACTATAGGAGATTTGTGGAGAATTTTTCGCGGATAGCTCTATCCCTCACCTCACTCACTCATAAAGATCATAAGTTTGTGTGGACTCAAGAGTGTAGTCAAGCATTTGAGGTACTGAAGGAGAGACTGATGATGGCTCCAATCCTAAGTCTACCGCAAGCTACCGAGGGATTTCAGATATTCAGTGACGCATCGGGATGCGGTTTGGTTTGCGTTTTGGTGCAACATGGCAGGTGATAGCTTTTGGGTCTAGACAGCTGAAGCCTCATGGGAGGAATTACCTCGTCCATGACTTGGAGTTGGCGGCGGTAATTTTCGCGTTGAAAATATGACGACATTATGTGTATGGTGCAAAGGTGGAGATCTTCACGGATCATAAAAGCCTGAAGTATCTCTTGGATCAAAAGGACTTAAACATGCGGCAACGCAGGTGGGTTGAGTTTCTTGGAGACTACGAGGTGGCGATTCATTATACGCCAGGTAAAGCCAATGTGGTGGCAGATGCCTTGAGTAGAAAGTACTCGGGGCAAGGGAATTGGATCGAAGCTCATGATGAGCGGTTGGTACGGGAATGGGAGTCCCTTGGTTTGGAATGTGTTGCGAGAGGTGAGTCCAGCGTGGCTCAGTTGAACTGTATTGAAGTGCAGAACGACTTGTCCGATCGCATTCGGGAAGCGACTCGGTTGGATGTGGAGTTTCAACCATATGTGATGGAGGCCCACAAGGGTGAGAGCAGCGCCTGGGAAATGATTGATGGAATTCTGAGGAAGGACGGAAGGGTTTGTATACCACAATTCGGCAAACTCTGTGAGGAGTTGATGTTTGAGGATCACTTCACAAAGTACTCCATTCACCCGGGCAGTACAAATATGTACTTGGATATGAAGAAATCCTTTTGGTGGCCGGGGCTGAAGCGGGACGTAGTTTTGTATGCGAATCATTGCCAAACTTGTGCCTTGGTGAAGGCCGAATGTCAGAAGCCGGGCGGGTTCCTGAAGCCCCTTCCAATCCCTGAGTGGAAATTTGATGACATCTCCATGGATTTTGTACATGGTCTGCCTAGATCGCAGCAGGGTAATGATGCTATTTGGGTGATCGTGGATCGCTTAACCAAGGTGGCCCACTTCATCACAAATCGGAAGGAGGACAGCGTGGAGAAGCTAGTGGAGTTGTATGTTCGCAACATTGTGCGACTGCATGGGATTCCTAAGAGCATAGTCAGCGATCGAGATGGACGATTCACGTCCAAGGACTGGAGATTGGTTCAGAAGAGTTTGGGCATGAAGCTAAAGTTCAGTACGACGTTTCATCCTCAAACTGACGGGCAAACCGAAAGAACGAACCGTACTATGGAGGATATGCTGAGAATATGCATTCTTGACTTAGACAAGAAGTGGGAGGATCACCTCTTCATGGTATAATTCGCGTACAATAACAGTTATCAAGCAAGTATAAAAATGGCGCCATACGAAGCTTTGTATTGGAGACAGTGTCGAACACTGATGTCTTGGACAGAGGCGTGAGACACCAAAATTTTGGGAAAGGAGGTGGTAGTTGATGCTTGTGAGTTGGTACGGACCATTCAAGAGCGTATGAAGGTGGCGCAAGACCGGCAAGCAAAATACTTTAATGCTCGTCACAGGAAATTGGAGTTTGCGGTAGGTGATTGGGTCTATTTGAAGATCAAGCCATTCAAAGACGTCTCACGGATTCGCCGACTCAAAATGTTGAGTCCAAGGTTTTTGGGGCCTTTTGAAGTTGTTGAACGGGTGGGAGAAGTAGCCTATCGGTTGGCATTGTCCGCGGAGCTGAGTGGATTGCACGACGTCTTCCATGTCTCCGTCTTGAGGAAAGCCTTAGTGGAGGCTAGTGTGGTGATCGAGCCAGCATCGGTGCCAATAGAGGAAGACTTGAGGACGCGAGTCCGTCCAATTGCTATAAAGGATTCAGAGACTTGGCAGTTGCGGAATAAAGAGGTTAAACTCGTGAAAGTCCGATGGGACAACTGCGGTCGTGAGGAGCACTCTTGGGAGCGAGAACAATCCATGCTAGAATGGTATCCAGAGCTCTTCAAATCAGGTACCATTTAAGTTTTGTTCCCTTTTGCTTTTTAATTTCGGGACGAAATTCTTTTAAGGGGGAGAGAGTTGTAACGCCCCAAAATTTGTAGAGGGATGACCAGCGTTTCAGGCCAAGTTTTGGTTTCTGGCAGGGGACACACGGCCTGGGACACGGGCGTGTCCCAGGGCGTGTCAGGCTCTAGTCGACGATTCGGTCCGGGGATTCGACGAATTTTGCTCGACGATGTGTCGTGATAAGGCACACGGCCTAGGACACGGGCGTGTCTCATGGCGTGTCGAGCCTGTCTCGACGATCGGTCTGGGGAGTCGACGAATTTCGCTCGACGATGTGTCGAGACAAGACACACGGCCTAGGACACGGGCGTGTCCAAGACCGTGTCAGGCAGTCGACGAACTTCGCTCGATGAAGTGTCGAGATAGTGAACACGGCTTGGAGCCCAGGCGTATTGAGTTAGACACGGGCAAGGACACAGGCGTGTCCAGTAACCGTGTGACTCTCGGGTTGTTTTCGGGGCTATGTCGATGGAGGCACACAGCCGACCACACGGCCGTGTCAGTTGGAATACGGGCATGTCAGGTCAAACATGGGCGTGTTAGATGCCCGTGTGTTGTTCCAGGTACGTCGGTTTTGACGGCGAATGGGGGGACACGGCCCTGGACACGGGCATGTCGCAGGCCGTGTTTGACCTAGGTTTAGCATTTCAGGCCCGAATCAAGGCCGTTTGTTTCTTTAATTTGGGATCCAACGGGTGGGGGTTGTTCCTGATGGGATATACACGGGATTGGACCCTTAGAAACCGTCATTTCTTTTGAGTGGTTCTCTTTCTAAAGTTCTAGAGAGAAGGGAGATCCGGCTGTTGGAGAGGTTTTAGTGCTCCAAATCGCGGGCCGAGTCCAGATCCGTGGAGGCTAGATCGTGAAAGATATGGTACCTAAACACCTAGAGGGGGGGGGGGGGGGGGGTGAATAGGTGACCTAAACCTTTTTAAATCTTTGTTGGCAGCACAACAGTTATTCCACAGAATTCTACAGCTAACAGCAATTACAGTTAATTCACAGCACAGCACAACACAGCAGACACACTAATTTATAGTGGTTTCCCAATCTTTGGGTACATCCACTTTCCCCCTTCGCCTATCTAGCAGTGTACTAGATTCGGCCAACCTTCTCCACTATCTCAGAACCCAACTAGGTTCCTACACCTCAGGCCCAAAGCCTTACACTCAGCCACAAAGGCCTACACTCAGCCACCCAGGCCTACACTCAGCCAATTAAGGCCTACACTCAGAGTTCTTCAACTCCTACACTCATGCAACCAAGCCCTACCCTCAGCCTTTATAATATAGGCTTACAATTCTCTCAGATCCAATGGATCCTACAAGTTAAAATAGAAATACAATAGCTATCTCTACAACTCAGAAAATAAGAGAGGAGTTGAGAGTTTCTTGAAGAGTTCTTGGAAGAACTCAGCTAGATCCAAACTGACTTAGCTTCCTTCAAAGCTTCTTGAGTTAGAACTGAATTAGTCTGAATCTTCTGCAGTTGATCCCTGACCTCTGCTTCTTGAGATCCAGATGATTCTGAATCCTTCTTCTCAGCCTTAGTTCCAAAGACTGAATTCTTGATTGGAGCTCTCTCTCTCCAACTTCTTAGATCTGCAGTTGGACTGCCAGATCTTCTTGTGTTGATCCTCTGTGTATCACTTTCCTGATTACTTGAAGAATCTGATCAACCACGTTAAGTATTCTTGACAACTACTTGTAACAACAACAATCTCTGTAAACTGTGAGTGCCTATTTATAGGCTTCCTTCATGGTAACCGGCTGGTCCGGTTCATAACAGACTTCTGATTTCTCTGACAGTTGCTGTAGACCGGCTGGATCGGCAGCTGTCATGTCAACCAGTCACTTCTTGAAATTCTCTAACTGTCAGATAGTGTCGAGACTTTCTGTTCTTAAGTGTCGACACTTATAGACTAAGTGTCGACACATGTTGTGTAAGTGTCGACACAAATTCTACAAGGTGTCGACACAATTCCCTGTATGTCTCGACACAAATTCTTCTGCATGTGTCGACACTGAAATTGAGTGTCGACACAAGTACTTGTTCTTCATTCTTTAACTGTATTCTTCTAAGTGTCGACACATATTCTTTGTGTCGACACATCTTCATGTGTTGAAACTGTCAAGTGTCGACACTGCTTCTTGGTGTCGACACAAGTCTTCAATTTTGTTTCCTCAGCTGAGTGTCGACACATTCCCTTAGTGTCGACACTTGTACTTAGAATATTTTGTAAACTTTTCTGTTCTTTGCTAAGTGTCGACACAGCTCCTTGTGTTGACACTTTCTTCAAGTGTAGAGTCTTCAACTAAGTGTCGACACATTGTGCTGGGTGTCGACACTTTCTTCAAGTGTTGACTCTTCTGGTTGTGTGTCGACACATTGTGCTGAGTGTCGACACATACTTCAAGTGTTGACTCCTTTGAGTGTGTGTCGACACATTGTGCTGAGTGTCGACACATTCTTCATATGTTGACTCTGCTGTTTGAGTGTCGACACATTGTGTTGAGTGTCGACACTTGTCCTTAGTCTCTGCAGAATTTTGCTGAGTGTCGACACAACTCCAAGTGTCGACACTTTCTGGTGTAGACACAGCTCTTCTGAGTGTCGACACTTCTGCTAAGTGTCGACACAGCTTTTCTGCATTCTTCTTCACTGAGTGTCGACACTGCTCCAAGTGTCGACACTTTCTGTCAGGTGTCGACTCTTCTACCCAGGTGTCGACACAATTACTCCAAGTGTCGACACTGCTTGTCTGGGTGTCGACACAGGCTTTCTCAAGTGTCGACACTTTCCCTCTGGGTGTCGACACATGGACTTAGAAACTTTTAGCTTCAGTCCAGTGAATACCTAACCTGCACAAGTAACTCAAACAAACATCAAATACATTATGATGTATATCATTGAGTTAGGTGAGGCTTCTTCAAATCAGGTACATTTGACCAATGTACCCAACAATCTCCCCCTATTTGGAGAAGTCATAACCCTTAGTCAATGATATACACCACTCATAATTAAAACTTAGAGAATGATGTAAAGCAGGTATATGTCAACAGGGTAAACTTAAACATGTAATAAAGCACACATGTATACTCATTCAGCATTACATTACAAACAAGAATTAGACACATTCTACTGAACAATCATGAAATATATTTATCAAAAATTGTTCTTACATTGTTTTAATACATTTCCATTGTTTTACAAAAATATTGCATATGTAAAAGATTACAACAATGTGTCTTAGTCTAATCTTAGTCTAGTTCTGATCAGGCTCTTTTATAACTATGCCTTTCCCAGCTTGTACTTTGGCCTTTACAGCAGCAGCAGCAGGCTCAGTATCAGCAGTCTTCTTGCCTTTGGAGTCCTTCTTCTTTTGTTCTTCAGCCTTGATTTTCTGCCTCTCAAAATAATGATAGGGCTTAGGAAAGTACTTGCTAGGCTCCACAGCTGTAGGAGGTAGCTTTCCTAACTTAGCCTTCCTTCTATGCTGGACAATGGCTTCCTGCCTAATCTCATGCTTCCTCCATTCTGCTTCTGAGAACCATTTGTTCCTCTCATGTGCATTGTCCTTGGCTGCTTTCCAGGCTGTGAGAATGATGTTCCTAGAAGTAGGGCTCCACTGTTCAAAGTCTGGTTTTTGCTCAGCCAGTTCCCTGAACTTCTTCTTTGACAGCCTTGTCTCTTCTTCTTTGTCCATAGCCTCTTGCATAGCTGCTGTAATAGGTTGAACAACCTTTTCCAGAACAACATTGGACTTTCCAGCAGTTGGGCTATACATTGTGCTGACTTCTGCATGAACCATGTCAAAATCTGGAGGTGGATAGATCACCTGAGCTACTTCCTGTTGCTCACCTCCAAGATATGCACTTTGAATACCAGATTCAGCTACATTATCATCATCACACAGGGGGGGATAGCCCAGTGTAGCTCTGATGGAGTTAGATATCCATTTGGCATGGTCAGAGCTAGCTTTGACTAACACCCTCTCCCCCTTTATGACTTCTTGTTCTACATGATCTCTTACATCATCCTTTTGGAATCTAATCTGACTGTCCAAGTACCTGATTCCTTCCTTAAAATAAGGTCGAAGCTTAGTAAGCTGTTCAGAAATGACCTTCTGTGAATCTTTAATGGCAGTCTTGACAGCAGCAATTGCTTCCTGAAATACTTTATCAAATTCAGCTTTGGCAGCAGCAGATGATGTTGAAGGTTCAGCAGACTTACTCTTCAGTTCAGTGACTATTGCATTGTGGGATGCAGTCAAATTATCATTCATTCTTAGTTGATTCTCCAGCACATAGCCTTGCTTTAGTGCTATATCATCTACTTGAGTCTTAATTTGTTCTTGATGTTTAGCCAGGAATACCACTGCATTTCCACCTTTGTGGAAGCATTCATTCATTTCTTTCTTATTCAGATTCATCTCAAACCTGATTGACTTGATGTCTTGAGCTAAGTCAAATTGTAAAGATTTTTGGCCCTCATCAATATATTTTTCTATGGCCCTCCTGTGCTCATCCAGCTTAACTTGCATTGCTACCATTAATCCACTATAATCAGTTGATGGAGCTTGTTGGACTAGAGAGTGTTGAGCAACAGTTTGTAGAGCCTTCTTGTAGCTCTGACTCCTTCTTTTGAATACAAAGAATTTCTTCTTTTTAGCTTGTTCAGTCTCATCATCCTCAGACTCTGAAGTAGTTGCTATATTCACCCTATCCTTAGGGCTTGAGGGTTTGTCATCTTGCACATCAAGTGCTTTCTCACTTTCCTGCCTAATAGGTTCTTCCTGAACTTCCAAGATCTCCCCCTCAACAGCAGCACCCTGCTCTTCATCAGCAGCAGTCTTGTCCATGTCAAAATCCTCTTGATCTAGATTCAGAAAGAGGTCTTCCATTGTGTATTCAGGAGGTGACTGAGCAGGAGATGTACTGGGTTCATCAACTACTTTATCAGGAACTGTTTGCACACCAACAGATGTGTCTGGGAGAACAACATCTGATTCTTGAGTTGCTTGCTGAGTTTGCTGATGGACATCAGACAAATCAGAATCTATTATAGAAAAATCTAAAGTATTGAGGTCAGAAAGTACCTCTTGGATGATTATTGTAGCTTGCTCACTCTCCAGTGTAGAGGGTTGTTCTACAGCTGGAGGCTCCCCCTGTCTTGGATCCTTTTGCATGGGGCTAGCTGTAGGCAGCTCCCCCTGGATTTCAGCTGGCTCTTGAGGAGCAGGTGACTTCTCTGCAGCCACATCCTCATGACTATCAGGAGTGAAAACAATATGTTCTTCACTACCTGAACTGCTGGAGGACTCCTGAGTCACAGGAGCTATCTTCCTCTTCTTCTTTGGGGGTGAATCTTTCTTAGAAACTTGCTTCTCAGGGGTAGGAACTTCCTTAGACAGCACTCTTTCCCATCTTGAAAGTATCCTCATATCCATCCTTCTCATGTGGTTGATTTTGCTACCTGCAGCAGTGCTCATTACCTCTGGTATTGTACCAGCCAGGTAGAGACTAAGTATCCTGCCCAGATTGGGCTTCTTCAGACTCTCCTTAATTTTGTCAAACACAACCATGGACCAGTCTGTTTTTAGGTTGAAAATGATTCTGGTCATAACACTGAACATGGAGGCTGACACCCTGTCATGCCCTCCAGTCTTACTGAGTATTACTTTACCCACAATTTCTGACAAGAATTTTCCTTGAGTATTCATTCCTCTCCTGTTGAATACTGATCCTATCTTTAGCTTAGGATCTAGTCCACACCAGGTAAGTGCTTCCCTGGTCTTAGATGTTGTCACTTCCTCTTCTTCCTGAACTTTAGGTAGCTGAAGTACCTTTCTCAGAGATTTGGGTGAAATCTTGACCTTGGTGCCATGCACCCTTGATTTGATTCTGTAGCCTGAGTCATCTACAGACGCTCCCGTTAGGAATTCAAGAACTTCCTTCTTCCATATTTTAGTTGGTTCAGAAACCAAGTACTTCAATCCTGAATCGGTGACTAGGGTTACCACCGATTTTATTTCTTGATCGCCATCGTCGAATGCGCCACGAACCAGTTCATAGCCTTCATTGACGTTCTCTTCGAGCTTGGGAGCCATTAGGGTTTGGAGAATTAGTCTTTAGAAGAGAGAAATGTCGACACAGTAGTTTGGTCTCGAAACTCTGAAAGCGTGTCGACACACAAAGACAGAATCCTATTTATACCTTTCTGGTTTGAAGACGAACAGGCGGGATGGATTACTCAAGATGTGTCGACACTGGCAATAAGTGTCGACACTGACTTATAATGTCTCGACACTCATGTGTCGACACAAGTTTAGTCAACAGATTTTATGTGTCGACACTTGGTTAAGTGTCGACACCACACTACTCGACATGTAGTCGAGACTTTACTTAGAAAATTCTGAGTAAAACTTAAGTGTCGACACCTTATTGAATGTGTCGACACCAACTCGACATGTGTCGACACTAACATTCTGAAGTGTCGACACCAACTTCCTAGATGTGTCGACACCATTTTCCTGAAGTGTCGACACTTACTATTCTGTGTCGACATAGACTTGTCTATGTGTCGACACCTTTTTACTTAGCCAATTTTTGGTTCTGTAAACTTAGTCTAAGTTTATCATACCTAGTTCAATTTTGAACCTATTGAACTTAGCTTCTTCTAAGGGCTTAGTAAACATATCAGCTATCTGATTATCAGTTTTAACATATTCAAGTGCAATATCATTTCTTTCTACATGCTCCCTAAGAAAGTGATATTTAATCTCAATATGTTTAGTTCTACTATGTGATACAGGATTGTTAGCTATTGAAATAGCACTTGTAGAATCACAGTAAAGTGGAGTTCTACTTACCTGAAATCCATAGTCTTCTAGCTGATGTTGAATCCACAGAAGTTGAGCACAGCAACTTCCTGCAGCTACATATTCTGACTCAGCTGTGGAAATAGCCACACTGGTTTGCTTCTTACTGCTCCATGAAATAAGTCTTCCACCTAGGAATTGACAGGATCCAGTAGTGCTCTTTCTATCTTCTTTGCATCCTGCAAAGTCTGCATCTGAATAGCCTGTTAGATCAAAATCCCCATTCCTAGGGTACCAGAGGCCTAGATAGGGAGTGCCCTTTAGATATCTCAAGATTCTCTTGACTGCAGTCAAGTGAGACTCTTTAGGGCAGGCTTGATACCTGGCACAAACACATGTAGCATACATAATGTCAGGCCTACTTGCAGTCAAGTATAGTAAGGAGCCAACTATTCCTCTATACAAGGTTTCATCTACAGGTTTCCCTGCATCATCCTTGCTAAGAGACATACTTGACCCCATAGGAGTCTTCATGGTACTGGATGATTCCATACCATACTTCCTTATGAGTTCTAGGGTGAACTTGGACTGACATATGGACAAGCCACTTTCAGTCTGTTTAACTTGGAGACCCAAGAAAAACTTCAGTTCTCCCATACTACTCATCTCAAATTGACTTTGCATAAGCTTTGCAAACTTTTTGCAAAGGCTACTTTCAGTAGACCCAAATATAATGTCATCTACATATATTTGGACAAGTATGACTTTGCCTCTAGATTCCCTAAGGAATAGAGTCTTATCTATTTTCCCCCTTGTGAACTTGTTCTCAATGAGGAAACTAGATAGGGTTTCATACCAAGCTCTAGGAGCTTGCTTTAACCCATACAAAGCTTTCCTAAGTCTATAGACATAATGTTGAAGAGTAGGATCAACAAAACCTGAAGGCTGCTCCACATATACCTCTTCCTTTAGATTACCATTTAGGAATGCTGACTTCACATCCATTTGGTATACCTTGAATCCTTGATAGGTTGCATAGGCCAAGAACATCCTTATGGCCTCCAGTCTGGCTACTGGGGCAAAGGTTTGATCAAAATCAATACCTTCTTCTTGCCTATATCCTTTTGCAACCAGTCTTGCTTTATTCTTTATGATGACCCCTAGTTCATCTAACTTATTTCTGTAGATCCACTTAGTTCCTATAACATTGTGATCTTTAGGCTTTGGAACCAGCTCCCAAACCTTGCACCTTTTGAACTGATTAAGTTCTTCTTGCATAGCTTCAGTCCACTGTGGATCTTGTATAGCTTCTTCAAATTTCTTTGGTTCTATTTGAGACAGAAAACTTGAATATACTACAGCATTCTGATTTCTGCTCCTTGTCTGAACACCTTGTCTTGGATCTCCAATTATCAGCTCTACTGGATGATCTCTTAGATGCCTGTTGGCTTGAGACATCCTTACTTCTGGTTGAACTTCTTCAGCATCTTCATCAAACTGAGTTCCTTGTACTTCTTCAGCTCCTTGTACATGTAGTTCTCCCCCTGGACATAAGCCATCTTCTTCTACTTGCTGTCTTGCAGCAGGTACATCTTCTATGGTTAGCTTGTCCATCTTCTTAGTAAGACCTGTGGGGCTGCATACATTGCTAGACAACTCATTGTTAATTAGTTGTGTCTCATCAAACACTACATGCACAGACTCCTCTACAACTTGTGTAGTCAAGTTGTAGACTCTATAAGCCTTACTATTATTGCTGTACCCAACAAACACTCCCTCTTGGGACTTGGCAGCAAACTTAGTTAAGTAAGACTTTCCATTGTTAAGAATGAAGCATTTACAACCAAAGATCCTAAAATAGGATAGATTTGGTTTCCTGCCTTTCACTACTTCATAGGGGGTCTTGTTTAACCTTTTAGTGATGGTAGCCCTATTTATCACATGGCATGCAGTGTTAACTGCTTCAGCCCAGAAATATTCTGGCAGTGATGAATCACTTAATAGGGTTCTACCAGCCTCTATCAAGGTCCTATTTTTCCTTTCAGCAGTGCCATTTTGCTGAGGTGTTCTAGGTGAAGAGAATTCTTGAAATATCCCATAGTCTTCACACAGCTTTATCATGCTTTCAGACTGAAACTCAGTACCATGGTCACTTCTAATTTTGACCACTGTACAGTTGAATTCATTCTGAATTTGCTTAACAAAGCTATAGAAGACACTAGGTGTTTCAGATTTCTGCTTTAAGAAGAACACCCAGGAAAACCTTGAGTAGTCATCAACAACTACAAAGGTATAGACCTTCCTACCTAAGCTATGAACTGGCATTGGACCAAATAGATCCATATGCAAGAGGTATAAACACCTCACAACATCTTTGTTGTCTAAGCTTCTAAAGGTGGATTTAGTCTGCTTGCCCTTTTGACAAGCTGAGCAAATGCCATCTTTGACACACTTAACTTGAGGACCATTCCTCACTAACTCTTTGCTAAAGAGTTTGCTAATAGTCTTGTAATTAAGATGGGCAAGCCTCTTGTGCCATTTGACACATTGAGAGACTGTCTCATCAGCTACAAGACAAACTGGAGAACTATTGTTCTCAACCATAATGTCTAAACAATAGACATTTCTCTTTCTATAACCTGTCAAAATGATCTCTTGATCACTTGACCTCTTGATATGACAACCATTTTTAACAAATGAGATGTCATACCCTACATCACTTAACTGACTTATACTAATGAGGTTGTGTTTCAACCCTTTAACATAAGCCACTTGAGTAATGGTAACAAGGTTTGAAGAAATGTTACCAAACCCTTTGATGATTCCTTTTTCAGAACCACCAAAGGTCACTTTAGGACCATTTTTGATTGGAATGTAGTCCTTCAGTAGTCCCCTTATTCCAGTCATATGTCTGGAACATCCACTATCCAAGTACCATGTTGGGGTATGGCCACTTGGATTCACCTGCAAAACAAATTAATGAACCTTAGAACCCAAAGTAAACTTGGGTCCTTGGTGATTGTTAGTTTGCAACTTAACAAAGCTACCTGCTGGCTTTCCACCAGGTAACTTGCTACTCAACTTGGCACTGGCATTGTGCCAACAATCCAAGGCAAAGTGGCCAACCTTGCCACAACACCAGCATTCAAACTTGTTGTACCTTTGCTTAGGTACAGACTTGGCTGTCTTGACTACAACAGGCTTATTGATTGTTGGGGCTTTGCCCTTGGACTTGGACTGATCCTGAACAGTCCTAGCTGGTTTAATAAAACCCAATCCAGCCTTTCCTTTATGATGAACAAATTCATCAATCAAGGGTAGCACTGATTTAGGTTTTGAAAACCTAGCAACTAGCTCTCTTTCCTTCTGGAGATTGATCTCCAGTAACTTAATTTGATCATTTTTATAAGTGATAGTTCCCATCTGAATCACAGTAATGTGTTTCAGCCTGGCTACCTCATTGAGCTTTTGATCAAATTCCTTCTCAAGGTCTGTTGCAGCTGCCTTTAGATCAGCAATTTCCTTTGCCTGACTTTTGGCAAGGGACTTGCTTTTCTTATAGGCTTGCAATAGTACTTTATATTCATCTAAGAGCTGATGAATATCTCCCTCAGATTCAGAACCACTTCCATCACTTGATGAAGATGAATCTGACTCTGAACTAGAACTGAAATCTGAACTTTGAGTTGGACTTTGTACCTGACTAGGTCCTGGCTGCTCCAGGATTTTGGTACTTTCAGTCAATGCCATCAGTCCTTGGCACTGACACTCTTCTTGTTCATAGATTGATTCCATGATCTGCATAAACTCTTCTTCTTCTTCAGCAAATAGCCCTATGTAGGCTTCAGCATCTGTCTCAGTATCTGAAGAAGAAATGTCTGAAAGAGTCTTATCATTCTTTGCAACAAAAGACTTCTCCTTCTTTCCTTTGAAGTGAGTCTTCTTTTTGTCACTGGATTCTTTTCTTCTCTCAGGACAATCTGCAATAACATGACCCTGTCTATTGCAGCAGTAACACACTATCTTAGACCCAGTTGCCTTGCTAGTCTTTGTCTTTTTCTTGTCCTTCTTTGAAGGCTTCTTCTCCTGATACTGGACTTCTTTCCCTTTGAAAAATGAAGGTCTGGACCTCCACTGTTTCTTCTTCAGGAATTTCTGAAAGTGTCTGGTGAATGCAGCAAAGTCTTCATCACTTTCACTGCTTGTAGACTTTGTGCTAATAGACTCATCTGATTCTGATTCAACTACCTCTGGAGGAGGGGTTGATGACTTAGTCCTGCCCTTTCTAGGTACTTCTGACTTGAAGGCAACAATCCTTTCCCTGTGCTCAGTTCTTGTTGATTTTTCTTCCTCTTTTCTCACTGACAGCTGCATCTCATAAGACAACAACTTCCCAAACAGTGTGGGAGGAGGAATTTCTCCCAACTTTGCCATTTCTCTGATGGCACAGATCTTAGTGTCCCAATCTTTGGTTAGGGACCTCAAGAACTTATCATTCAATTCATAGTTAGTGAACTCTCTTCCATAGGACATGAGTTCATTAACAATTCTATAGAACTTCTTGTAGCATTCAGTGATGCTATCTCCTCTTCCTTGCCTAAAGCTCTCATACTCTTGATTAAGCAAGGACTTTCTATCTTGCCTAACTTCTTCAGAACCTTCCATATGGACAATGAGGGTATCCCACATTTCTTTTGCTGTTTTACAGTGAATTAGGTTCTGAAAAGTGGCATCATCAATGGCACTTACTATTATGTTTTGTGCCCTTTTGTCCATAGTGGCTAGGACAATTTCATCCTTGGTCATCTCAGAGAAATCCTTTGGAGTCCTCTGATTTGGATCCAGTACTGAAATCTTCATTGGCACATAAGGCCCTTCCTTAACTGTGATGTAGATTCTTGGGTCTGAGGCCTCCATAAATAGCCTAACCCTTTCTTTCCAGATTCCAAAAATCTCCTTCCTGCATATGGGTAACTTCATGGAACCCAACTCTTTGTGATTCTCATAAGAACCCATGTTTCTTGAAGTTCTTGAATTTCTTGAATCTGTTTTCTGACTTAGACTGTTTCTGCCAAACAGGATCTCCTTAGTCTGTTAGTCCTTGTTTTGAGGAACCTCGCTCTGATACCACTTGAAAGATATGGTACCTAAACACCTAGAGGGGGGGTGAATAGGTGACCTAAACCTTTTTAAATCTTTGTTGGCAGCACAACAGTTATTCCACAGAATTCTACAACTAACAGCAATTACAGTTAATTCACAGCACAGCACAGCACAGCAGACACACTAATTTATAGTGGTTCCCCAATCTTTGGGTACATCCACTTTCCCCCTTCGCCTATCTAGCAGTGTACTAGATTCGGCCAACCTTCTCCACTATCTCAGAACCCAACTAGGTTCCTACACCTCAGGCCCAAAGCCTTACACTCAGCCACAAAGGCCTACACTCAGCCACCCAGGCCTACACTCAGCCAATTAAGGCCTACACTCAGAGTTCTTCAACTCCTACACTCAGGCAACCAAGCCCTACCCTCAGCCTTTATAATATAGGCTTACAATTCTCTCAGATCCAATGGATCCTACAAGTTAAAATAGAAATACAATAGCTATCTCTACAACTCAGAAAATAAGAGAGGAGTTGAGAGTTTCTTGAAGAGTTCTTGGAAGAACTCAGCTAGATCCAAACTGACTTAGCTTCCTTCAAAGCTTCTTGAGTTAGAACTGAATTAGTCTGAATCTTCTGCAGTTGATCCCTGACCTCTGCTTCTTGAGATCCAGATGATTCTGAATCCTTCTTCTCAGCCTTAGTTCCAAAGACTGAATTCTTGATTGGAGCTCTCTCTCTCCAACTTCTTAGATCTGCAGTTGGACTGCCAGATCTTCTTGTGTTGATCCTCTGTGTATCACTTTCCTGATTACTTGAAGAATCTGATCAACCACTTTAAGTATTCTTGACAACTACTTGTAACAACAACAATCTCTGTAAACTGTGAGTGCCTATTTATAGGCTTCCTTCATGGTAACCGGCTGGTCCGGTTCATAACAGACTTCTGATTTCTCTGACAGTTGCTGTAGACCGGCTGGATCGGCAGCTGTCATGTCAACCAGTCACTTCTTGAAATTCTCTAACTGTCAGATAGTGTCGAGACTTTCTGTTCTTAAGTGTCGACACTTATAGACTAAGTGTCGACACATGTTGTGTAAGTGTCGACACAAATTCTACAAGGTGTCGACACAATTCCCTGTATGTCTCGACACAAATTCTTCTGCATGTGTCGACACTGAAATTGAGTGTCGACACAAGTACTTGTTCTTCATTCTTTAACTGTATTCTTCTAAGTGTCGACACATGTTCTTTGTGTCGACACATCTTCATGTGTTGAAACTGTCAAGTGTCGACACTGCTTCTTGGTGTCGACACAAGTCTTCAATTTTGTTTCCTCAGCTGAGTGTCGACACATTCCCTTAGTGTCGACACTTGTACTTAGAATATTTTGTAAACTTTTCTGTTCTTTGCTAAGTGTCGACACAGCTCCTTGTGTTGACACTTTCTTCAAGTGTAGAGTCTTCAACTAAGTGTCGACACATTGTGCTGGGTGTCGACACTTTCTTCAAGTGTTGACTCTTCTGGTTGTGTGTCGACACATTGTGCTGAGTGTCGACACATACTTCAAGTGTTGACTCCTTTGAGTGTGTGTCGACACATTGTGCTGAGTGTCGACACATTCTTCATATGTTGACTCTGCTGTTTGAGTGTCGACACATTGTGTTGAGTGTCGACACTTGTCCTTAGTCTCTGCAGAATTTTGCTGAGTGTCGACACAACTCCAAGTGTCGACACTTTCTGGTGTAGACACAGCTCTTCTGAGTGTCGACACTTCTGCTAAGTGTCGACACAGCTTTTCTGCATTCTTCTTCACTGAGTGTCGACACTGCTCCAAGTGTCGACACTTTCTGTCAGGTGTCGACTCTTCTACCCAGGTGTCGACACAATTACTCCAAGTGTCGACACTGCTTGTCTGGGTGTCGACACAGGCTTTCTCAAGTGTCGACACTTTCCCTCTGGGTGTCGACACATGGACTTAGAAACTTTTAGCTTCAGTTCAGTGAATACCTAACCTGCACAAGTAACTCAAACAAACATCAAATACATTATGATGTATATCATTGAGTTAGGTGAGGCTTCTTCAAATCAGGTACATTTGACCAATGTACCCAACAGATCGTTGCGAAGGTTTTCATCCGGCTATTTTTCCATGGCTAGGAAGAGGAGTCGAAAGGTAATGACACTTCTCCTCTCGATTTTAGGATGCATATTTTAGCATATCTTCTTTTCTAGTTTTTGGGCACCAAACACTCAAATGAGAGGGGTTTGGGTCGCCAAGGTTCAAGACGAACCTCCGGGTCGATTGAGTCTGTCCCCGACATGTTTTTGCATTAGAGATCCGCTCCGTTAGTGGATTAGGCATGGTGTGTGAAGCCGAAGTCACGACCGTTAGTCCGACTCAGTGATGTTGCATACGAGCTTTAAGGATTCGTAGAGATCCGTTGCGGCAAGATGTCGTTTGTGATGTGGTGATTTTTCCCCTTTTTCTCGAGTGAGTACGTGTAGTCAGAACCGGACAAGGTTATCTCCTCAATGGCGGTAGATGGTTTCCTTGGTGGACAAGGTTAGCTCCGCATGAGTGGTAGATGGTTTCCTTGGTGCGCGGGAACGCTGTAGTACAAATGTGGGACTAGGGTGGAATTGTCTTGGATTGTGATGTGCCAAGGCGTGGGTGTGTCTCCATGGCCGACTGGCTATCCCGTGACGTATACGTCATGTGTGGAGAGTGTCCCGACGAGACTAGTCCCCTTCTGTGAGACTAACGAGAATGCCAAGCATGGGGGCAAGCCCGGGCAATGAGGCCATGAGCGGGTGGGGTCCAGCAAGGCTTCTTAGAATCGGTCAGTTGTGTTTGTTGGAATCCTGACATGAGACGTCATAGCTTGCAAGCAAGCCCGGGTCTAAGACCTTGAGCGGGTGGGGCCTTAGCAAGGGTTCCATGTGGCGGCTTGTGTACCGTTGGGGGGAATTGTGTTTCCCTTTTTGTTTGCGGCTTTATGCCAATGGGGAAACGATGAGTACCCAATTGATGTGATGTTGTGCTAGATGCATACACTATAGGGTGCCTTGGGTGAAACATGGGTGTTGCATTCATGTTTCATAGTAGGCCCTAATATTATATGCTCAACAGTGGATAACATGTATGATGTTTAAGACATCCAAGCCTGTTTCTTTGGTTGCTTTTCTTGCTTATGAATATTGCATAAGAAGTGCTAACTTGCAGGTTGGAGGAGTACCCCGGGGTCCGTTAGGGGCAGCCAGGAGGAGATGTGTTTGTTACACAGTTTGAGGTCAGCCTTTGCTCACCCACGTTACTAATAATTTTTACAGGGCAACGATCGCAAGCAGGAGCTAGCTCGTCGGCCAGAAAGGCCTAAGCCTCATGAAGTGTTACCCTTTAGTTGTAGCTTTACGTTTATGGCATTGTATGTTTTATGCTCTTTTTTGACCGGCTTGCATGCCGAGGTAGACTAGGTGTGCTTATGCACTTTTATGATGATGTATTGTTTGAGTTTGGATTTACTCTTGTTGTAAGGCCTTAAGGCTATTTTGTTACTCTTATTGGTGTGGATAACTTTTAGTCTCTTTGGTTGTTTCCGCTGTGTTGTGTTTGGAGTTTTGAGTTTGGGTAGCTATATCATTTTATAATACTGAAGCTGTGGCGTCTGTATGTTGTGGGGCCCCGGCCGGACCCATATTGTACGGTCATTATAGGGGATGTGTTACAGGCCGAGCCATGCACGGGGCCCCTTACCCCCACAGGCGAGCCTTCGGACCTACAAGCTAATGAGAGCTTGCGCAGCGGGTCTACCTGGGGCCGAGCCAGGCTCGGGGTAGTGCAAGTCTCCAAGAATCAAGTACCAATCCTCTCCCCCACAGGCGAGCCTTCGAACTTGCCAGCTAATGAGAGCCTGTGTAGCGGGTCTACCTGGGGCCGAGCCGCGCTCGGGGTCCCTGACCCCCACAGGCGAGCCTTCGGACCTGCCAGCCAATGAGAGCCTGCGCAGCGGGTCTACCTGGGTCCGAGCCAGGTTGGTGGTAGTGCAAGTCTCCAAGAATCAAGAACCAATCCTCTCCCCCACAGGCAAGCCTTCAGACCTGCCAGCTAATGAGAGCCTGCGCAGCAGGTCTACCTGGGGCTAAGCCGCGCTCGGGGTCCCTTACCGCCACAGGCGAGCCTTCGGACCTGCCAGCCAATGATAGCCTGTGCAGCGGGTCTACCTGGTGCTGAGTCAGGCTCAGTGTAGTGCAAGTCTCCAAGAATCAAGAACCAATCCTCTCCTCCACATGCGAGCCTTTGGACCTGCCAGCTAATGAGAGCCTACACAGCAGGTCAACCTGGGGCCGAGCCATGCTCGGGGTAGTGTAATAGTCTCATCTTCCTGCCGTTAGAATTTCACAGTAAGTAAAAGCAAGAAGTAATTTGAGGAATATATTACAATAAACTTGATTTGAGTATACAATTTTTATTCTCCCTTCTCATGGGTAGAAGTGCTTCAAGTCATCGCCGCTCCAATTGTGGCTCATGGACATACCCTCCACATCCTGGAGGTGGTAACCTCCCGTTCTCAGGACCCTCTCGACAATATAAGGCCCTTCCCAATTTTTGTTAAGCTTACCCACGGGGACAGATATCCCCGCAGCATCAATTTTCTTCAGCACCAGAGCTCCCTCCGCGAATTTCTTGATCCTAATAAGTTTGTCACAGTATTTTGCCATCCGCCGTTTGATCTCTTCCTGCCTGATAGCTGCGACATCACATAGCTCTTCCACCATATCCAATGAGAGGCGTAGCCCTCCTTCATTTTCCAACCTCCAAGCCTCATCCCCGTCACCCACGGCCGCGACTCGTGGGGATCGAACCTCAAACTCCACGGGTAGGACTGCCTCACATCCATGGGAAAGTTTGAATGGGGACTTGCCGGTGACCGTGTTCAGGGTTGTCAGCAAGGCCCACAATACTGAGGGGAGCTGTTCCACCCAGCTTCCCCTCAAGTTCTCCACCTTCTTCTTGAGTAGGTTCGCGATGATCTTGTTGGCCTCCCCCCCTGGCCGTTGCTCCTAGGGTGGTGCAAGGAGGCAAACCTGAGGTCTATCCCCAACTGAGCGCAGAAGCTGATGAACTCTTCGCTGCCAAACTGGGACCCATTGTCTGTTACTATCACCTGGGGGAGCCCATGCCTGCATATGATCTCTCCCCAGACAAAATTTCGGATGACCTGTGAGGTGACATTGGCCAATGCCTTGACCTCCAGCCACTTCAAGAAATAATCAATCATGACCAGGAGTAACCTCCTCTGCCCACTAGCTGGAGGGAAAGGTCCGACCAAATCCATCCCCCAGATGGTGAAAGGCCATGGTGCCGTGATGCTTTAGAGCCTTTGAGCGGGCAAGAGCTGGAGGGGGGCGTATAGCTGACACTTCTGGCACCTCCTCGCAAACTCAGCCGCATCCTTCCTCAGGGTCTGCCAAAAATACCCTTGCCTCACCAACCTTGCTTCCAACATCATTCCCCCTGAGTGACCATCGCACTATCCTGAATGCACCTCCTCCAGGATCTTCGGGACCTCCTCCTCGGTCACACACCTTGCCAGGAGCCCTGACAATATCTTTCGATGCAACACCCCTTCCAGTATTAGGTAGTGAGCTGCCTTATGCCTGAAGCTTTTCCTGTTCTTTGTCCCCTCTGGAAGCTCGCCAGTAGTTAGGAAGGTCACCAATGGATCCACCCACGAGGGTCGCCGATCCACCTCCATCAACTCTCCTTCCTCGATAGTCGGTCAAAATAGCTCTGTCAAGGTCCCTCCTCCCCGAGGTCCAAACTTAGCCAACCGATCGACAACTATACTTTATTCCCTAGGAACATATTGAATTATGAACGTCCGGAACCATCCGATGATTGCCCTCACCTTGAATAAGTACTTCGCAAGGGTGGGCTCCCGAGCTTCGAACTCTCCTCGGATCTGTGATGCCACCACCAGCGAGTCCACACAAGCCTCCACTTCCTGGATCTCGAGTTCCTTTGCAAATCAAAGGCCGGCTATCACAGCCTCGTACTCTGCCTGATTGTTAGTTACTGGAAAGTGTAATACCACTGCTTATTCTATGGTGAACCCTTGAGGGCTTATCAACACCACCCCTGCTCCGAGGGAGTGCTTTCTTGAGGCCCCATCAACCATCATCTTCCACGCCTCCTACGGCGGCGGCTCCTCGGCCCCGACCTCAACAACGTAGTCTGCCAAGAAGTCAGCCACCGCCTGAGCCTTAATGGAGAGCCTTGGCACAAATGAGATATCAAACTCGCTCAATTCGATAGATCACTTGGCCAACCTGCCCGAGTGCTCCACTCCCTCAAAAATCTTTCGAAGGGGATGGTCCATCACCACCTTGATTGAATGCGCTTGGAAGTACGACCAGAGCTTCCTGACCGAAATGAGTAAAGCATACGCCAGGTTTTATAAGATGGGGTAGCAGAGCTCCGCCTTATTTAGGATCCTGCTGACATAGTAGATTGGCAATTGCTTCTTCCCCTCTTCCATGACCAGGACCGAACTCACGACCTCTGCTCCTACTCCGAGGTACAAGGCTAGGTCCTCCCCCTCCTTTGGTCTTTGAAGTAGAGGAGCCTAGGAGAGCTGCCTCTTCAGTATTTGGAAAGACTCTTCACATTCGACAGTCCACTCGAACCTTTGAGTACCCCTCAACACCTTGAAGAATGATGAGCACTTTTCTCGCGACCTGGAGAGGAATCTGCTTAGCCCGACCAGCTTGCCGGTCCAGTGCTGGACCTCCTTAGCGTTACACAGTCACTCCAGCTCCAGGATGTCCTTCACCTTATCTGGGTTATTCTCCACCCCTGTCGGGGTCAGAAGATGCCCAAGGAACTTCCCGCTGCTCGCCCCGGAGACGCATTTCAAGGGGTTCAGCCTCATCTTGAACTTTCGTAGGGTGGCGAACGTCTCCTCCAGGTCTCGGAGGTGTAAGTCCACACACTTGCTCTTGACCATCAGATCGTCAACATAGACCTCCAAGTTCCTCCCCCTTTGACCCTAGAAGACTCGATCCATCATGCGCTGGTATGTAGCCCCTGCATTTTCAACCCAAAGGGCATCATCTTATAGCTGAAACATTCCTCCCTCGTGATGAAGGAGACGTCCTTGACATCTAGGGGGTGCATTTGGATCTGATGGTAACCTGAAAAAGCATCCAAAAAAGTCAAAATAGAAAAACCAACGGCTGAATCAACCAGCGCGTCGATTCGAGACAGGGGGTAGCAATCCTTGGGGCATGATTTATTTAATAAAGAAAAATCAATACATATGCGCCACTTCCCTCCCCCTTTTTTCAGCATCACCACGTTGGAGATCCAACATGTATACTGGATCTCCGAGATGAAGCCAGCCTCTAGAAGCTTCTTGACCTCCTCGCGGATGGGCTCCTCCAGCTTGGTAGCGATAGTCCTTGGCGAATGGGGCGCGTCCGGGGGTACAAGTACAGGCGATGGCAGGCCAAATCTTCATCGATGCCCGACATGTCAGCCGCGCTCCAAGCAAAGATGTCGACGTTGCTCTGGATGGTAGCCCGAACTCGCTCCGGGTCCTCGGGACTCAAGTCCCCGCTGATCCGGACCCTCTGCATCTGGCCGGCACTGGTGAAGACTTCCATTTCAACCACTTCTGCAGCGGGTTCCATCCGCTACTGCTCCCAGCCGGCTCTTTCCCTCTCTTCCTGCCGATACTCTTCCTCCCCTGCTACTTCCTCGACTTCCATCGCCTCCCCTAGGCTCTCACTCTGCTGCTGCTCAACCTCAATGCCTCTCAGGGCCTCCCTCTCAACTCCTTCTCCTACTCCTTCCACCTGTCGAACCCATTGCGGCTCCGACTCTTCGTCCCTCTGGACCTCATGCACACCTCCTCCTCTTTGCTCCTCCTCAATTTCCTCCATTTCCTCCTCTAGGCTCACCTCCTTTTCTCCGACAACCTCTTCCTGCTCTGCCATCCCCCTCTCCAGCTCTTCTGCCTCTGCCATCCAAGATAATGTGTTGACCGCCGTCACGTAGCATTGTCTTGCTACCTTCGGGTCCCCCCTGATCCTAACCTGTACCCCTCCGTTGTTGAACTTAAGACATTGATGAAATGAGGAGGGGATGCAGCGAAAGGCGCTGATCAGGGGGTGCCCAAAGATGACATTATAGCTGCTCGGGGCGTCCACGATCACGAACCTGCAGTTCTGTGACACACCCCCAACTTCACATGCAACCCTACCCCTCCTTCAACCTCCTTTCTTTCTCCTGAAAAACCAAACAACGGTACGTCCGAAGCTAGCTCCCTCTTTCCCTCGACCTTTATGTCATCGAAGGCCTTCTTGAAGATCACATTCACGGAGCTCCTGTTGTCCACCAAGATCCGGGTGACCGAGAAGTTCTCGACTGCCGTCTGGATCACCAAGGCATCACAGAACGGGTCCTCATAATCCGGTATATCTGCTGAAGAAAAGGTAATTTTTTCTTTCGGAGGGGGCGCTTGGGAGGTCGAGGCTATCCCCCTTTAGAATATGGTCTGGAGGCTCTCCTTACGAGTTGCGTCAATCCCAACTCCTCCATGGATCACCCCAATCCCTCCCCGGGTTCCTACATCCGCTCGGTCCTCACACCTATCTTCCATCTCCCCCTGCTGCATCTCCACGATCCTTATCGGCGGATCCTGCCACCCTAGTCCCCTAGCTTCTCTCATCTCCAAGAACTCTGGACAGGTGGCCGTCGCGTGACCTTCCTCCTGGCCGAAGTCACAGAAAAGCAACGCCACCTGACCCCCTCTTCCTTCTCCACCTACTCTTCTTCCAGCTCCTCCCCGAGCTCCTCTCCTTCCTCCTCTACCTCGGCCAACCTCCATTGCCTCCTGCTGATGCGGGAAGTGACCCCTTAGTTCCTGCCTCCTCGACGGATGATCAAACCACCTCAGCTCACGAAAGTTGTCTCTTCCCTGAAAGCCTCCTCCTTGCTCCTGGGGGCGCCCCTCCTGAGGCCTCTAACCTAACTGGTTGTTTGGCTCCCGGGCCCACCGTCCTTGATGTTGTCCATGCTGCCCCTGTACTCGGGGCTCGCCCCTCCTTCTCTCTTCTCTCTACTCCCTCTGCCTTCCTGCTCCCGGCTCCTTCATGTCATCCTCCGCCAACCTGGCCAGCTTCCTGGCAAAGGTCGGGTTGGCCCTCTCGAAGTCTATCTCCTTCGCCGCCCTCTCCATGAGTTACTCAAAAGAGAGCGGGGGGGGGGGGGGGGGCACTCTCTTCAGCTCCATGCTAAAGAATCCCGGACTCAGCCCCAGGGTAAAAGCGAGCATCAATGCATACCCTAGGATCTCCGGGACCAGGAGGATCTCTTACTGAAACCGGTCAACATAATGACCCAACATCTCGTCTTGCTTCTGCCTCACCGCAAACAGGCACTACGCCTCCTGCTTATGCTTTTTTTGATGTCGAGAACCTCAATAGGAACCCTCGACATAGATCCTCAAAACTGTAGATCGAACTTGCCGACAACTGGTGGAACCAATCCCGTGTCTTCTCCTTCAACGTGATGGCAAACAGCCGACACTTGAAGGCATCCTTCATTTGCCTTATCGGAACAACATCTTCAAAACACTGCACATGCTGTACATGGTCATCTTTCCCTGAGTAGTGGGACATGTCGGGCTCCCGGAACGCCTCCGGCACCGGGGCTGAGATGATGAGCTCACTGAAAGGGCTCTCGCTACCTGCCAGCTGATAGGGCATGTCTCGCGGCCTCGGCTGGCTGGCCCGATCCGCGAGACCATGCCCAGGGAAGAGCTCTCACACGACCGCCTCCCTCTCGCCAACTTCTGCGGGAATCTCCTTCCCGGGACGCTGGCCTGGGAAGAGCTCTCACACGGCCATGTCCCTCTCGCCAACCTCCGTCGGGACCTCCTTTCCGGGGCGCTACCCAGGAGCGTTCTCTCCTAAGAGTGGGACCGCCTCTACCGGAACCTGAGGCATTGCCCACTCACTCCTTGCCGAGAATGCCAAGCTGATGGTCTGCAAGACCTCTTGCCTGAAGTCTTCCAGCATCTTCCTCGTCGCCTCCTCTCTCCGGGAGGGGCAACTTCCTGAACTAGATCCTTCACCTTCACCTCCCTCCATGGGACCGAACTCAAAACTTTCTTGTATAGGCTACATTCCACGCTCACCGCACCAGAACTATTGAAGCCAAAATCTGACTTCGATGAAAGTTCAAAATTAGGGGCGTAGCCAACACCAACTTGTCCCGAGCTCTGACCTTCGACTGGTTATGAAGGACCAAAAACCGACCCAAAGCCTCAGCAGGGAGGTCCCACCGCTTACCCGGAAGATCTCTGAGAGCTTCCCCTCCAAAGCCAAAAGCTGGGCTTGGACCACCTCAGAAAGCACATGAAAACTCTTAAAATCCAGGGGAAAAAAGTGCTTCTGAAGAACCCCTCTGGGCCTATTTATAGTTTTGTTGGGTATTACATCCACACTAACCCAGATTTGATGAAGTCACCCTGGAACTAAGATGAATTAAGTTGTATTTGATGCTTGGTTTGAGTTATATATTTGTAGGAATTTCACTGGGAAGTGTAGACCAATGTCAGTCCACAGTGGGTCACCAAACACAGGAACTGTGGAATGTAATCCCTCATTGCATATTCCAAGGTGTTGACTCATATGTGGTCTCTCTATTGGGATACACTTCATATTCAAGCTATTGGACCTTGGGAAAAGAATTGGAAGTTGACTACATTAGAAGAAAGAGTTTTCCAACAACAAAAATTCTCTAAGTCTTTTACTCGAGTAGGTCCATAACTACTCGAGTAGATTGGTTATAATTTACTCGAGTAAAGAAACCTTGTACTCGAGTACTTAAGTGTATCTCTCGTGTAGCTAAGTCATGTACTCGAGTAGACTTAGTCATATACTCGACTAGATCACTCATTATACCCGAGTATTAAAGGCTTCACTCGTCAAAATTCTTCTAAGTCATGGACTCGAGTATAAACACTCATATACTCGAGTAAGTATACTCACATACTCGAGTAGATAGAATCATACTCGAGTAGTTCATTATACCTACTCGAGTAGATCGTGTTTCACTCGTGTACTTTGAAATTTTCCTAACTCCAGAATTTTCTAAGTCTTTTACTCGAGTAGAACTTTCACGTACTCGAGTAGATCACTTCCTCTCGAGTAGTTTAGTTCAACTACTCGAGTAGCTGCTTGCTGACGTCTTCAGAATTTATTCTCCACTCGAGTATTCCACTCGAGTAGTTTATGTAATATACTCGAGTAGTCTTTCTTATACTCGAGTAGATCCTTCATGTACTCGAGTAAGTCACTATACATACTCGAGTAGTTCTATCTGCTTACTCGAGTAGTTGATTTCTACCTACTCGAGTAGCCTATATTTATATACCCGAGTATGTTCTCCTTCATGTACTCGAGTAGTTATTCAACTACTCGAGTAGATCTTCTCTTACTCGTGTATATGGCTGAACTTTCCTGAAATTTCGTCTAAGTCCTTTTCTGACGGAATTTTCAAATCACGCGACATGATTGGTCCACGTGTACATCATTATGACCGATTATGACCGTTATTCTCTCCTATATAAAGTCTTATCAGAAAATAACAAACCCTAAGTATTCTCCAAGCCTCCTTGTCATTTATTTTGAGAAAGTTTTCAGCCGACTCATCTGTCTGTCTTTCACGGAACAGAAGCCGCCACCGCCACCATCTTCCCCGGCCACTGCTTCTAATTTCAGGGGACTCATTCTGAAGAAAGTTACAGATCGAGATCGACATCACTGTTCATCTTCTCTCTCTGATTCTGTAAAAGCAAAGAAGATCCAGATCTGGGCCGAGATTCTCTTCACTGATTTCTGATAGTGCTGCAAAGTCCATAAGAAGAAGTTTTCTGGCCGTCTCATCAGATCTGATTGGATTTACTGTTTGTATAATTTTTCCAAAACTTTATTAATCTTTGTAGGAGAAAGTTTCTCCAAGAGTAGGAGTTTTTCACTCCGAGTTTGTAGGAAGTGTTATCTTCCGAGGTGTAGATCCCTTTGTTTGGATCGAGTTTGTAGGAACTTTGTTCCGAGGGTAGGATTGGTTTTTGATCCGAGATAGTGGTGTAGCCGAGTCTAGTTGATTGCTAGATCGGTGAGGGAAAGTGGATGTACCCAAGGTTCGGGGAACCACTATAAATCTTGTGTCGTCTGTGATATTGGTAGATAGTTCTGTGTTGTGCTCTAATTTTTTTTTATTCCGCAAAAGACACACAACTCACCTATTCACCCCACTCTAGGTGATTTAGGTTGACAACCGTTTTCTTTTAATTGGTATCAAATCGAGGTTCATCGTCAAAAGGTTGTCACCTTGATCAGATCCAAATCTGTTGTCTGAAAGATTCTACCATAAAATGGACAAGGACAAAGATTTCACCAAGCTTCCACTGTGCAACAAAAATAACTTTCCCATGTGGAAAGAAAGGATAAAATTTTTCATGGAAGCTGTGGATACAAGGATCTTCATGATCATTGAAGAAGGTCCTTACGTTCCCATGACTGTGTCAACTATCGACCCTACCAAGAAAGTTCCCAAAAAGCTAATGGATCTCGACAAAGACGAGATTGCACTTGTCTCACTCGACAAGAAAGCTAAGAACATTATAAAAAGTGCAGTCGATGACTCGATGCTGCAGAATTTAATTCACTGTCAATCGGATAAGGAGATGTGGCATTCCTTAGTCACTTTGATGGAAGGAACTGAAGAAGTAAGGGATGATCGAAGATCCCTTCTCAACCAAAAATATGAAGCGTTCCGATAAGGGTACAAGGAAACAATTGCCGACACCTTTGAAAATGTCTTCAAAATTGTGAATGACCTAAGGGTGTATGGCCGTGTCTTCACCAAAGGAGAACTGAATGACAAATTCTTGAGATCCCTAACCAAGGAATGGGATAACAAGCTATGCGCCATCAGGGAGTTCAGGAAGCTAGCTGAAACGGACCCGCAAAATCTCTTTGGAAAGCTTATGTCTTATGAACTCCAAATCAATATAAGAAAAGCTGAAGAAGAGAAAGGCAGGTCAGCACTCAAGGAGAAATCTGTCGCTTTGAAGGCAGACACCTCCAGAAAGACGAAGGCTGCCTCCCCCGCTCCAGCTCCAGAAGTTGATGATGAAGAAGAAACATCAGAGCCTAGCACCTCAGGCTCTGAACTATCTGAAGGAGAGTTCTCCTTACTCTCAAGGCAATTCAAGAAGTTTCTTAATAAAAAAAACAATGGAAAGGCAAGGATGCCTCATACAGAAGATCGCGGCGTGATGGCGATCGACAAAGAAAAGGTTCAAGCAGCCACGAAAGGTACAATACTAAATAGAACAAATACGTTTCAACTAACATCATTTGCTATTGCTGTAATAAGCCAGGTCACGTCATTGATGACTGCCCTCATAAGAAGAAGGAGGGTGGTAGAAGAGAAGAAAAGAAATCCTCACACAACAAGAAGATGAAAGAGAAGAGCCTCATAGCCAAAAGTGCAAGACTCTTAGCGACTCCGACTCATCTGAGTCAAGCGAAGAAGAAGAAGCTTACTTTGGGCTAATGGCTCAAACAGATGATGAACAAGAGCCCCAGTTCACTGGGAAGGTAAACTCTCATACCCCTCTTTCAGATTCTGAAGTCTCTGAACATGATTGCGAGGGTAGCTCCTCTGACGATGAGTTAGAGTTAATGGCCTAGTACAAGGAGTTAATCATGGCTTACGACAAATGTCGTCGAGTCGTGAAGACTCAGGCTAAAGAGATCAAATATCTAAAAGCCGAAGAGAGCATCTTGAGAGAGAAAGTCACAAAGACTGACTCCCTCGAAGAAAACTTCAATAATGCTATTGAAGAATATAACAAGGCTCTTGAGCACCTTGACCTTAAGGAGAAGATCATCAAAGAATTGGAAGCCGAACTTGCGGCTGAAAAGAAACTTGTTGAGAGTTTCTCGAAGCCCAAAACAGTTCTTCCATTCGTTGCTGAATTCTCAGCAAAGGCCAAGGGAGCTGGACTAGGCCATGAAGAAGCTCCTAGTAAATCCTCTGGGAGAAGCAAGAATCAACGGAAAAATAAGGCCGCCAAAAAGGCCTCAGCCGAAGAAAAGGGGAAAGCCCCTCAAAATCAAACTACATTCAAAAAGATCATCTTTCCATCAAATGAGTTTGATTTTAACTCATCCTACAGGCACTTTGCTAGGCCTACCTATGTAGAGCCAAAGTCCGGCTATCAAGGATGGACTCGACCCCGAAACTTTGGCGAGAGTGTATTTAAGGCACCTTATGAAGAAGTTATTCTTCAGAGCTATGGCCCTTTCAATCATGGGCACAACTTCAAGAAGGCACCAAAGACAAAGGCTGTTGTAGAGAGGCCCATAAAGGAGAAGAAGCCATGTGATTGCCATCATCATGAGGCATATTCCTCCATGAATGCTACCCCTGCTAGACCAAAATTCCCAAAAGTCAAGCAGGAGATCTTGAAGCAAAGGTACAACAGATTTGACTGTTGGTGCTATGGCAAGGTTGGTCACTTCGCCATAGATTGCTGGTTCAATTCTAGAAATGCTGCAACCCCTCATGTCAGCAATATGAGAAAGACCGCTCATAATGCTAACACTCATAGGGGGGGTACTCTAACCCGAGACCAAGGACCCAAACGTGTTTGGGTTCCTAAGGCAAATTGATTATGATTGCAGGGATGTCCAAAGGCCAACAAAACGCCCATCTGGTACTTGGACAGCGGATGCTCTCGGCATACGACCAGGACTAGAAGCCTCATACAGAACTTTACTCCAGTCGTGAACGGACCAAAGGTCATCTTTGGAGGTTCAGACCGTGGAATTACTAGAGGCTATGGTATGATTACTAACAACAATGTATCCTTCTCGAATGTGGCCTATGTAGAAGGATTGGAACACAATCTCATTAGCATAAGCCAACTCTGCGATAAAGGATACATAGTTGAGTTCCATGCTGATAAGTGCTTGATAAAATCCATTGACAATATGGAAACGATTCTCTCCGGCACTCGAAGCAGGAATATTTTCTGTTTAAATTTCATCTGTATAGATTCCTCTACACCAGTGCGTATTTTAGCAAAAGATAGTGCGTCTCTTGGTGACCAATGGCACAAGAGACTAGCACATATTAATTTCAAAACCATTAATAAACTATTTTCAATGAACTTAGTACGTGATGCCCCAAATGTCAAATGCGTCAAAGACATGCTTTGTCATGCATGCGTAAAAGGCAAGCAAACAAGGGCTACCTTTAAAAGCATTATGGGCAAAGACTCTAACAGATGTCTCCATCTACTGCACATGGACTTGTTTGGTCCACTGCAAGTTAGAAGTTTGGAAGGTAAGGACTATACATTAGTAATTGTTGATGACTACTCGCGGTTTGCGTGGGTGTTCTTTCTGAAACACAAGTCAGATACCTTCGACATATTTACAAATTTTGTCAGGCAAGTCCAGAATGAATACAACTGCTCCATAGTAAAAATTAGAAGTGATAACGGAACAGAGTTCAAATCTGGGGCCATGACAGAATTCTGTGAAAGCTTAGGTATCTTTCATGAGTTTTCCTCTCCTCGTACTCCACAACAGAATGGAGTGGCTGAGAGAAGGAACAAAACACTCATAGAGGCCTGCATGACCATGTTGAGTGATGCTTCACTACCGGAGTACTTCTGGGCTGAAGCCGTTAACACTGCATGCCACGTGCAAAATCGAGCACTCATAAACAAAGACCACAATAAGACACCTTACGAACTTCTGAAAGGCAGGAAACCAACAGTCTCATACTTTAGAATCTTTGGTTGTAAATGCTTCGTACTTAACAATGGTAAGTATCATACCACCAAGTTCAGCAAAAAGAGCTTTGAAGGTATTTTTGTAGGCTATAGTAGCCATAGTAAGGCATATAGGATATTTAATAGAAAAACCCTGGAGGTAGAAGAATCAATACATGTTGTATTTGACGAGACGAGCTTGCTGCAAAACAATCCGTCTAGTGTGCTCATTGAAGATGCAGGTGAAAAGCTGAAAGAAACTAGCTTGGATGATCCGTCCGAAGACAAAGGCGAGAAGTTCATTAAGATCACCACTCCAACTCCTATTGGAGAGGCTGATGATCAAAATGAACAAGACAACCAGGATGAAGAAATCACTCCAGTGAATGAAGATAATCCAGATGTAAGAACTCTAGAGCTCAGACATCTGAAGGATCACCCCATGGACCAGATCATAGGAGATCCCCGGGATGGTGTCAGAACTCGAAGAGGTACAACTAATGAGAATCTTCATTTGAGTTTTCTCTCCCAGGTTGAACCAAAGAAATTTGAGGAAGCAAACTCAGACGCATCATGGATAATGACAATGGAAGAAGAGCTAAATCAGTTCAAGCGCTGCAATGTATGGATGCTTGTTCCAAGACCCAAAGGAAAGAACATCATTGGAATAAAATGGGTCTACAGGAACAAGATGGATGAATACGGAACTATTATAAAGAACAAGGCCAGACTCGTCGCTAAAGGCTATCGTCAAGAAGAAGGAATCGACTTCGACCAGACATATGCTCCAGTGGCGAGGCTGGAGGCAATAAGGTTGTTCCTAGCATATGCTGCTTTCAAAGGCTTCACCGTCTATCAGATGGACGTAAAGTCGGCCTTCCTAAATGGTAACATAAAGGAGGAAGTGTATGTGGAACAACCTCCAGGTTTCGTTGATCCTAACTTTCCTGATTATGTCTATCTTCTGCACAAGGCCCTATATGGTCTGAAACAAGCTCCTAGAGCTTGGTATGAAACGCTGTCTACCTTTCTACTTGAGAACAAGTTTACAAGGGGAAAGATAGACAAGACATTATTTCTTAGGGAAATAAAAGGCAAGATTTTGCTAGTGCAAATCTATGTCGACGACATTATTTTTGGCTCTACAGATGACAACCTCTGCAAAAAGTTCTCAAAACTTATGCAAGAGAAGTTTGAAATGAGCAGTATGGGCGAGCTGAAGTATTTATTAGGGCTTCAGGTGAAACAATCTGAAGATGAAATTTTCATCTCACAGACCAAGTTCACCAAAGAGCTAATTAAGAAATTCGGAATGGAGAACGCAACCTCTATGAGGACTCCAATGGGCTCAACTATGTCTCTGGACAAGGATGAAAAAGGGAAACCTTTTGATGAAACCAAGTACAGAAGCATAATTGGATCCTTGCTCTACCTTACTGCCAGTAGGCCTGACATAATGCTTTCAACATATGTTTGTGCTAGATTTCAGGTGAACTCTAAGGAATCTCATTACGCTGCTGCAAAGCGGATCCTGAGATACCTTAAAGGCACACTAAATCTTGGCTTATGGTACCCAAGAAGTAATGACAGCGAACTAATTGAGTTTTCAGATGCAGATTTTGCAGGTAGCAAAGACGACCGGAAAAGCACCTCAGGGACTTGCCAATTCTTCGGAAGAAGGCTAATCTCTTGGAGTAGCAAGAAGCAGAACTGTGTCGCAATCTCAACGACCGAGTCACAGTATATCTCTGCAGGCAGTTGTTGCACATAGTTGCTATGGATAAAAAATCAGTTCGAGGACTACAACCTGCAGTTCAAGGATATTCCTTTGTTTTGCGACTCTTCCAGCACAATTGCAATAGCCAACAATCCAGTCTCCCACAGACGGACAAAGTACATCGAGCTATGGTATCACTTCATCCGGGAACATGTGGAGCATAAAGACATAGATCTCCAATATGTGCCCACAGATAGGCAAGTTGCAGATATCTTCACAAAACCGCTGGATGAGACCAAGTTCTCGTTCTTCAAGACTGAGCTTGGGATGCTCAACAAAGAGGACTAAAGAAGGCTGGATGACTAAGAAGCAAGTAATTCCAAGGGGTTAGTCAAAATCTACATTTTCTAAATTTTCTCAAAGTTTGACTCGAGAAGCATAAGACATACTCGAGTATGTTAATTCACCTACTCGAGTCACTGCAGACCTACTCGAGTAACTACTGACATACTCGAGAACGATAATTTACCTACTCGAGTACTCTTCTCTACTTACTCGGATATAAGAGTGTGCCTACTCGAGTACCTACTTACCTACTCGAGTAAGTCACTTACCTACTCGAGTAAGTCACTTACCTACTCGAGTATTTTTCTCCACCTACTCAAGTACTTTCTGCAGACCGACTCGAGTAATTTCTGAAGATCTACTCGAGTATCCTCTTACCTACTCGCGTAGTCTATATCTTTCTCGTGTACTGTTCCCCAGTTTTTGAAATTTGTTCTATTCGCCACCCAAGGCTAAATGCCGCCTCTTCCCTCGATTTAGTTAATTTCCTTAAAATTAATTAGATGTAATTTAGGGTTATATATATGAATTTCTGAAAAACCCAACCTACACGAAATCATTTCGTTCTCTCGAGTATCCTCTGCCGCTTCGCCTACTCTGCCGTTTCGCCTACTCGCCACTGCCGCTGTTGCAGAGCCGCTTCCCTCCTCACCATTTCCAGTCAACCGCAGCCATGGTCGCTTCTTCCAAGATAGGTGTCGGATCATAACTCGTCACCGCAGGTATTGCGGATCTCTCAGATGACTTCCACAACCTTCTTATCCTTCTCGACACCGCCAGCCTCTCCTTCATCCTCCAGGAACCCTGTCGAATTTTATTCCCAGAAGTTGCCGAATTCTTTTCCAATCTAAAGGTCAGAAGGAATGGGAAAATCCTGAAATCCAAAGTGAAGGGTTTGAAAATTAAGTTCACCAAGACCTCTATCTCTCAGCTTCTCCGACTGCCGCTTGTCGATGAAGAAGATCACTTAGTTGCTGATGACTCTGATAGAACAACACTTTTCTGTGGTTTTTCAACTGATGCTTAGTACTTCAAAAGGTCAGATATGAATGCAGAAGACAAATTTTTGGTTGATGTTATTGGCAAAATTTTACTGTGCAAGACACACTCCATTAGAGACATTCCATCATATTTCTTCAACATCATGCAAGCAATTGTCTGCCGCAAGAAATACCAATTTGGTATGCTGATTCTGGATAAAATCAAGGACAGTTTAAAATCCCCCAACTAAGCTAGAATTATCTCTCTGCTTCTCCATGAAACAAATCCTGAGGTCTTCAACTTCTCCAAAGGCACCCCTCTTCACCACATGAAGAAGGTCTCCATCTCTTCCATTCAAAGATGGGATCTCAAGCTAAAGAATTCTGCCCAAGCTGCCAAGATCTCAGAAGTTCCAGATGTTCCAGCTATCGAGGACAGGACTCCATCTCCCTCTCCTCATCATGTGGCCAGCTCCTCTGGTGCACCCAGTGAGGGGGAGCCTACTCCTTCTAGCCAAGTCAGGCAGCCCTCTCCTCAGCCAGAAATTCCTTCCCTACCTCATACTCCACAAAGTCCAGCCACTCCTTTAGATCAAATACCTCAAGACTCTCTTCTGTCCACAGCTGCTGCCATAAATGCTATGATTGCAGAGCTTTCTGAAGAAGTGATGCCCATTCCTCCTCTATCTCCTCTAGCTCCAACCTCTACATGTCACAAGGACTCCACTCCAGCACAGTCTCCTGCCCATTCTCCAGCCAGGACTCCAACACCATCTCCAGATCCCCCAAAAGACAAGCAAGACACCATTCTTATTTCTAATGAGACCTGTCCAGAGCCAGCTGAGGCCCCTCTCAAAAACCTAGATTTCTCCATTCCCCATGATACAGAAGAAATGGATGCTATAATTCATACCACTAGAGCTCTCAACTCTATCATCATTGAAGAAATAGCTCCTTGGGTAACTCCTCCTATCCCTACTGCTGCTCCCTCTGCTGCTGCTACAGTCTCTTCCTCCTCAGATTTGCTGCAACATATTGCACTTCTTCTTCAAGAACAGAGAAATTATTTTGACACCTCTCTAAAGATAGTCACTGACAAGGTAACTGCTCTTGAGACTGAGATGAGCAGAGGCTTTGCTGAAATTCAGCATAATACTGATGACCTCAAGTATTTATTTCAAATTGGTGGCAAAGCCCTTGACCAAACTATCACTAGTGTTGGAAATGTTATGGAACAAGGTGTCACCCTGACAAACAATCAGATAGAGCTAGACAAGAGAAATGAGGCTAACAAAATGAAAATCTGTGAAGAAGTTGGTATTTTCAAAGAAGACACCATAGAGAAACTATCTGTTGAAATCAGAAAGGGGGAGGGTTTGATAAAAGAACTCAAAGAACAGGTAGAAAAATCTGCTGCTTAGAAGGCAGATGTATGGGAAGCTCATGTGAAGACCATTCATGATGATGTGCTAGCCCAGATACAGAGTATCAAATTTCACACCTATGTCACTGCTTTCTGGATGCACAATCAGATTTTGCCAGACCTTGCAGTTGATCCCAACATCATTCCTCATCATCTCAACCCTCTAGCTACAGATGTCACTGCCCCAGCTGTTCCTCTGCAACCCTCTTTCTCTCCCAGGCCTGGAGACACAGTTGACCCTCCAGACTCCTATGCTCCAGAAGACCCTGCTAATATCTTCCTTCAAGCTCCTCCAGAGATCAGAATCTACAAGAATAAAAGGAAGTATGGTGAAGGCCCCTCTGCTAGCAGGACTGCTCCTTCCAAAGCCACTGAACATGCAGAAGCTTGGTCCTTAACTTCCAAGTCTCTAATCTTGGACACACTCAGACTAGTTATGGATCTTAATGAAAACAGGAGCATTCATTACAATTCCCAAGAATGGGAGTTATATGAGAAATCAATGCTAAAAAGGAAGATCCATGACAGAGAGTTTGGGAGAAATAATTCTGCTGCTCCTCCAAGGCCTCCTAAATATTTCCCTAAGCCTTTCAGCTATCTAAGAAGACATCAAGAAAAGATGGAAAAGCAGCAAACCCAAGCCTAAACCTAAAAGATGTTGAGAGATTGAAATGACAAGTTGTAGACTTGATGTTTTTGGAAATTCACATATATACAATTCTAAATTTCTGTCTAATTATCTTTTTCATTGTCTATTGCTTACCTGCGCATGTTTTTCTACTTAGTTTCTTTTATGTCTATAATTCACCTTAGTGTAAAGGGTTCTGACTTCAACAAATAGGGGGAGATTGTTGGGTATTACATCCACACTAACCCATATTTGATGAAGTCACCCTGGAACTAAGATGAATTAAGTTGTATTTGGTGCTTGGTTTGAGTTATATGTTTGCAGGAATTTCACTGGGAAGTGTAGACCAATGTCAGTCCACAGTGAGTCACCAAACACAGGAACTGTACAATGTAATCCCTCATTGCATATTCCAAGGTGTTGACTCATGTGTGGTCTCTCTATTGGGATACACTTCATATTCAAGCTATTGGACCTTGGGAAAAGATTGGAAGTTGACTACATTAGAAGAAAGAGTTTTCCAACAACAAAAATTCCCTAATTCTTTTACTCGAGTAGGTCCATAACTACTCGAGTAGATTGGGTATAATTTACTCGAGTAAAGAAACCTTGTACTCGAGTACTTAAGTGTATCTCTCGTGTAGCTAAGTCATGTACTCGAGTAGACTTAGTCATATACTCGAGTAGCATGTTTATATACTCGAGTAGATCACTCATTATACCCGAGTATTAAAGGCTTCACTCGTCAAAATTCTTCTAAGTCATGGACTCGAGTATAAACACTCATATACTCGAGTAAGTATACTCCAATATTCGAGTAGATAGAATCATACTCGAGTAGTTCATTATACCTACTCGAGTAGATCTTGTTTCACTCGTGTACTTTGAAATTTTCCTAACTCCAGAATTTTCTAAGTCCTTTACTCGAGTAGAACTTTCACGTACTCGAGTAGAACTTTCACGTACTCGAGTAGATCACTTCCTCTCGAGTAGTTTAGTTCAACTACTCGAGTAGCTGCTTGCTGACGTCTTCAGAATTTATTCTAAGTATTCCACTCGAGTAGATTCTTCAGGTACTCGAGTAGTTTATGTAATATACTCGAGTAGTCTTTCTTATACTCGAGTAGATCCTTCATGTACTCGAGTAAGTCACTATACATACTCGAGTAGTTCTATCTGCTTACTCGAGTAGTTGATTTCTACCTACTCGAGTAGCCTATATTTATATACCCGAGTATGTTCTCCTTCATGTACTCGAGTAGTTATTCAACTACTCGAGTAGATCTTCTCTTACTCGTGTATATGGCTGAACTTTCCTGAAATTTCGTCTAAGTCCTTTTCTGACGGAATTTTCAAATCACGCGACATGATTGGTCCACGTGTACATCATTATGACCGATTATGACCGTTATTCTCTCCTATATAAAGTCTTATCAGAAAATAACAAACCCTAAGTATTCTCCAAGCCTCCTTGTCATTTATTTTGAGAAAGTTTTCAGCCGACTCATCTGTCTGTCTTTCACGGAACAGAAGCCGCCACCGCCACCATCTTCCCCGGCCACTGCTTCTAATTTCAGGGGACTCATTCTGAAGAAAGTTACAGATCGAGATCGACATCACTGTTCATCTTCTCTCTCTGATTCTGTAAAAGCAAAGAAGATCCAGATCTGGGCCGAGATTCTCTTCACTGATTTCTGATAGTGCTGCAAAGTCCATAAGAAGAAGTTTTCTGGCCGTCTCATCAGATCTGATTGGATTTACTGTTTGTATAATTTTTCCAAAACTTTATTAATCTTTTAGGAGAAAGTTTCTCCAAGAGTAGGAGTTTTTCACTCCGAGTTTGTAGGAAGTGTTATCTTCCGAGGTGTAGATCCCTTTATTTGGATCGAGTTTGTAGGAACTTTGTTCCGAGGGTAGGATTGGTTTTTGATCCGAGATAGTGGTGTAGCCGAGTCTAGTTGATTGCTAGATCGGTGAGGGAAAGTGGATGTACCCAAGGTTGGGGAACCACTATAAATCTTGTGTCGTCTGTGATATTGGTAGATAGTTCTGTGTTGTGCTCTAATTTTTTTTTATTCCGCAAAAGACACACAACTCACCTATTCACCCCACTCTAGGTGATTTAGGTTGACAACCGTTTTCTTTTAATTGGTATCAAATCGAGGTTCATCGTCAAAAGGTTGTCACCTTGATCAGATCCAAATCTGTTGTCTGAAAGATTCTACCATAAAATGGACAAGGACAAAGATTTCACCAAGCTTCCACTGTGCAACAAAAATAACTTTCCCATGTGGAAAGAAAGGATAAAATTTTTCATGGAAGCTGTGGATACAAGGATCTTCATGATCATTGAAGAAGGTCCTTACGTTCCCATGACTGTGTCAACTATCGACCCTACCAAGAAAGTTCCCAAAAAGCTAATGGATCTCGACAAAGACGAGATTGCACTTGTCTCACTCGACAAGAAAGCTAAGAACATTATAAAAAGTGCAGTCGATGACTCGATGCTGCAGAATTTAATTCACTGTCAATCGGATAAGGAGATGTGGCATTCCTTAGTCACTTTGATGGAAGGAACTGAAGAAGTAAGGGATGATCGAAGATCCCTTCTCAACCAAAAATATGAAGCGTTCCGATAAGGGTACAAGGAAACAATTGCCGACACCTTTGAAAATGTCTTCAAAATTGTGAATGACCTAAGGGTGTATGGCCGTGTCTTCACCAAAGGAGAACTGAATGACAAATTCTTGAGATCCCTAACCAAGGAATGGGATAACAAGCTATGCGCCATCAGGGAGTTCAGGAAGCTAGCTGAAACGGACCCGCAAAATCTCTTTGGAAAGCTTATGTCTTATGAACTCCAAATCAATATAAGAAAAGCTGAAGAAGAGAAAGGCAGGTCAGCACTCAAGGAGAAATCTGTCGCTTTGAAGGCAGACACCTCCAGAAAGACGAAGGCTGCCTCCCCCGCTCCAGCTCCAGAAGTTGATGATGAAGAAGAAACATCAGAGCCTAGCACCTCAGGCTCTGAACTATCTGAAGGAGAGTTCTCCTTACTCTCAAGGCAATTCAAGAAGTTTCTTAATAAAAAAAACAATGGAAAGGCAAGGATGCCTCATACAGAAGATCGCGGCGTGATGGCGATCGACAAAGAAAAGGTTCAAGCAGCCACGAAAGGTACAATACTAAATAGAACAAATACGTTTCAACTAACATCATTTGCTATTGCTGTAATAAGCCAGGTCACGTCATTGCTGACTGCCCTCATAAGAAGAAGGAGGGTGGTAGAAGTGAAGAAAAGAAATCCTCACACAACAAGAAGATGAAAGAGAAGAGCCTCATAGCCAAAAGTGCAAGACTCTTAGCGACTCCGACTCATCTGAGTCAAGCGAAGAAGAAGAAGCTTACTTTGGGCTAATGGCTCAAACAGATGATGAACAAGAGCCCCAGTTCACTGGGAAGGTAAACTCTCATACCCCTCTTTCAGATTCTGAAGTCTCTGAACATGATTGCGAGGGTAGCTCCTCTGACGATGAGTTAGAGTTAATGGCCTAGTACAAGGAGTTAATCATGGCTTACGACAAATGTCGTCGAGTCGTGAAGACTCAGGCTAAAGAGATCAAATATCTAAAAGCCGAAGAGAGCATCTTGAGAGAGAAAGTCACAAAGACTGACTCCCTCGAAGAAAACTTCAATAATGCTATTGAAGAATATAACAAGGCTCTTGAGCACCTTGACCTTAAGGAGAAGATCATCAAAGAATTGGAAGCCGAACTTGCGGCTGAAAAGAAACTTGTTGAGAGTTTCTCGAAGCCCAAAACAGTTCTTCCATTCGTTGCTGAATTCTCAGCAAAGGCCAAGGGAGCTGGACTAGGCCATGAAGAAGCTCCTAGTAAATCCTCTGGGAGAAGCAAGAATCAACGGAAAAATAAGGCCGCCAAAAAGGCCTCAGCCGAAGAAAAGGGGAAAGCCCCTCAAAATCAAACTACATTCAAAAAGATCATCTTTCCATCAAATGAGTTTGATTTTAACTCATCCTACAGGCACTTTGCTAGGCCTACCTATGTAGAGCCAAAGTCCGGCTATCAAGGATGGACTCGACCCCGAAACTTTGGCGAGAGTGTATTTAAGGCACCTTATGAAGAAGTTATTCTTCAGAGCTATGGCCCTTTCAATCATGGGCACAACTTCAAGAAGGCACCAAAGACAAAGGCTGTTGTAGAGAGGCCCATAAAGGAGAAGAAGCCATGTGATTGCCATCATCATGAGGCATATTCCTCCATGAATGCTACCCCTGCTAGACCAAAATTCCCAAAAGTCAAGCAGGAGATCTTGAAGCAAAGGTACAACAGATTTGACTGTTGGTGCTATGGCAAGGTTGGTCACTTCGCCATAGATTGCTGGTTCAATTCTAGAAATGCTGCAACCCCTCATGTCAGCAATATGAGAAAGACCGCTCATAATGCTAACACTCATAGGGGGGGTACTCTAACCCGAGACCAAGGACCCAAACGTGTTTGGGTTCCTAAGGCAAATTGATTATGATTGCAGGGATGTCCAAAGGCCAACAAAACGCCCATCTGGTACTTGGACAGCGGATGCTCTCGGCATACGACCAGGACTAGAAGCCTCATACAGAACTTTACTCCAGTCGTGAACGGACCAAAGGTCATCTTTGGAGGTTCAGACCGTGGAATTACTAGAGGCTATGGTATGATTACTAACAACAATGTATCCTTCTCGAATGTGGCCTATGTAGAAGGATTGGAACACAATCTCATTAGCATAAGCCAACTCTGCGATAAAGGATACATAGTTGAGTTCCATGCTGATAAGTGCTTGATAAAATCCATTGACAATATGGAAACGATTCTCTCCGGCACTCGAAGCAGGAATATTTTCTGTTTAAATTTCATCTGTATAGATTCCTCTACACCAGTGCGTATTTTAGCAAAAGATAGTGCGTCTCTTGGTGACCAATGGCACAAGAGACTAGCACATATTAATTTCAAAACCATTAATAAACTATTTTCAATGAACTTAGTACGTGATGCCCCAAATGTCAAATGCGTCAAAGACATGCTTTGTCATGCATGCGTAAAAGGCAAGCAAACAAGGGCTACCTTTAAAAGCATTATGGGCAAAGACTCTAACAGATGTCTCCATCTACTGCACATGGACTTGTTTGGTCCACTGCAAGTTAGAAGTTTGGAAGGTAAGGACTATACATTAGTAATTGTTGATGACTACTCGCGGTTTGCGTGGGTGTTCTTTCTGAAACACAAGTCAGATACCTTCGACATATTTACAAATTTTGTCAGGCAAGTCCAGAATGAATACAACTGCTCCATAGTAAAAATTAGAAGTGATAACGGAACAGAGTTCAAATCTGGGGCCATGACAGAATTCTGTGAAAGCTTAGGTATCTTTCATGAGTTTTCCTCTCCTCGTACTCCACAACAGAATGGAGTGGCTGAGAGAAGGAACAAAACACTCATAGAGGCCTGCATGACCATGTTGAGTGATGCTTCACTACCGGAGTACTTCTGGGCTGAAGCCGTTAACACTGCATGCCACGTGCAAAATCGAGCACTCATAAACAAAGACCACAATAAGACACCTTACGAACTTCTGAAAGGCAGGAAACCAACAGTCTCATACTTTAGAATCTTTGGTTGTAAATGCTTCGTACTTAACAATGGTAAGTATCATACCACCAAGTTCAACAAAAAGAGCTTTGAAGGTATTTTTGTAGGCTATAGTAGCCATAGTAAGGCATATAGGATATTTAATAGAAAAACCCTGGAGGTAGAAGAATCAATACATGTTGTATTTGACGAGACGAGCTTGCTGCAAAACAATCCGTCTAGTGTGCTCATTGAAGATGCAGGTGAAAAGCTGAAAGAAACTAGCTTGGATGATCCGTCCGAAGACAAAGGCGAGAAGTTCATTAAGATCACCACTCCAACTCCTATTGGAGAGGCTGATGATCAAAATGAACAAGACAACCAGGATGAAGAAATCACTCCAGTGAATGAAGATAATCCAGATGTAAGAACTCTAGAGCTCAGACATCTGAAGGATCACCCCATGGACCAGATCATAGGAGATCCCCGGGATGGTGTCAGAACTCGAAGAGGTACAACTAATGAGAATCTTCATTTGAGTTTTCTCTCCCAGGTTGAACCAAAGAAATTTGAGGAAGCAAACTCAGACGCATCATGGATAATGACAATGGAAGAAGAGCTAAATCAGTTCAAGCGCTGCAATGTATGGATGCTTGTTCCAAGACCCAAAGGAAAGAACATCATTGGAATAAAATGGGTCTACAGGAACAAGATGGATGAATACGGAACTATTATAAAGAACAAGGCCAGACTCGTCGCTAAAGGCTATCGTCAAGAAGAAGGAATCGACTTCGACCAGACATATGCTCCAGTGGCGAGGCTGGAGGCAATAAGGTTGTTCCTAGCATATGCTGCTTTCAAAGGCTTCACCGTCTATCAGATGGACGTAAAGTCGGCCTTCCTAAATGGTAACATAAAGGAGGAAGTGTATGTGGAACAACCTCCAGGTTTCGTTGATCCTAACTTTCCTGATTATGTCTATCTTCTGCACAAGGCCCTATATGGTCTGAAACAAGCTCCTAGAGCTTGGTATGAAACGCTGTCTACCTTTCTACTTGAGAACAAGTTTACAAGGGGAAAGATAGACAAGACATTATTTCTTAGGGAAATAAAAGGCAAGATTTTGCTAGTGCAAATCTATGTCGACGACATTATTTTTGGCTCTACAGATGACAACCTCTGCAAAAAGTTCTCAAAACTTATGCAAGAGAAGTTTGAAATGAGCAGTATGGGCGAGCTGAAGTATTTATTAGGGCTTCAGGTGAAACAATCTGAAGATGAAATTTTCATCTCACAGACCAAGTTCACCAAAGAGCTAATTAAGAAATTCGGAATGGAGAACGCAACCTCTATGAGGACTCCAATGGGCTCAACTATGTCTCTGGACAAGGATGAAAAAGGGAAACCTTTTGATGAAACCAAGTACAGAAGCATAATTGGATCCTTGCTCTACCTTACTGCCAGTAGGCCTGACATAATGCTTTCAACATATGTTTGTGCTAGATTTCAGGTGAACTCTAAGGAATCTCATTACGCTGCTGCAAAGCGGATCCTGAGATACCTTAAAGGCACACTAAATCTTGGCTTATGGTACCCAAGAAGTAATGACAGCGAACTAATTGAGTTTTCAGATGCAGATTTTGCAGGTAGCAAAGACGACCGGAAAAGCACCTCAGGGACTTGCCAATTCTTCGGAAGAAGGCTAATCTCCTGAGTAGCAAGAAGCAGAACTGTGTCGCAATCTCAACGACCGAGTCACAGTATATCTCTGCAGGCAGTTGTTGCACATAGTTGCTATGGATAAAAAATCAGTTCGAGGACTACAACCTGCAGTTCAAGGATATTCCTTTGTTTTGCGACTCTTCCAGCACAATTGCAATAGCCAACAATCCAGTCTCCCACAGACGGACAAAGTACATCGAGCTATGGTATCACTTCATCCGGGAACATGTGGAGCATAAAGACATAGATCTCCAATATGTGCCCACAGATAGGCAAGTTGCAGATATCTTCACAAAACCGCTGGATGAGACCAAGTTCTCGTTCTTCAAGACTGAGCTTGGGATGCTCAACAAAGAGGACTAAAGAAGGCTGGATGACTAAGAAGCAAGTAATTCCAAGGGGTTAGTCAAAATCTACATTTTCTAAATTTTCTCAAAGTTTGACTCGAGAAGCATAAGACATACTCGAGTATGTTAATTCACCTACTCGAGTCACTGCAGACCTACTCGAGTAACTACTGACATACTCGAGAACGATAATTTACCTACTCGAGTACTCTTCTCTACTTACTCGGATATAAGAGTGTGCCTACTCGAGTACCTACTTACCTACTCGAGTAAGTCACTTACCTACTCGAGTAAGTCACTTACCTACTCGAGTATTTTTCTCCACCTACTCAAGTACTTTCTGCAGACCGACTCGAGTAATTTCTGAAGATCTACTCGAGTATCCTCTTACCTACTCGCGTAGTCTATATCTTTCTCGTGTACTGTTCCCCAGTTTTTGAAATTTGTTCTATTCGCCACCCAAGGCTAAATGCCGCCTCTTCCCTCGATTTAGTTAATTTCCTTAAAATTAATTAGATGTAATTTAGGGTTATATATATGAATTTCTGAAAACCCAACCTACACGAAATCATTTCGTTCTCTCGAGTATCCTCTGCCGCTTCGCCTACTCTGCCGTTTCGCCTACTCGCCACTGCCGCTGTTGCAGAGCCGCTTCCCTCCTCACCATTTCCAGTCAACCGCAGCCATGGTCGCTTCTTCCAAGATAGGTGTCGGATCATAACTCGTCACCGCAGGTATTGCGGATCTCTCAGATGACTTCCACAACCTTCTTATCCTTCTCGACACCGCCAGCCTCTCCTTCATCCTCCAGGAACCCTGTCGAATTTTATTCCCAGAAGTTGCCGAATTCTTTTCCAATCTAAAGGTCAGAAGGAATGGGAAAATCCTGAAATCCAAAGTGAAGGGTTTGAAAATTAAGTTCACCAAGACCTCTATCTCTCAGCTTCTCCGACTGCCGCTTGTCGATGAAGAAGATCACTTAGTTGCTGATGACTCTGATAGAACAACACTTTTCTGTGGTTTTTCAACTGATGCTTAGTACTTCAAAAGGTCAGATATGAATGCAGAAGACAAATTTTTGGTTGATGTTATTGGCAAAATTTTACTGTGCAAGACACACTCCATTAGAGACATTCCATCATATTTCTTCAACATCATGCAAGCAATTGTCTGCCGCAAGAAATACCAATTTGGTATGCTGATTCTGGATAAAATCAAGGACAGTTTAAAATCCCCCAACTAAGCTAGAATTATCTCTCTGCTTCTCCATGAAACAAATCCTGAGGTCTTCAACTTCTCCAAAGGCACCCCTCTTCACCACATGAAGAAGGTCTCCATCTCTTCCATTCAAAGATGGGATCTCAAGCTAAAGAATTCTGCCCAAGCTGCCAAGATCTCAGAAGTTCCAGATGTTCCAGCTATCGAGGACAGGACTCCATCTCCCTCTCCTCATCATGTGGCCAGCTCCTCTGGTGCACCCAGTGAGGGGGAGCCTACTCCTTCTAGCCAAGTCAGGCAGCCCTCTCCTCAGCCAGAAATTCCTTCCCTACCTCATACTCCACAAAGTCCAGCCACTCCTTTAGATCAAATACCTCAAGACTCTCTTCTGTCCACAGCTGCTGCCATAAATGCTATGATTGCAGAGCTTTCTGAAGAAGTGATGCCCATTCCTCCTCTATCTCCTCTAGCTCCAACCTCTACATGTCACAAGGACTCCACTCCAGCACAGTCTCCTGCCCATTCTCCAGCCAGGACTCCAACACCATCTCCAGATCCCCCAAAAGACAAGCAAGACACCATTCTTATTTCTAATGAGACCTGTCCAGAGCCAGCTGAGGCCCCTCTCAAAAACCTAGATTTCTCCATTCCCCATGATACAGAAGAAATGGATGCTATAATTCATACCACTAGAGCTCTCAACTCTATCATCATTGAAGAAATAGCTCCTTGGGTAACTCCTCCTATCCCTACTGCTGCTCCCTCTGCTGCTGCTACAGTCTCTTCCTCCTCAGATTTGCTGCAACATATTGCACTTCTTCTTCAAGAACAGAGAAATTATTTTGACACCTCTCTAAAGATAGTCACTGACAAGGTAACTGCTCTTGAGACTGAGATGAGCAGAGGCTTTGCTGAAATTCAGCATAATACTGATGACCTCAAGTATTTATTTCAAATTGGTGGCAAAGCCCTTGACCAAACTATCACTAGTGTTGGAAATGTTATGGAACAAGGTGTCACCCTGACAAACAATCAGATAGAGCTAGACAAGAGAAATGAGGCTAACAAAATGAAAATCTGTGAAGAAGTTGGTATTTTCAAAGAAGACACCATAGAGAAACTATCTGTTGAAATCAGAAAGGGGGAGGGTTTGATAAAAGAACTCAAAGAACAGGTAGAAAAATCTGCTGCTTAGAAGGCAGATGTATGAGAAGCTCATGTGAAGACCATTCATGATGATGTGCTAGCCCAGATACAGAGTATCAAATTTCACACCTATGTCACTGCTTTCTGGATGCACAATCAGATTTTGCCAGACCTTGCAGTTGATCCCAACATCATTCCTCATCATCTCAACCCTCTAGCTACAGATGTCACTGCCCCAGCTGTTCCTCTGCAACCCTCTTTCTCTCCCAGGCCTGGAGACACAGTTGACCCTCCAGACTCCTATGCTCCAGAAGACCCTGCTAATATCTTCCTTCAAGCTCCTCCAGAGATCAGAATCTACAAGAATAAAAGGAAGTATGGTGAAGGCCCCTCTGCTAGCAGGACTGCTCCTTCCAAAGCCACTGAACATGCAGAAGCTTGGTCCTTAACTTCCAAGTCTCTAATCTTGGACACACTCAGACTAGTTATGGATCTTAATGAAAACAGGAGCATTCATTACAATTCCCAAGAATGGGAGTTATATGAGAAATCAATGCTAAAAAGGAAGATCCATGACAGAGAGTTTGGGAGAAATAATTCTGCTGCTCCTCCAAGGCCTCCTAAATATTTCCCTAAGCCTTTCAGCTATCTAAGAAGACATCAAGAAAAGATGGAAAAGCAGCAAACCCAAGCCTAAACCTAAAAGATGTTGAGAGATTGAAATGACAAGTTGTAGACTTGATGTTTTTTGGAAATTCACATATATACAATTCTAAATTTCTGTCTAATTATCTTTTTCATTGTCTATTGCTTACCTGCGCATGTTTTTCTACTTAGTTTCTTTTATGTCTATAATTCACCTTAGTGTAAAGGGTTCTGACTTCAACAAATAGGGGGAGATTGTTGGGTATTACATCCACACTAACCCATATTTGATGAAGTCACCCTGGAACTAAGATGAATTAAGTTGTATTTGGTGCTTGGTTTGAGTTATATGTTTGCAGGAATTTCACTGGGAAGTGTAGACCAATGTCAGTCCACAGTGAGTCACCAAACACAGGAACTGTACAATGTAATCCCTCATTGCATATTCCAAGGTGTTGACTCATGTGTGGTCTCTCTATTGGGATACACTTCATATTCAAGCTATTGGACCTTGGGAAAAGATTGGAAGTTGACTACATTAGAAGAAAGAGTTTTCCAACAACAAAAATTCCCTAATTCTTTTACTCGAGTAGGTCCATAACTACTCGAGTAGATTGGGTATAATTTACTCGAGTAAAGAAACCTTGTACTCGAGTACTTAAGTGTATCTCTCGTGTAGCTAAGTCATGTACTCGAGTAGACTTAGTCATATACTCGAGTAGCATGTTTATATACTCGAGTAGATCACTCATTATACCCGAGTATTAAAGGCTTCACTCGTCAAAATTCTTCTAAGTCATGGACTCGAGTATAAACACTCATATACTCGAGTAAGTATACTCCAATATTCGAGTAGATAGAATCATACTCGAGTAGTTCATTATACCTACTCGAGTAGATCTTGTTTCACTCGTGTACTTTGAAATTTTCCTAACTCCAGAATTTTCTAAGTCCTTTACTCGAGTAGAACTTTCACGTACTCGAGTAGAACTTTCACGTACTCGAGTAGATCACTTCCTCTCGAGTAGTTTAGTTCAACTACTCGAGTAGCTGCTTGCTGACGTCTTCAGAATTTATTCTAAGTATTCCACTCGAGTAGATTCTTCAGGTACTCGAGTAGTTTATGTAATATACTCGAGTAGTCTTTCTTATACTCGAGTAGATCCTTCATGTACTCGAGTAAGTCACTATACATACTCGAGTAGTTCTATCTGCTTACTCGAGTAGTTGATTTCTACCTACTCGAGTAGCCTATCTTTATATACCCGAGTATGTTCTCCTTCATGTACTCGAGTAGTTATTCAACTACTCGAGTAGATCTTCTCTTACTCGTGTATATGACTGAACTTTCCTGAAATTTCGTCTAAGTCCTTTTCTGACCGAAATTTCAAATCATGCGACATGATTGGTCCACGTGTACATCATTATGACCGATATTCTCTCCTATATAAAGTCTTATCAGAAAATGACAAACCCTAAGTATTCTCCAAGCCTTCTTGTCATTTATTTTGAGAAAGTTTTCAACCGACTCCTCTATCTGTCTTTCACGGAACGGAAGCCGCCGCCGCCACCATCTTCCCCGACCACTGCTTCTAATTTCAGGGGACTCATTCTGAAGAAAGTTACAGATCGAGATCGACATCACTGTTCATCTTCTCTCTCTGATTCTATAAAAGCAAAGAAGATCCAAATCTGGGCCGAGATTCTCTTCACCGATTTCTGATAGTGCTGCAAAGTCCATAAGAAGAAGTTTTCTGGCCGTCTCATCAGATCTGATTGGATTTCTTGTTTGTATAATTTTTCCAAAACTTTATTAATCTTGTAGGAGAAAGTTTCTCCGAGAGGAGGAGTTTTTCACTCCGAGTTTGTAGGAAGTGTTATCTTCCGAGGTGTAGATCCCTTTGTTTGGATCGAGTTTGTAGGAACTTTGTTCCGAGGGTAGGATCGGTTTTTGATCCGAGATAGTGGTGTAGCCGAGTCTAGTTGATTGCTAGATCGGTGAGGGAAAGTGGATGTACCGAAGGTCGGGGAACCACTATAAATCTTATGTCGTCTGTGATATTGGTAGATAGTTCTGTGTTGTGCTCTAATTTTTTTTATTCCGCAAAAGACGCACAACTCACCTATTCACCCCCCTCTAGGTGATTTAGGTTGACAACCGTTTTCTTTCAAGTTTTTTGAGTTTGAACTGTCAATAACCAAACTGAACCGACCTAAAATTACCAAAATACCCTTGGTTGGGTCTGCCAACAGTCAAACTCCGCTGTTCTGAAGGGTTATATGCAGACCACCGAGGGTAAAAGCGTAAAATCACATTGGGCTAAAAAGGTGAACCACCTTCCAACTAAACCGGAGCTCGGCGAGAGAACCGTCTCATGGGCGGGAGCCCCTACCTATGGGGCTCGTCTCGCCTAGCGAGGCTCTCGCCTGAGCGGCTGTGCCCTATGCTGGGTCCGTCTCGCCTGGGAAGGCTCTTGCCTGAGCCGCTGGACCCTCTCTCTGGGTCCATCTCGCCTGGGAAGTCTCTCGCCTGAGCCGCTGGGCCCTCTCGTCCAGCGAGCTAGCCTTAACCCGACGAGTAGCCCTTTTCCTAGGACCCACTCGCCAGTGAGTAGGCTTATGCCAAAGAGTCCATCCTGCCTTACCTTCCCCTCTCTTCGAGCCCGATTTGATCCTATGAGCCTGAGGTTGCACATAAGACATATGTGGTACTGTTAAAATTAAATCAAAAAATACTTTCACCAATAAATTTATATATAACTTAATTCTGATTTTCCAGAGTGTAAACTTTTCAAGACTAAATACTGGAGGCCTAGTGGATGCAAATCCTTCAAAGTATTAGAAGATATTTTGAAAATATATTAAAATATACTAGTGTAACTGTTCAGATCTTTATAATCAAGGTGTTAACCTTTAGTTGATTAACTTACTATAGGTTAATCCTATCTTGATTAACCTCCTTCTGATACCAATTGAAAAGGAAAATAGTTGACAAAATGCTCAGAGTTTTCTCTAGGGGGGGGGTGTCACAACCTGCATTTTCACAACATTTAAGTTATATCAGAGCCAGAGAAAATACGCGCCGTGATGGCATGCCATGCAGGGGATAACTGCAGGCTCTCAAGCAAAACCCCAAACTCTATAGTTTATATGAAATCCGTAAGTTATTAGTAAAACCCAGTTTAAATTGGATGGCCGTATCCCTTTGCACATTGGATCAACTAGACCACGAGTAAAAGTATAGTTATGCGCTGCGGAAAAATACTTTTGGTTATGTTGATTAACATCCTACATGAGTATAAACATCCCCAAAGGACAACTCATGACATGCAAGACCCTAGATTTATTATAAGTATAGAAATAGTCTTTACGTTAGCTTGAAAATAGTATTTTAATTTTGAAAATATGAGATGTATGAGGTACAAGTAGTAATGCTTTTAAAGGTGAAAATACCTAACATGCAACCTAGCATAAAACATTCCCAGAGAGAAAGTAAAAACAACCACAAAAGGCAAAACTAGCAGCACAGTAGAGTATTCAGCAATTCAAAAGAAGACCACTAGTGGGCGTCAACAAACTGACACGAACCCACTTGTCAGTATGAGTGTCTGTACTTAAAAAGAAAACAATAAGGAACTAACTCTTAAGGTAGTGGAGACCTCTACAACACTGCTGTACTCAAGCAAACACCAAACCTAGCCACCCAATCGGCTACTGCTCAGAACCTGAGTCATTCAAAGAAAAATACAAATGATAAACAAAACTGTCAGAAAATAAGGAGTAGCAAGATTACTGTTCCCAAACCTGAATAGTTGTCAAAAGAAAACACAGCAAACTATCTAGAGATTTAAAATGAAGAATTAACTTATAAAGTTAAAAAGTAATGAAATTTGTACCAAGTGCGAACGAAATTATACTCCGAAAACAATCTGCGAGAAAAGGCAGAAGTAGCATAAGTTTAATCCATAGGAAACCAAAACGGGACAAAGGCTCAATAAACACATGAATCATTAACATCGTAACACAACCGAATCTGAGTCGTGACCTAACCGATCAAACCCAAACTAACAGATCCAAACATCTCAAAAATAGGACTGCAGTGGTGGCCATCTGGTCCAACACAACCCAACAGCCCAAAATGAGACCCAAACATGCCCGTGTGTAATGATTCACGAAACTAAGCCAACCAAACCAACCTCATATATCCAAATACCCATAAACCCAAACTCAATAAATTCAGCAGAAAACAGATAAGTCTAGCCTGGCAAGACTAAGCCTTAGTGATAGAAAATCTATATAAGTGTTTTGGAATTGAGTGAAGCTTACTCACTCAATGTCTATACTAAAGTTCTTTGATTTTGACTAAGTCCACAGATGGTGACGTCAGCAAAGTCAACATGTCAACAGAGTTCAAATAAAGTGTGGGAAAGCTATAGAGCACGACAAATACTGTCAGAGGTCTACAGTAGGTATTGTTCCGTTAAAGTAAGGAGCAACTGTCTGCTATAGGTGGTCCCCACTGCTTCTTGGAGCCGTTAATCGACGAAAGATAAAAGGGACAGCTTCTGGATGTTGAACTCAACTTTTAGGGTTTTATTCAAAAAGAAAAATAGTGGTTGGACTTCATCTTCCTAACGATTGCGGCCGAGAAAAATCTTGAAGTCGTCCAACAGAACAAAAAGTTCAGTTAGATGTAACATTCTCTTTTGCTACAACAATATCATAAATACTTTTGATAAAAAAAAGAGAGGAGAGTCTTCAGTCTTCTGCAGGTTCAGTTAGCTGTTTGAAGAACTCAAGACCTAGCAGATCTTTAATCATCTACAATAAGTGCAGAAATAATATTCTGAGTTACTTCCAGCAGAGGTAGCCTTTTATTAAAGAACATCTTCCTGCTTCTGTGAAGAGAGATAGAGTTGAGATAACTCAGCTTTAGTAGTTAACATAGAGAAATTTCTCTGTATCAAATTAATTAAAACCTCTGTATTTCTGTAGGATCCTTTGTGGATCTGAGGTAGGGCAAATTTGCCTGAGGTGTAGGAGAGTTATACTCTCTGAGAGTAGGATCCAGCTTGGATCTGAGGTAGGTGATCATTTGATCACTAAGCTGTTGTCCCTTTGGGCCTAAGGTAGGATAGTCATTCTCTCTGAGTTGTAGGGCACTTGTGTCTGAGATGTAGGATCCTTTGGATGTGAGGTAGGGCCTTTGTGCCTGAGCTGTAGGAGAGTCATTCTCTCTGAGGTAGGAGCAAGTTTGCTCCGAGGTAGGGCTGTCCTCCCAGACTGAGTGGTAGGGCCTTTGGCCTAAGATAAGTGATTAGTTGATCACTGTGTTGTAAGGCTTAGTGCCCAAGATGTAAGTATTGGAGGAGACTGATAGATCCTAAGGGATCAGAGGTGTAAGCACTTTGAGCTGAGTTTTGGAGAAGTGTATTGTCTAACTGAATGTTAAAAAGGTGGGAGGAGAGTGGACATACTCATAATCTGGGAAACCACTATATATTCTGTGTGTGCTTTTCTGTGTTGTTTCTTTATTACAGGTTCTTGAAAGCTAATAACTGTTAACAAACTAAGCACTTAAAGAATAAACTTAAAGAAAGTCACAAGATATTAACAAATCTATTCACCCCCTAGGTTGCAAGCTACCTTGAAAATAAAGACTTTAAAGTGGTATTAGAGGGAGGTTGCTCAAAAGGATTTAACAGTCTGAGTGATATCCAAGGGTAGCTACAGTTCTGTACTTATGGGTACTGGAGAGAACTATAAGGAGCTAGGTTCCATGAAACTCCCCATCTGCGGGAAGGAGAATTTTGGAATCTAGAAAGAGAGGGTCAGGCTGTTTATGGAAGCCTCTGACCCAAGAATCTTTGTGACAGCCAGAGAGTGACCATTCATCCCTTTGAAGATCTCAGTTCTGGATGACAATGTCCAGACACCCAAGACTTATTCAGAAATGTCCAAGGATGAGGTCATGTTGGCTGCCTTGGACAAGAGACCCCATAACATCATAGTCAGTGCTATTGATGATTTAACCTTTCAGAACTTGGTCCATTGACAGACCTCCAAAGAGATTTGGGATACCCTTGTGGTCTACATGGAGGGTATTGAAGAGGTAACAGATGATAGAAAATCCATGCTCAACCAGGAGTATGTTGCTTTCAGGCAATCCCTGAAGGTGAACATAAGTACTTGCTATGAAAGATTTTTCAGGATCATTAATGAACTGAGGAATTATGGGAGGGTCTTTAGTCTTTATGAAATAAATGACCAGTTCCTAAGATCCCTCACTAGAGACTGGGATACTAAGATTTATTCCATAAGAGAGGTGGACAAGCTTGCTGAGGCTCCTCCCCAAATAATGTTTGGAAAGCTGCTCTCCTATGAGATGCAACTAGCTGCCAGAAAAAAAGGAGGAGGCCACCAACAAATACCAAGCCAAGGAGAAGTCCTTGGCATTCAAGGCAGATAGCATCAGGAAGAGTAAGGAGAGGATTCCATCTCCTCCAAGAAGACCACCTGATTCAGAAAGTTCAGAGTTAGATGATTTAGAATGCAGCATGTCAGATGAGGACTTTGCTGCCTTCTACAGGAACTTTCAGATGCTGATGAAGCAAAAATAGTGGAAGAGCAGAACTTCCACCTCTTCTCATCATTGGAGGAATCATTCCAAGGCTGACAGTTATGATTCTAAATCTAGTAAATATAATTCTTCTAAAGTTGTCTGCTATTGTTACAGCAAAACAGGGCATGTGATAGCTAACTGCCCAATGAAGAGGAAGGAAGTTGTTGAGATGAAACAACACCAACACATGGGATTGAAGGAGAAGTCCTTAATTGCTAAGACAGGGAAGAGCTGGACAAACTCATCTTCATGTGAGTCTGAAGAAGAAGAAGCATATATTGGGTTGGTTGCTATTGCTACTGAACAAAAAGCCGTAACAGTAGATGAAGACTATCCTGCTGCTTAGATAGTTATCAGGGCCCCTCTATCACATTCGAACAGTGATTCAGAGGTGGATGAGGAAGATAAAGAAGATTCCTACAGCTGTTATGGGCTGATGGTAATGACATATGAGAAAACCAGCCAGGATAAGCCTTGTCAAAGTAAGGTAAAATCAATATCAAGCCCTTCTTCTGAGTCTGGATATGAGACTAGTCCCTGTACATAACCCTCTTCATCCAGTGGTGAAGATTATTCTGAATCAGAAGTAGATGTCAATCAATTGATTGATAGGTATGGTGAACTTTTGGATGCCTTCAAGAAGTACAAGAAGTTATCTAAAAAGCAAGCTGTGGAGATTGCCTCTCTACAGCTGGCTGCTTTCCAGCTGACTAAAACAACATATTTGTTGGATCAGAAGACAGGGAACTTGGCCAACTTAGGGTCATGAATCACATCTAGATAGGCTCCATCAAGTATAAGAATAGTCTCATCATGGATTTTGAATAGAGGCTAGGGAGGGAGAAAATAATAGTGGCTAGCTATTCTAAGCCGAGTACTGTGTTACCCTTGATAGATTCCTCCTCTCAGAAGGGTAAGAAGGGGTTGGGATTTAAGGTAAGAACAAGAGTTGCTCCTTCCAAAGGGAAAGGGTAAAGCTCTAGCTCCAACTCAGCCTCTTGCTTCCAAGCCTCCCATTTCTTTTAGGAAAGATCAATTCCCTTCAAACAGGTATGACAAAGAAAGCATCTTTGGTCGCTGGATGAATGGATGATCCACTAGTGTGAATAATAATGTTCACTACCATGGTGGAAGGTATAGCAGGGTGAGTGCCTTTAAGGCTTCCCATGAATAAATTCAATTGGCCCATCCTAGACTATTTATCTTTGGTGCTCTAGCCCCCACTCTCAAGAATGTGGTTGCAGTAAAGGTTCAGGTTCATTCAGCAAAGACTCAGACCAAGGGTCAGTCATCCTACAAGCCTAGTTTGATGTGTCTGATGTCATTAAGAGCATGCTTTCTGAAAAGAAACTTGCTGCAGCTGGCACTTAGAGCAGACCAAACAAGCCTGCTAGAAGACTTACCTTCAGTCAAATCCTTGCTGAAATGAATCTGAAGAAGGTTGTTGCTCCTCTTTCTACTGTTCATCCAGCAGTCAACCAAACTACTAGGCCAGCATAGAAAAGAAGATACAATATTCATGAATGTTGGTGCCATGGCAAAGTGGGCCACTTTGCTGTAGATTGCTTGCACAATCCAAGTGTGCCAAGAGTATTAACCCCTCAGTACACAACACGTACAAGATTCCAAAGTCACCTACCTCATCAGCTGCGGACTCAATGTGGCAGTCCACCCAGCTCTTTGAAGCCCCGACAGTTCCAAGTTCAGCTGCGGACTCGGTTCTTTAGTTCGCCGAGTTAGTCCTAATCCAGGAGCGGCTCAGGATCTTCTTCTGGCAGACATAGTGCTCAGTTCGCCCATGCTGTAACATCCCATTTCCGACTAGACCCCCAAGAGTGGTTTTGATCATGTCAAAACCCTAGGAAGCCCAAGGGACCAAGTGAAGAAGGCCAAGGTGAAAATCACCTTGGTCTGCCTATAGCTCAGCCTTATATCAACAAGGGGAGATCTGAACCGTCAGATCCTATAGGAAGAAATAAACAGCCACACAAATTCCCTGAAAACAACTCTTTCGGGTCTGACACGCCCGTGACAACCTAGACACGCCCGTGTCGCCAGGCATATCGTCGGCCCAACGATCATCGAGCTCAGATCGACGATCGTCGAGTTCATTTCGGAGAATAGGGGGAACACGCCCCAGACACACCCGTGTCACCAGGCGTGTCGTCAGCCCGACAATCGTCGAGCTCATTTAGTCGAGCTCAGCTCGATGATCGTTGATTTCATTTGGCAGAATAGGGGGGAACACGCCCCCGACACGCCCATGTCGCCAGGCATGTCGTCAGCCCGACGATCGTCGAGCTCATTTCGTCGAGCTCAGATCGACGATCGTCGAGTTCAGTTCGTAGAACAGGGGGGAACATGCCCCCGACACGCCCGTGTCGCCAGGTGTGTCGTCAGCCTGATAATAGTCGAGCTCAGATCGATGATCGTCGAGTTCACTTCATTGAACAGAAGGGGACACGCCCACCCGACATGCCCGTGTCGGATGATACACGACCGTGTCACAGCCGTGTCACTAGGCGTGATAAGGCGGTTCTGGGCAAAATTGCCGTGAGTAGGAGCGAGAAATGAGGAAGGAGAGGGAAGGAAACGGTTCGCCAAAAGCCACATTTAATGGCTGAATTCAATTTCCCAGATAAGGGGAGAAGTTTCCAGGCGTTTCCCCTGGCCATCAGACCCAATTCAGCCCCCCCTCCTCCATGGCCGAGCCTAGCCATTAATGGTTTTGAAGGACATTAATGGTCCAACCCCTCCTCTACCCATCTGAAGCTTTAAACACCACCATTGAGTTGAGAGGAGGCTTTCCCAATCCTTACTCGAAGAAACCGAGCCTCCCCACCTTGCTGTTGCAGAAGCCGAGCGACACAACTTTCAGAAATGTCTTCCCGGTGATCTTCCCGACTTCAGGCCGCCGGCAAGGTCCAATCTTTCTCCTCTCAATGCGTGTTAGATCTAAACTTGTTTAGGTTGAGAAGTCAGGCTCAAACGAGCCGGATCGGAGAGAAAAGTTCCTTGAAATTCCATGAAAAATGGTGGAGATAGTTCGCCAGAAACCGCCATATCTGGCGGCATGGTTGCCGCCAAACTCTAGCCACCACCTCAATGGAGGTGGTGGTGGCCAGCCAGGGAGGTGGTCGGGGTGGCCGGAAAGTCGGCTGGAAGAGGCTCCAGGTCGGGCCCATCTTGGCCCTTGGCTGGAGGTTGAGGATGAACGGATGCCATCGGTTTTGATCAAGGCGATTCAAATGATATTAATGTTTTTGATTTTTCTGGAGATTATTAGCAGTAGATATTTTTAATTATTAAAAATACTTAGATGACTCTACTGAAAAAGTGGTCAACATAGAAAATGTAACCCTTATTGTCTAGTGTAATTTAAAAGTGATTTCACTCAATTTAGAGTCTTGGTTAGACCACAACACTCGTTTTGGTGCAACCTATACATAGGCATGACCAGACATTAGAATTAGTTCCCACACCAAACTACTCATCCAAATGCTTTGAAATTTTGAACATAGGCTCCTCATAGCATTCCCCGTAGACTGTCCAAAAATAAGAATTTTTGGAAAAACTGTTCTATAGTTTTTTGTGAAAATTTAATAAACAAATTATAAATTATTTAGGTGTCATAAACACCTCAAAATCCCCCCAAATTTGGGTGGGTGGTCTTAGAGAGCATGCTAGGGCTCTGGTAAAATGTTCATCTCATTTGGAAATGTTTTGGTTAGGTATTGATCCAACCCTAGGTTGATCCTTATAGGGTTAATTAGGTCAAAGCACCCCCTTTCAGTTTTGAGTGGTCAAATCACCTCAACAAAGGCTGATAATTTGTCCACTGACTTTATACGGCATGTAACACCCTCCAATGGAATTTGGGATGGTTAAGAGCAGGGTAGCCCTAAAACCCTAGGGTAGGTCCCTTAATGGGGATTTTTAGTGTTTTGAGGTCATGGGGTCAAATTACCTTGGAATGACTTAGAGATTGGTGGAGAGGTCTATAGGGTTGGTATAGTCCTCTGGTTAAAAGTTTAGGGAATTTGGAAGTCTTAAACCACCTCAAAACCCTAATCCTAGTTTAGGGCACCAAACTTAATTTGGAGTATTAGGCTATCAAATCACTTTAAAATCACTTGAAATTTGTCTAGAGTACTGTTTAAAGTTTGTGAAAGCTCTGGAGATTTTTGTTATGAATTTAGGATTATCATTTTGGATACTTTATTAACAATTTAGTAATTTGCAATATTTGTTTAGAAATTTATTATGAAGAAACTACTTGCTGGAAATTGATGAACTTTAGCCAGGGGACTCCTTATTTTGTTTTAAAGCTCTGTGAATATTTATGGGATTTTTGGAGGAATATTTCTAAGGGTTGCTTCATTAAGTATTGTTTCCCATGAAGACATAATTTAATTTATTTTAGAGTCTAGTAAGCCTCTAAAATTATGATTTTTGTACAATAATCTTTGCTGAACCATATTAAGATTCTTTAATTTTTACATAATTTTCTGATGAGTAATTTTGGTACTTCCTTCTTTACATATGATTAAGAGAATTATTTTGGATAGATTAATTAGAGGTCAAATATTCTCTGAAAAATTTATGGAAATTAATATCTAGTCACATATCTCTGTTATTTAGTGTTAAAAACTTTTGGGTGACCATTACTTGAGTAGATCATATAGTTCATGTTCAAAATTTCCCATGGCCAAACATTTGGGAAAATTCAATAAATATCAAATTAATTAAAAAATTATGATTCTCTGATTTTATACTAAACTTGTTATGATATACCTCTGGTAAATTTTATAGGAGATTTGGAAGACAATCCGGATTACCTCCTTTATACATCTCATATAGTATAGGGTGGTCTGCATATAGTAACTGCGGAAACTGAACTAGAGTGAGTAATGAATTTGAAGAGTTGAATCCTTAGTAGGTTGCTAGTTTGGGTAAATAAATGAGAGATCTGATCAAGGGTAGAAATCAATAATATTAAGTGTCTTGCGAAAGGGAGCTTTGGGCATAATCCCATCTTAGTTCCTAGTGCCTTCGAGAGCCCTTCACGGGGAATACCTTGGGCAGTCCTGGGCTAACGTAGACCTTAGGAATAACTTGGGCAAGAGCAACCCTAATAATAGTTTCACCTTACACTCACACCTGTACATGTAGGGAGATGAATTGGTAGAGAAAGGATAGCGTAGGCCCATGGCCTAAGGGCCTATTGGTAGAGTTAAATGGACTCGGTATTGATTTGGAAGTCCGGGGAGCTGGATGCTCGGGGTCTTGGAAAAAAAGGGGGACTTGATTAGTCCAGGGAGCCGTGGGCTCGGGAACATGGTGAACTAGTAGGCTCGGTAGTCTAAAGAGCTGGAGGCTCGGTACTATAATTAGATACAAACTATCATGGTTGCATGTCATAACAGTGGTGGGTGTAACACCTCCCCTGTAATGAACGTATAATATGGGTCCGGCCGGGGCCCCACAACATACAGACGCCACAGCTTTAGTATTAAAGTTGATATAGCTACCCACACTCAAAACTCTTTGCACAACACAGCGGAAATAGAACAGGACTAGAAGTTATCCACTACTAAAGAGTAAAACAAATGGCCTTAAGGCCTTACATCAAATGTACAAAAGAGAATAATACATCAATCATGAATGTGCTCAGCACTCCTAGTATACCTCGGCATGCAAGTCGGATAACAAGAGTCTCAAACATAACAACTCATAAGTAGGGCTATAAAAAGAGAAAAATACTTCATGTGGCTTAGGCCTTTCTGGCCGGCGAGCTAGCTCCTGCATGCGATCCTTGCCCTGAAAATTTATTAGTAACGTGGGTCAGCAAAGGCTGACCTCAAACTGTGCAACAACACATCTCCTCCCGCCGGCCTACCAGGGTCCAGACCCGGGCCCACCACTGGTAGTCAGCCTTTCACATTCAAGCCTGCAGGCCATGCACCCCAACCCCTCTCCAGCACACCGGCGGGTTGTTGGTGGCCGCAGCCTCCCTTTGATGAGGTAAACTCGATAGTCAAGCCCGCACTACGGGGACTTCCCAGGAGGTCACCCATCCCAGTACTACTCCAGCCCGAGCACGCTTAACTATGGAGTAGTACTGGGCTGGAGTAGTACTGGGATGGGTGACCTCCTGGGAAGTCCCCGTAGTGCGGGCTTGACTATCGAGTTTACCTCATCAAAGGGAGGTTGCGGCCACCAACAACCCGCCGGTGGGCTGGAGAGGGGTTGGGGTGCATGACCTGCAGGCTTGAATGTGAAAGGCTGACTACCAGTGGTGGGCCCGGGTCTGGACCCTGGTAGGCTGGCGGTTCCAGCTGGGTCCCATGTTGATGGGCCTGGACCGTTACACCGGCCGCCCCTAACGGACCCCGGGGTACCCCTCCAACCTGCAAGTTAGCACTTCGTAGGCAATAATCATAAGCAAGAAAAGCAACTATGGAAAACAGGCTTGGATGTCACATACATCATACATGTTCTCTACTGGTTGAGCATAATATAAAAAGGGCCTACTTATGCAATCATGTATGCAATAACCCGGGTTTCACCCAAGGAACCCTAACTCGTATGCATCTAGCACATCAACACATCATATGGGTTCTCATTGATTCCCCATTGGCATAAAGCCGCAAACAAAGGGGTCACCATTTCCCCCAACGACTCACAGGCCGCCTCATGGAATTCTTGTCAAGGCCCCACCCGCTCAAGGTCTCAAACCCCGGGCTTGCCTACAAGCTCTGACGTCTCATGTCAGGATTCCAACAAACACAAAACTGACCGATTCTAAGAAGCCTTGCCGGACCCCACCCGCTCATGGCCTCATTGCCCGGGTTTGTCCCCATGCTTTGCATTCTCGTCAGTCACACAAAAGGGGACTAGTCTCGCCGGGACACTCACCACACATGACGTGAACGTCACGGGATAGCCAGCCGACCACGGAGACCTAGCCATGCCTTGGAACAACATAAACCAAGACAAATCCACCCTAGTCCCTCATTTGTACTGCAACATTTCCGCGCACCAAGGAAAACATCTCCAACTCGCGCGGAGCTAACCTTGTCCACCAAGGAAAAACATCTACCGCCGCGAGGAGCTAACCTTGTCCGGTTCCGACTACACGTACTCACTTGAGAAAAAGGGGAAAACATCACCACAACACAAACGGCATCTTGCCGCAACGGAATCTCTACGAATCCTTAGCGTTTTTATGCAACATTACTGAGTCGGACTAACGGTCGCGACAACGGCTTCACCCACCATGCCTAATCCACTAACGGAGCGGATCTCTAATGAAAAAATATGCCGGGGACGGACTCAATCAACCCGGAGGTTCCTCTTGAACCTTGGCAAACCAAAACCCCTCTCATTTGAGAGTTTGGTGCCCAAAAACTAGAAAGAAAGAAAAATAAATGATGCTAAGACATACATCCTAAGACCGAGAGGAGAGGTGTCGTTACCTTCCGACTCCTCTTCCTTGCCATGGCAAAATGGCCGGATTGAAATCTTCGCAACGATCTAAGCTTCACGGATCCGGACTCGGCTCGCGATTTGGAGCACCGAAACTCCTCCTACAGCCCAAACTCTCCTTCTCCTTCTTCCTTGTTCTCACTTCTCTCTAGATCTTTAGTAAGAGAAAGCTTGGAGAAGAATGAGGGTTTTCAACCCTATTCTCGGACTTAACTCCCCAAGAACAGTCCTGAACCGTCAGATCCTAAAATCTGGGAAAGAAAGGCCACGATCCGCCTGGAAAATAAAAGACCTGGGCCGAACACGGCCTGGCACACGCCCGTGTCCAGGGCCGTGTGCCCCATTCGCCGTCTCAAATCGACGCGCCTGGAACAGCACACGGGCATCCGACACGCCCGTGTTCGATCCGACACGCCCGTGTCCCCAGTGACACGGCCGTGTGGCCAGCCGTGTGCCTCTATCGTCACGGCCCCGAAACCAACCCGAGAGGTGACACGGCCGGGGACACGCCTGTGTCCCAAGCCGTGTGCCAAGTCTCGGCACCCGTCGACAGGCTTTGTGTCGACACCGCGGAAAAACGTCGAGCGAAGATCGTCGACCAAGCCGGACACGCCCTGTGACACGCCCGTGTCACAGGCCGTGTACCCCAGTCTCGACACACGTCGAGCAAAAAGTGTCGACACTTGGGCCGAGTGTCGACACGGCCTCGACACGCCCTGCGACACGCCCGTGTCGCAGGCCGTGTGACCTACTCTCGACACATTGTTGAGCGAAAGTGTCGACACTTGGGCCGAGTGTCGACACGGCCTCGACATGCCCTGCGACACGCCCGTATCGCAGGCCGTGTGCCCTACTCTCGACACATTGTCGAGCGAAAGTGTCGACACTTTGGCCGAGTGTCGACACGACCTCGACACGCCCTGCGACACGCCCGTGTCGCAGGCCGTGTGCCTCCTGCCAGAAACCCAAAAAATTTACAGAACTGCAGACTGACCCTCTTGCAAAATTGGGGTGTTACAACTCTCCCCCACTTAACAGAATTTCGTCCCGAAATTTCAGATCAAAAGGGTACAAAACTTAAATTATACCTGACATGAAGAGTTCCGGATAATCTTCTAGCATGGCCTGTTCTCGCTCCCAAGAGAACTCCTCACGACCGCAGTTGTCCCAACGAACTTTCACAAGTTTAACTTCTTTACTCCGCAATTGCCGAGTATCCGAATCCTCTATAGAAATTGGGAGGACTCGCGTCCTCAAGTCTTCCTCAATCGGCACCGATGCCGGCTCAATCACCACGCTAGCCTCCACCAAGGCTTTCCTCAAAACGGAGACGTGAAATACATCATGCATCCCACTCAGCTCCGCGGACAACGCCAACCGATAAGCTGCTTCTCCCACCCGTTCAATAACTTCAAAAGGGCCCAAAAACCTTGGACTCAACTTCTTGAGTCGGCGAATCTGTGAGACGCCTTTGAACGGTTTGATCTTCAAATAGACCCAATCACCTACCGCAAATTCCAACTTTCGGTGACGAGCATTAAAGTATTTTGCTTGTCGCTCTTGCGCCACCTTCATACGCTCTTGAATGGTCCGTACCAACTCACAAGCATCCACTACCACCTCTTTTCCCAAAATTTTGGTGTCTCCCGCCTCTGCCCAAGACATTGGTGTTCGACACCGCCTCCCATACAAGGCTTCGTATGGCGCTATTTTTATACTCGCTTGAAAACCGTTGTTGTACGCGAATTCCACCATGAAGAGGTGATCCTCCCACTTTTTGCCGAAGTCAAGAACACATATTCTCAGCATATCCTCCATGGTACGGTTCGTTCTCTCCGTTTGCCCATCAGTTTGAGGATGGAACGCCGTACTGAACTTTAGCTTCGTGCCCAAGCTCTTCTGAACCAATCTCCAGTCCTTGGACGTAAACCGTCCATCTCGATCACTGACTATGCTCTTAGGAATTCCATGCAGTCGCACAATGTTGCGAACATACAACTCCACCAGCTTCTCCACGCTGTCCTCTTTCCGGTTTGGGATAAAGTGAGCCACCTTGGTTAGGCGATCTACGATCACCCAAATAGCATCATTACCCTGCTGCGATCTAGGCAAACCATGCACAAAGTCCATGGAGATGTCATCAAATTTCCATTCAGGGATTGGAAGGGGCTTCAGGAACCCGCCGGCTTCTGGCATTCGGCCTTCACCAAGGCACAAGTTTGGCAACGATTCACGTACAAAGCTACGTCCCGCTTCAGCCCCGGCCACCAAAAGGATTTCTTCATATCCAAGTACATCTTTGTACTGCCCGGGTGAATGGAGTACTTTGTGAAGTGAGCCTCAAACATCAACTCCTCACGGAGTTTGCCGAACTGCGGTATACAAATCTTTTCGTCCTTCCTCAGAATCCCATCGATCATCTCCCAGGCGCTGCTCTCGCCCGTTTGAGCCTCCAACACAAAAGGTTGAAACTCCACATCCAACCGAGTCGCTTCCCGAATGCGATCGGACAAGTCGTTCTGCACCTCAATCTAGTTCAACCGAGCCTCGCTGGACTCGCCTCTTGCAACACATTGCAAACCAAGGGACTCCCATTCCCGCACCAACCGATCATCATGAGCTTCGATCCAATTCCCTTGTCCCGAGTACTTCCTACTCAAGGCATCTGCCACCACATTGGCTTTACCTGGCGTATACTGAATTGCCACTTCATAGTCTCCAAGAAACTCAACCCACCTGCGTTGTCTCATGTTCAAGTCCTTTTGATCCAAGAGATACTTCAAGCTTTTGTGATCCGTGAAGATCTCCACCTTTGCACCATAAACATAATGCCGCCATATTTTCAACGCAAAAATTACCGCCGCCAACTCCAAGTCGTGGACGGGGTAATTCCTCTCATGAGGCTTCAACTGTCTAGACCCAAAAGCTATCACCTTCCCATGTTGCACCAAAACGCAACCCAAGCCGCATCCCGATGCGTCACTGAAAATCTGAAATCCCTCGGTCCCTTGCGGTAGACTTAGGATTGGAGCCGCCATTAGTCTCTCCTTCAGTGCCTCAAATGCTTGACTACATGCTTGAGTCCACACAAACTTATGATCTTTACGTGTGAGTGAGGTGAGGGGTAGAGCTATCCGCGAAAAATTCTCCACGAACCTTCTGTAATACCCGGCTAGCCCAAGAAAACTTCGGACCTCCGCCACGGTCCTCAAGACCGGCCAATCTCTAATGGCTTCAACTTTTGTTGGGTCCACTGCCACCCCTTTCCCGCTAATCACGTGACCCAAAAATGCCACCTTCTCCAACCAGAACTCGCATTTGGAGAATTTTGCATACAACTCATCTCCCTCAACACTTGCAGAACCATTCTCAAGTGGGTCTCATGCTCCACTTGCGATTTGGAATACACCAAAATGTCGTCAATGAAGACAACCACAAAAGAATCCAAGTATTCCCGAAATACCCGATTCATAAGATCCATGAACACAGATGGTGCGTTCGTCAGCCCGAACGACATCACCGTAAACTCAAAGTGTCCATACCTTGTACCAAAGGCAGTCTTGGGTATGTCCTCATCCCGAATTCGCAACTGATAATAACCTGACTTCAAGTCCAATTTTGAATACACCACTGACCCTACCAATTGGTCAAACAAGTCATCTATCCGAGGAATCAGATATTTATTCTTGACGGTCAATTTATTCAGCTCTCGGTAGTCAATGTATAGCCGCATGCTACCGTCTTTCTTCTTTACAAACAACACCGGCGCACTCCACGGTGAAGAACTGGGTCTAATATACCCTTGCTCCAACAATTCCTCAAACTGTACTTTAAGTTCAGCCAACTCCTTTGGTGCCATCCTAAACGGAGGAGGTGACACCGGCCTAGCCTCTGGCACTAACTCGATCGAGAAATCGATCTCCCTCCGAGGAGGCGCTCCAGGAAGTTCTTCCGGAAACACATCCTTGAACTCTGCCACTACGGGCACTTCATCAATAGATAGCTGGGAGAGACGAACCTCCAATAATGCTACAAGCGCTACACCACCCTGGTTAACCGCCCGCACCAACTGCATGGCCAAAATCAGGGAACAGGCCACTCCACAAAGGCCCTCAAATTTGACTTCTGCCTGCCCTTTTCTCCTTAAGGTCACCACCTTAGAAAGGCAATCAATACTGGCGCGCTGCTCTGCGAGCCAGTCCATGCCCAAGATGACATCGAACTCCACCAATGGCAAAATCGTCGCTACCAAAACAAAGTCAACTCCGTCTAGCTCCCAACAGATGTGCCCTTTGACCCCGGTGGTCATGGATGACCCATTGGGCATACGCACTTTCAACTCCGCGTCCGCCGAGAAAGACTCAACTCCTATTCTCCGGATGAAGCTCTCCGCAAGAAAGGAGTGCGATGCTCCCGTATCAAACAATACCCTAGTGGGGTATCCGGAAACTAACACGAAGCCTACAACATTGACATCACACAAAAGTCTAAAAGGATGAAACACAAAATTTAAACTTAAATTTTCTTCATACATGTCACCACATCAGTCTGGCGGATCGCTTCCTGCTGTCCAAGGTTGTAGGCCCTTGGTTGCACCGGTTGGAACTGAGAAATACTCGACTCCGCCATCTTTCCTTTCTCTGCAGCACTGGGGACGGAGCGCACAGTCTGCTCCTGCTTTGCCTCTTGCCCCGCTCCTCCTTGGGGACAAACACGAGCTATGTACCCCACCTTACCGCAGTTGTAGCACGTCGGCGGTCCCCTAGAATGAGAACCCCCAGGCGTCCAATTGCTCTTCTCACCAGATCTGGAAGTGTGAGGCTTCTTTCTCCACCTACTCCCTTCAGACTTTCCATGAGATTGGGAAGGCTTCCCTTCCCCTTGCTTGGGAGTAAAACCCTTACGGCGTTGGGTTCGCTCCAAATCACTTTCCAAAATCCTGGCAGCCTCAACTAGTTCATTGAATCCGGCTCTCTTCATAGAGATGAGAGGTTGTCTCAAATTCTCCCTCAGACCCTGGTAGAAGAGGTTATCCCTCTCTACGTCATCTGCCATAGTCGTTCCCGCATAACGACCCAACCGGGTGAACTCCTGCACGTACTCATCTACTGTCTTGTCTCGCTGCATTAAATGCAGAAACTGCCTCTGAAGGCCAAACGTGTAGAAACTGGAATATACCTCTTTAGGAAAGCATCCCCAAACTCTTCCACCGACGGAGTGCGTCCCGGGAACTGGCGGCCGCTATGGCTCACCCACCATAACTTGGCATCTCCTTCCAACATGAAAGCCGCATACTCAGCTTTCTTTTCCTCTGGCGTCTCTGCCGCCCTTAGAAGCTCTTGAATGCGAACCCACCAGTCCTCCGCATCCGTTGGGGTACCCATTCCCTTGAATGACGGGGGATGGAAACTCAGGAAGTACTTCATGTGTCGGTCTCCATGTCCGACCACCGCCCTTTCCGCCAAAGGCTCCACTCGCCTGGCCTCTCTGCCTGGCACGGCAGTCGCCGTGTCTAGTGTGGCAGGGGTTGCCACCTGAGCTGCTACTGCAGCCTGAGCTGCCACCATCGCTTCTGCAAGCATGCGACAGAAGTCGGCCGGGTTTACGCCCGTGCCCAAAAGACCTGGAGCAGTAGCACTGCTCGCCGAAAGCTCTTCTCTTGCTCTCGACATTCCCGTCTCGTTGCTTGCACTCTTCAAGAAACAAGAAACAAGGATTCAGTCTCAAATCTCAAGTCTTAAACATAAAGACACTCATGGTCCCGCGTTACTCTTATGTGGATAACTTCTCTACGCTTTGACCTTGAATCTAACCTCGCTTTGATACCCAAGTGTAACACCTCCCCTGTAATGAACGTATAATATGGGTCCGGCCGGGGCCCCACAACATACAGACGCCACAACTTTAGTATTAAAGTTGATATAGCTACCCACACTCAAAACTCTTTGCACAACACAGCGGAAACAGAACAGGACTAGAAGTTATCCACCACTAAAGAGTAAAACAAATGGCCTTAAGGCCTTACATCAAATGTCCAAAAGAGAATAATACATCAATCATGAATGTGCTCAGCACTCCTAGTCTACCTCGGCATGCAAGCCGGACAACAAGAGTCTCAAACATAACAACTCATAAGTAGGGCTACAAAAAGAGAAAAACACTTCATGAGACTTAGGCCTTTCTGGCCGGCGAGCTAGCTCCTGCATGCGATCCTTGCCCTGAAAATTTATTAGTAACGTGGGTCAGCAAAGGCTGACCTCAAACTGTGCAACAACACATCTCCTCCCGGCCGCCCCTAACGGACCCCGGGGTACCCCTCCAACCTGCAAGTTAGCACTTCGTAGGCAATAATCATAAGCAAGAAAAGCAACTATGGAAAACAGGCTTGGATGTCACATACATCATACATGTTCTCTACTGGTTGAGCATAATATAAAAAGGGCCTACTTATGCAATCATGTATGCAATAACCCGGGTTTCACCCAAGGCACCCTAACTCGTATGCATCTAGCACATCAACACATCATATGGGTTCTCATTGATTCCCCATTGGCATAAAGCCGCAAACAAAGGGGTCACCATTTCCCCCAACGGCTCACAGGCCGCCTCATGGAATTCTTGTCAAGGCCCCACCCGCTCGAGGTCTCAAACCCCGGGCTTGCCTACAAGCTCTGACGTCTCATGTCAGGATTCCAACAAACACAAAACTGACCGATTCTAAGAAGCCTTGCCGGACCCCACCCGCTCATGTCCTCATTGCCCGGGTTTGTCCCCATGCTTGGCATTCTCGTAAGTCACACAGAAGGAGACTAGTCTCGCCGGGACACTCTCCACACATGACGTGAACGTCACGGGATAGCCAGCCGACCACGGAGACCTAGCCACGCCTTGGCACAACATAAACCAAGACAAATCCACCCTAGTCCCTCATTTGTACTGCAGCATTTCCGCGCACCAAGGAAAACATCTCCAACTCGCGCGGAGCTAACCTTGTACACCAAGGAAAAACATCTACCGCCGCGAGGAGCTAACCTTGTCCGGTTCCGACTACACGTACTCACTTGAGAAAAAGGGGAAAACATCACCACAACACAAACGCCATCTTGCCGCAACGGAATCTCTACGAATCCTTAGCGTTTTTATGCAACATCACCGAGTCGGACTAACAGTCGCGACAACGGCTTCACCCACCATGCCTAATCCACTAATGGAGCGGATCTCTAATGCAAAAATATGCCGGGGACGGACTCAATCAACCCGGAGGTTCCTCTTGAACCTTGCCAAACCAAAACCCCTCTCATTTGAGAGTTTGGTGCCCAAAAACTAGAAAGAAAGAAAAATAAATGATGCTAAGACATGCATCCTAAGACCGAGAGGAGAGGTGTCGTTACCTTCCGACTCCTCTTCCTTGCCATGGCAAAATGGCCAGATGGAAATCTTCGCAATGATCTAAGCTTCACGGATCCGGACTCGGCTCGCGATTTGGAGCACCGAAACTCCTCCTACACCCCAAACTCTTCTTCTCCTTCCTTGTTCTCACTTCTCTCTAGATCTTTAGTAAGAGAAAGCTTGGAGAAGAATGAGGGTTTTCAACCCTATTCTCGGACTTAACTCCCCAAGAACAGTCCTGAACCGTCAGATCCTAAAATCTGGGAAAGAAAGGCCACGATCCGCCTGGAAAATAAAAGACCTGGGCCGAACACGGCCTGGCACACGCCCGTGTCGAGGGCCGTGTGCCCCATTCGCCGTCTCAAATCGACGCGCCTGGAACAGCACACGGGCATCCGACACGCCCGTGTTCAATCCGACACGCCCGTGTACCCAGTGACACGGCCGAGTGGCCAGCCGTGTGCCTCCATCGTCACGGCCCCGAAACCAACCCGAGAGGTGACATGGCCGGGGACACGCCCGTGTCCCAAGCCGTGTGACAAGTCTCGGCACCCGTCGATAGGCTTTGTGTCGACACCGCGGAAAAACGTCGAGCGAAGATCGTCGACCAAGCCAGACACGCCCTGTGACACGCCCGTGTCACAGGCCGTGTACCCCAGTCTCGACACACGTCGAGCGAAAAGTGTCGACACTTGGGCCGAGTGTCGATACGGCCTCGACACACCCTGCGACACGCCCGTGTTGCAGGCCGTGTGCCCTACTCTCGACACATTGTCGAGCGAAAGTGTCGACACTTGGGCCGTGTGTCGACACGGCCTCGACACGCCCTGCGACACGCCCGTGTCGCAGGCCGTGTGCCCTACTCTCGACACATTGTCGAGCGAAAGTGTTGATACTTTGGCCGAGTGTCGACACGGCCTAGACACGCCCTGCGACACGCCCGTGTCGCAGGCCGTGTGCCTCCTGCCAGAAACCCAAAAAATTTCCAGAACTGCAGACTGACCCTCTTGCAAAACTGGGGTGTTACAGTGGGTCCTCGGTATTGGACGATCGATCACACCGTCGTCGGTACGTTGACTCGGGAGAATAGCTGGTTTGCAAGTGAAAGTCCACCTAGTGTCAACTATCTTCACCTATGGGGGGGGGGGGAATAGGTGACGTGCAGCGTTTTTTGCGGAATTTAAATTGTACCTGCACACGAAAATAAAACAACACAGCACAAAAGAGTACACAAGCTATTTATAGTGGTTCCCCGATTTGGGTACATCCACTTCCCCCCTTCGACCTATCTCCCAACAAGGGACGACTCGGTCACTTCTCCAACAGGATTGAAATCTAATCCTTGCACTATCGGAAGGAGCCCTTCCACACGTAGGAGTCAACACTCCCACAACACGGGTTGCACCCAACCCTTACAACTAGGAACCTACGTTCCTTTACAACAAAAGTAAAACTAGAATGTACAAGAGATACAAACTACGTTTGGAGACTAAGGTGTCCCTCTTCGTTGACGACGTGTTCTTGAAGTCCACGAAGAGTCCACAACCCTAGAACTCTCTTGGAGAGAATCTCCCCGGAACCGGCGGCGGCAAGATGGGCGGCGGCTAGGTTCACAGGATCGGCGTCGACAACGATGTGCGGCTGCTGTACTCTGGAGATCCAAACTTCGTAGCGAAGCTAGATAGGTCTACCAACGGTCACACTAGGATCAATCGTCTCGATCGATTCAGATGGGGAAGATTTTCCCGATCAACAAATCAAGAGATAAGAGATCTCCGGTTAGACACGTGAGACTCTAAGCTTGGCTAAGCTTCTATCGCCGGGAGATCTGGAGGAAACCACGATCAAACGACCGACGATCGACTTGCACGAGCGGCGACGGCGGCAGAGCTATTTCGCGATTCTAGGTCAAGGTCGGCTGCTCGTTTTTCGTCTTTTTCTCTGTATCTGCTTACTGTTCAAAAATATCTGTATATATATATATACACAAGTAAACACCTTAATGACCGTTGTGGGTCCCACAAGTAGAAACCCTAAACCCGGTTCAAAATAGTGCCAGCGGCAGAATCCGGTCCAACTTTATCCCAAAAATTGCCCAAGTAAAAATCGGCGAGAATCACCTGTGATTCTCGTCGAATCGTCGAGAATCAAGGGTGATTCTCGACGATTCGGCGAGAATCACAAAGTGATTCTCGACGATTCGTCGAGAATCACAAAGTGATTCTCGTCGAATTTGACTTGAATGCACTCTGATTTAGCCGGCGAGAATCAGCCAGTGATTCTCGCCGAATCGGCGAGAATCACTTGGTGATTCTCGTCGATTCTAACTTAGATGATTTTTCATCTTACGCCTCTGAGCTGCTCTTTGACTCATCCTTGCTCCTTGTCTGCTCTTGCATAAACACAACCCTGTACTTGAAAGTAAGTGCACTCCAATAGAGAGAGTACACGTAGGCCAACACACTGATCTACTCAACGAGGGATTACGTCGTGCAGACCCGTGTATATTGACCTACTGCACCCTGACATTGGTGTGCACTTAGCGTGGAATAACTGCAAGCACAACTTGAAATATTTTGTCAAAACATTGCCTATTTACCTTAGCTTGTTCAGGGGCTTCTTCAAATCAGGTACGTTGTGGATACAATACCCAACAATCTCCCCCTATTTGAAGAAGCCTAAACCCTACAAGCTAAGGTGAATAAAGCGTATGGGAATGAACCTTGAAATTTATCTGAGAGAGATATTCATTACCAATACCAATTTCTTGAGAGCAAACTTGGAGCCACCTTAGCCTTAGACGAGAGGGTACTCTCCCCCTTTTCGGCTTCTACAAATCTGGGTTTGTTGCATTTGACCCCGTGCTCCCCCTCAGTTCTTGCACCTGTGCTCTCACTTGAGTTCCTGGCAGAGGCTCCCCCTAGAGGCATGATCCTGGAGCTTCTGTAGTCTTCATTCCTCATAGTTTAGCATCCCCAATTCAGTTTTGAAAAGACTGAACTTGGCCTCGTCTAAGGGATTTGTGAATATATCTGCAATCTGCTTGTCCGTGGGGACATAACAGAGAGAGATGTCCTTGTTCTCCACGTGCTCCCGAATGAAGTGGTATCGCACTTCAATATGCTTCGTTCTGCTGCGCGATACCGGATTGTTGGTAATTGCAATTGCACTGGAGGAGTCGCAGTACATTGGAACTTCCTTGAACTGAAGGTCGTAGTCGACTAACTGGTTTCTGATCCATAGGAGTTGTGCGCAACAGCTGCCTGCCGAGATGTACTCAGACTCTGCTGTAGAGGTTGCAACACAATTCTATTTCTTGCTATTCCATGAAATAAGCCTTCGTCCGAGGAATTGACACGTCCCGGAGGTGCTTTTCCTGTCATCCCTACTCCCTTTAAGGTATCTTAGAATTCGCTTTGCAGCGACATAGTGAGATTCCTTAGTGTTCACCTGATATCTAGCACAGACACATGTGGAGAACATGATATCCGGTCTACTGGCAGTAAGGTAGAGCAGGGATCCAATGATGCTTCTGTATTTGGTTTCATCGAAAGGTTTACCTTTCTCATCCTTATCCAGAGACATAGTGGATCCCATTGGAGTCCTCATAGAGGTTGCATTCTCCATACCGAATTTCTTAAGGAGTTCATTTGTAAACTTCGTCTGAGAGATGAAGATTCCATCCTCAGACTGTTTTACTTGAAGTCCCAAGAAATACTTGAGCTCTCCCATACTGCTCATTTCAAACTTTCCTTGCATAAGTTTAGAAAACTTTTTGCAAACATTGTTGTCCGTTGAGCAGAATATAATGTCATCGACATAGATTTGCACCAGCAAAATCTTGCCTTTGACTTCCCTGGGGGTTGAGCGACGTATACTTCCTCTTTCAGGTCTCCGTTCAGGAATGCTGATTTCACATCCATTTGATAGACTGTGAATCCTTTGTGCGAAGCATACGCCAGGAACAGTCTGATTGCCTCGAGCCTTGCCACTGGTGCAAAGGTCTGGTCGAAGTCAATCCCCTCCTCCTGTCTGTAACCTTGAGCCACCATCCTGGCCTTGTTCTTTATGATGACACCATGTTCATCCAGTTTGTTTCTGAAGATCCACTTGGTGCCAATCACATTCTGCTTGTGTGGTCTGGGAACCAGCGTCCAAACATTGCATCGTTCGAATTGATGTAGTCCATCTTGCATGGCCAAAATCCATGCCACGTCTTTGTTCGCCTCGTCGAACTTCTTTGGCTCAACCTGTGACAGGAAGCTAAGATGCAAAACTTCGTTAATAGTACCTCTTCGAGTTCTGACACCGACACGAGGATCTCCGATGATCTGATCTCTAGGATGATCCCTCACGTGCCGGAGCTCTAGAAGTCTGGCGTCTGGAGCTTCGACTACTTCTTGGGCTTCTCCTTCTTCTAAGAGATTTGTTCCATTTTGATCTTCAACGTTCCCAGATGACGTGGAGGTGGAAACTTTGACGTACTTAGGAGTTTCATCTTTAGCGGTCTCATCGAGATCCAGCTATTCAAGTCGTGCACCTGCATCTTCAAGAATACCACTGGAAGAATTGCTGTTAAGCAAACTTCCTTCATCAAATACAACATTAATTGATTCTTCTACCACTAGGGTTTTCTTATTGAAGACCCTATATGCCCGACTGTGGGAACTATAGCCCATGAATATGCCTTCGAAGCATTTTTCACCAAATTTAGTACGTGGGTACTTCCCATTATTCAGTACATAGCATCGGCAACCAAAGATCCTCAAGTAGGACATGGTTGGTTTCCTGCCTCTCAGTAGCTCATAAGGCGTCTTACGATGATGCTTGTTGATCAATGCTCGGTTTTGTACATGACAAGCTGTATTGACAGCCTCTGCCCAGAAGTATTCTGGGAGAGAAGCATCTTTCAACATTGTCGTGCAGGCTTCAATGAGAGTTCTATTTCTCCTCTCCGCAACTCCATTTTGCTGAGGAGTGCGCGGGGAGGAAAACTCATGAAAGATACCTTGTTCTTCACAAAACTCTGTCATAGCACCAAATTCGAATTATGTTCCATGGTCACTTCTGATTTTGACCACTGAGCAGTTAAATTCGTTCTGAACCTGCTTGACAAAACTAGTGAAGATGTCAAACGTATCTGACTTTCGTTTTAAGAAGAACACCCATGTAAACCGAGAATGATCATCAACTATCACTAGCGTATAGGACTTGCCTCCCAAGCTATGAACTTGCATTGGACCAAACAATTCCATATGTAGAAGGTAAAGACATCGGGAAGAGTCTTTGTCTGCAATGCTCTTAAAGGTAGCCCGAGTCTGTTTGCCCATCTGGCATGCAGGACAGGGGCTATCTTTGATGCACTTGATAACGGGAGCATCCCTTACTAAGTTTTTAGAAAACAGCATACTAATTGTTTTGAAATTAATATGTGCCAATCTCTTGTGCCATTGTTCACAAAGAGATGCACTGCCTGTTGCCACAAGGCATATGGGGGTAGATGAATCTAAACTGAGAAAATCTAAGCAGAAGATATTTCTGCTCCTAATGCCTGATAATACCGTCTCAGAAGAGGTACGTGAAATTATCAGACATTTATCCTTGCAGAACGTAACGTCATAACCTTTGTCACATAACTGACTTACACTGATCAGGTTTTGGTTTAACCCTTCAACATAAGCCACATCGGTGATAGAGATTATACCGTTGGAAATCATACCGTAACCTCTAGTGACTCCTCGATCTGACCCTCCAAAGATGACTTTGGGTCCATTCTCGACTGGAGTGTAATCACGCAGCAGGCTTCTTGTCCCAGTCATATGCCGGGAGCATCCACTGTCCAAGTACTAGATCGGCGTTTTGGTGGCCTTTGGACATTCCTGCAAAACAAAATTAATTTCCCTTAGGAACCCAATCGAACTTGGGTCCTAGATTCTTGGTTAGCATACTCCCCCTCGGTTGGTTAACCCTACGAGTGGTCGGCCTCGCATTGCTAACATAGGGAGTCTCGTGATACCTTGGATTAAACCAACAATCCACGACAAAGTGACCGACTTTGCCACATCACCAACAGTAGAATCTGTTGTACCTCTTCCTAGGCTCCTGCCTAACCCTGGGAATGGTGGGTACAGCCGGGGCCTTGGATCTGGAGGTGGAGGCCTCATAGTGATTGCAGTCACATGACTTCTTCACCTTTTGTTTCGTCAGTATAACAGGCTTGACTCTTGGTGCCTGCTTTCCATTATGGCCGCTAGAGAACTGACCATAATTTCCCATGTGGATTTCCTCATAAGGTGCCTTGAAGGCACTCTCACCGAAGTTCCGAGGAAATGTCCAACCATCATATCGGCTCTTTGGCTTTGCAACCGAGGGCCGGAAATGATGACCAAAGGTTGATTCAAAGTCATGTTGGTTGCAAGGAAAGCTAGGCTTTCTGAATGCAACAGGACTAAGCGGAGCCTTTCCCTTTTCATCAGCAGAGGCCTTCTTGGCGGCCTTATTCTTCCTCTGGTTCCTGTTTCTCCTGGATGAGGAACCAGATACCCCTACATGCCCCAAGCCAGCTCCTTTGGCCTGAGCAGAGAAGGTATCAACAACTGGAAGAACTGTTTTTGGCATAGAGAAGCTCTTGACGATCTTCCTTTCTACCGCAAGTTGTTTTTCCAACTTGTCGACTTCCTCCTGCTTAAGATCAAGGAGCTTAAGAGACTCTGAATGCTTTGAAGTCAGGTCAAGGTGCTCCTGTCGGAGAGAAATCAAACTAGTGACCTCTTCCCTTAGGGAGACACACTCACCCTTAAGGAATTTCACTTCCTTTTTCTCAGCCTTCAGTCTCTTACGACACTCCTCGAAAGTGTTGAGCAGAAGCTCATACTTCTCGAGGAGCTCCGCTTCACGGGCCGAAAGGCTATCCTCAGGGTCATCATCCTGAGACTCAGGATCAGAGTCGGAGTCGGAGAGAGGGGTGTGAGCTTTTACCATCCCAGTAAATGGGGGGCATTCTTGAAAGATATGGTACCTAAACACCTAGAGGGGGGGGGGGGTGAATAGGTGACCTAAACCTTTTTGCAATTTTGTTGGCAGCACAACAGTTATTTCACAGATTATTACAACTAACAGCAATTACAGAAATCAAACAGTCAATCCACAGCACAGCTCAGCACACCACAGCAGACACACTAATTTATAGTGGTTCCCCAATCTTTGGGTACATCCACTTTCCCCCTTCGCCTATCTAGCAGTGTACTAGATTCGGCCAAACTTCTCCACTATCTCAGAACCCAACTAGGTTCCTACACCTCAGGCCCAAAGCCTTACACTCAGCCACAAAGGCCTACACTCAGCCACCCAGGCCTACACTCAGAGTTCTTCAACTCCTACACTCAGGCAATCAAGCCCTACCCTCAGCCTTTATAATATAGGCTTACAGTTCTCTCAGATCCAATGGATCCTACAAGTTAAAATAGAAATACAATAGCTAACTCTACAACTCAGAAAATAAGAGAGGAGTTGAGAGTTTCTTGAAGAGTTCTTGGAAGTACTCAGTTAGATCCAAACTGACTTAGCTTCCTTCAAAGCTTCTTGAGTTAGAACTGAATTAGTCTGAATCTTCTGCAGTTGTTCCTTGACCTCTGCTTCTTGAGATCCAGTTGTTTCTGAATCCTTCTTCTTAGCCTTAGTTCCAAAGACTGAATTCTTGATTGGAGCTCTCTCTCTCCAACTTCTTAGATCTGCAGTTGGACTGACAGATCTTCTTGTGTTGATCCTCTGTGTATCACTTCTTGATTTAATCTGATCAACTACTTTAAATATTCTCTCAAGCTGTAACTCTTGTTTCTCAATCACAACCACCGTTTCTGTAAACTATGGATGCCTATTTATAGGCTTCCTTCATGGTAACCGGCTGGTCCGGTTCATAACAAACTTCTGATTTCTCTGACAGTTGCTGTAGACCGGCTGGATCGGCAGCTGTCATGTCAACCAGTCACTTCTTGAAATTTCCTAACTGTCAGATAGTGTCGAGACTTTCTATTCTTAAGTGTCGACACTTATAGGCCAAGTGTCGACACATGTTGTGTAAGTGTCGACACAAGTCTACAAGGTGTCGACACAATTCCTTGTATGTCTCGACACAGATTCTTCTGCATGTGTCGACACTGAAATTGAGTGTTGACACAAATACTTGTACTTCATTCTTTAACTGTATTCTTCTAAGTGTCGACACATGTTCTTTGTGTCGACACATCTTCATGTGTTGAAACTGTCAAGTGTCGACACTGCTTCTTGGTGTCGACACAAGTCTTCACTTTTGTTTCTTCAGCTGAGTGTCGACACATTCCTTTAGTGTCGACACTTGTACTTAGAATATTTTGTAATTTTTCTGTTCTTTGCTAAGTGTCGACACAGCTCCTTGTGTCGACACTTTCTTCAAGTGTAGAGTCTTCAATTAAGTGTCGACACATTGTGCTGAGTGTCGACACTTTCTTCAAGTGTTGACTCTCCTGGTTGTGTGTCGACACATTGTGCCGAGTGTCGACACATTCTTCAAATACTGACTCTTCAGCATAGTGTCGACACATTGTGTTGAGTGTCGACACTTTTACTTAGACTCTGCAGACTTTTGCTGAGTGTCGACACAGCTCCAAGTGTTGACACTTTCTGGTGTAGACACAGCTCTTCTAGGTGTCGACACTTCTGCTAAGTGTCGACACAGCTTTTCTGCATACTTATTCACTGAGTGTCGACACAGCTCCAAGTGTCGACACTTTCTGTCTGGTGTTGACTCTTCATTCCAGGTGTCGACACAATGACTCCAAGTGTCGACACATGGACTTAGAAACTTTTAGCTTCAATCTAGTGAATACCTAACCTGCACAAGTAACTCAAACACACATCAAATACATTATGATGTATATCATTGAGTTAGGTGAGGCTTCTTCAAATCAGGTACATTTGACCAATGTACCCAACAATCTCCCCCTATTTGGAGAAGTCATAACCCTTAGTCAATGATATACATCACTCATAATTAAAAATTAGAGAATGATGTAAAGCAGGTATATATCAACAGGGTATACTTAAACATGTAATACAGCACACATGTATACTCATTCAGCATTACAGAACAACCAAGAATTAGACACATTCTACTGAATCAATCATGAAATATATTTATAAAAAACTGTCCAAACATTGTGTTCAATACATTGTCAATGATTTACAAAGATATTTAGATGTAACAAATTACAACATTCTTCAGTCTAATCTTAATCTAATTCTGCTCTGGTTCTTTTATAACTATGCCTTTCCCAGCTTGTATTTTGGCTTTTACAGCAGCAGCAGCAGGCTCAGCATCAGCAGGCTTCTTGCCTTTGGAGTCCTTCTTCTTTAGTTCTTCAGCCTTGATTTTTTGTCTCTCAAAATAATGATAGGGCTTAGGAAAGTACTTGCTAGGCTCCACAGCTGTAGGAGGTAGCTTTCCTAACTTAGCCTTCCTTCTATACTGGACAATGGCTTCCTGCCTACTCTCATGCTTCCTCCATTCTGCCTCTGAGAACCACTTGTTCCTCTCATGTGCATTGTCCTTGGCTGCTTTCCAGGCTGTGAGAATGATGTTCCTAGAAGTAGGGCTCCACTGTTCAAAATCTGGTTTTTGCTCAGCAAGTTCCCTGAACTTCTTCTTTGACAGCCTTGTCTCTTCCTCTTTGTCCATAGCCTCTTGCATAGCAGCTGTAATAGGTTGAACAACCTTTTCCAGAATAACATTTGGCATGCCAGCAGTTGGGCTATACATTGTGCTTACTTCAGCATGAACCATATCAAAATCTGGAGGTGGATAGATCACCTGAGCTACTTCCTGTTGCTCTCCTCCAAGATATGCACTTTGAATACCAGATTCAGCTACATTGTCATCATCACACAGGGGAGGATAGCCCAGTGTAGCTCTGATGGAATTAGAAATCCATTTGGCATGGTCAGAGCTAGCTTTGACTAACACCCTCTCCCCCTTTATGACTTCTTGTGCTACATGATCTCTCACATCATCTTTCTGGAACCTGATTTGGCTGTCCAAATACCTTATGCCATCCTTAAAGAAAGGTCTAAGCTTGGTAAGCTGTTCAGAAATGACCTTCTGGGAATCCTTGATTGCAGTCTTAACAGCAGCAAGTTCTTCTTGAAAAGCTTTATCAAATTCAGCCTTGGCAGCATCAGCAGAAGTAGATGGTTCAGCAGACTTATTCTTTAATTCAGTCACTATAGCATTGTGGGAGGCAGTTAAATTGTCATTCATTCTTAATTGATTTTCCAGCACATATCCCTGCTTCAATGCTATATCATCTACTTTGTCTTTGATCTGTTCTTGATGTTTAGCCAGGAATACCACTGCATTTCCACCCTTGTGGAAGCAATCATTCATTTCCTTCTTATTCAGGTTCATCTCAAACCTGATTGACTTGATATCTTGAGCTAAATCAAACTGTAAAGACTTGTGGCCTTCATCAATATATGTCTCTATAGCCCTCCTTTGCTCATCCAGCTTAACTTGCATTGCTACCATTAAGCTGCTGTAATCTGTTGATGGAGCTTGTTGGACTAGGGAGTGTTGAGCAACAGTTTGTAGAGCTTTCGTATAGCTCTGACTCCTTCTTTTGAATACAAAGAACTGCTTCTTCTTAGCTTGCTCAGCTTCATCATCCTCAGACTCTGAAGTACTTGCTATATTTACCCTATCCTTAGGGCTTGAGGGTTTGTCAGCTTGCACATCTAGTGCCTTCTCAGTATCTAGCCTTATAGGCTCTTCCTGAACTTCCAGATTCTCCCCCTCAACAGCAGCATCCTTCTCTTCAGTAGCAGCATTCTTTCCTTCATCAGCAGCAGTCTTGTCCATGTCAAAGTCCTCTTGATCTAAATTCAGAAATAGATCTTCCATTGTATATTCTGGGGGTGACTGAGCAGGAGATGTACTGGGTACATTAACTACAGCAGATGTGTCTTGGAGAACAACATATGGTGCTTGGTTTGCTTGCTGAGTTTGCTGATGAATATCAGACAAATCAGAATCTATTATAGAAAAATCTAAAGTATTGAGGTCAGAAAGTACCTCTTGGATAATGAGAGTAGCTTGCTCACTCTCCAGTGTAGAGGGTTGTTCTACAGCTGGAGGCTCCCCCTGGATGTCAGCTGGCTCTTGAGGAGCAGGTGACTTCTCTGCAGCCTCATCCTCATGATTATCAGGAGTGAAAACCATATGTTCTTCACTACCTGAGCTGCTGGAGGACTCCTGAGTCACAGCAGCTATCTTCCTCTTCTTCTTTGGAGGGGAATCCTTCTTAGAAACTTGTTTCTCAGGGGTGGTCAATTCCTTTGACAGCACCCTTTCCCACCTGGAGAAGATCCTCATGTCCATTCTTCTCATGTGGTTGATTTTGCTACCTGCAGCAGAGCTCATTACCTCTGGTATTGTACCAGCCAGGTAGAGACTAAGTATCCTGCCCAGATTGGGCTTCTTCAGACTTTCCTTTACTTTCTCATATACAACCATAGACCAGTCTGTTTTGAGATTGAAAATGATTCTAGTCATAATACTGAACATGGAGGCTGACACCCTGTCATGCCCTCCAGTCTTGCTGAGGAGTACTTTGCCCACAATTTCTGACAGAAACTTTCCTTGAGTATTCATTCCTCTCCTGTTGAATACTGATCCTATCTTTAGCTTAGGATCTAGGCCACACCAGGTAAGTGCTTCCCTGGTCTTAGATGTTGTTACTTCCTCTTCTTCCTGAACTTTAGGTAGCTGAAGTACCTTTCTCAGAGACTTGGGTGAAATCTTGACCTTGGTGCCATGCACCCTTGACTTGATTCTGTAGCCTGAGTCATCTACAGACGCTCCAGTAAGAAATTCAATAACTTCCTTCTTCCAAATTTTGATTGGTTCTGAAACCAAGAACTCCAATCCTGAATCGGTGACTAGGGTTACCACCGATTTTATTTCTTGATTGCCATCGTCGAATGCACCTCACACGAGCTCATAGCCTTCGTTAACGTTCTCTTCCAGCTTAGGAGCCATTAGGGTTTGGAGAATTAGTCTTTAAAGAAGAGAAATGTCGACACAAGAGTTTTGGTGTCGAAACTTTTGAAAGCGTGTCGACAAACAAAGACAGAACCCTATTTATACCTTTCTTGTTTGAAGACGAACAGGCGGGATGAATTTCTAAAGATGTGTCGACACTGTCAATAAGTGTCGACACTGACTTATAATGTCTCGACACACATGTGTCGACACAAGTTTAGTCAACAGATTTTATGTGTCGACACTTGGTTAAGTGTCGACACCACACTACTCGACATGTAGTCGAGACTTTACTTAGAAAATTCTGAGTAAAACTTAAGTGTCGACACCGTATTGAATGTGTCGACACCTACTCGACATGTGTCGACACTAACATTCTGAAGTGTCGACACCAGCTTCCTAGATGTGTCGACACCACTTTCCTGAAGTGTCGACACTTACTATTCTGTGTCGACATAGACTTGTCTATGTGTCGACACCTTTTTTCTTAGCCAATTTTTAGTTCTGTAAACTTAGTCTAAGTTTATCATACCTAGTTCAATTTTGAACCTATTGAACTTAGCTTCTTCTAAGGGCTTAGTAAACATATCAGCTATCTGATTATCTGTTTTAACATATTCAAGTGCAATATCATTTCTTTCTACATGCTCTCTAAGAAAGTGATATTTAATCTCAATATGTTTAGTTCTACTATGTGATACAGGATTGTTAGCTATTGAAATAGCACTAGTAGAATCACAGTAAAGTGGAGTTCTACTTACCTGAAATCCATAGTCTTCTAACTGATGTTGAATCCACAGAAGTTGAGCACAGCAACTTCCTGCAGCTACATACTCTGACTCAGCTGTGGAAATAGCCACACTGGTTTGTTTCTTACTACTCCATGAAATGAGTCTTCCACCTAGGAATTGACAGGATCCAGTAGTGCTCTTTCTATCTTCTTTGCATCCTGCAAAGTCTGCATCTGAATAGCCTGTTAGATCAAAATCTCCATTCCTAGAGTACCAGAGGCCTAGATAAGGAGTGCCCTTTAGATATCTCAAGATTCTCTTGACTGCAGTCAAGTGAGACTCTTTAGGGCAGGCTTGATACCTGGCACAAACACATGTAGCATACATAATGTCAGGCCTACTTGCAGTCAAGTATAGTAGGGAGCCAACTATCCCTCTATACAAGGTTTCATCTACAGGTTTCCCTGCATCATCCTTGCTTAGAGACATACTTGACCCCATAGGAGTCTTCATGGTACTGGAGGAATCCATACCATATTTCCTTATGAGTTCTAGGGTGAACTTGGACTGACATATGGATAAACCATTTTCAGTCTGTTTAACTTGGACACCCAAGAAAAACTTCAGTTCTCCCATACTACTCATCTCAAATTGACTTTGCATAAGCTTTGCAAACTTTTTGCAAAGGCTACTTTCAGTAGACCCAAATATAATGTCATCTACATATATTTGGACAAGTATTACTTTGCCTCTAGATTCCCTAAGGAATAGAGTCTTATCTATTTTCCCCCTTGAGAACTTGTTCTCAATGAGGAAACTAGATAGGGTTTCATACCAAGCTCTAGGTGCTTGTTTTAACCCATATAATGCTTTCCTAAGTCTATACACATAATGAGGTAAAGTTGGATCAACAAAACCTGAAGGCTGCTCCACATAGACTTCTTCTTTCAAATTACCATTTAGGAATGCTGACTTCACATCCATTTGGTATACCTTGAATCCCTGATAGGTTGCATAGGCCAAGAACATCCTTATGGCTTCCAGTCTGGCTACTGGAGCAAAGGTTTGATCAAAATCAATACCTTCTTCTTGCCTATATCCTTTTGCAACCAGTCTTGCTTTATTCTTGATGATGACTCCTTGTTCATCTAACATATTCCTGTAGATCCACTTTGTTCCTATCACATTGTGATCTTTAGGTTTAGGAACCAAGTCCCAAACCTTGCACCTTTTGAACTGATTAAGCTCTTCCTGCATTGCTTCAGTCCACTGTGGATCTTGTATAGCTTCTTCAAATTTCTTTGGTTCTATTTGAGACAGAAAACTTGAATATACTACATCATTCTGATTTCTGCTCCTTTTCTGAACACCTTGTCTTGGATCTCCAATTATCAGCTCTACTGGATGATCTCTTAGATGCCTGTTGGCTGGAGGCATCCTTGCTTCTGGTTGTACTTCTACAGCATCTTCATCATGCTGAGTTCCTTGTACTTCTTCAGCTCCTGGTACATGTAGTTCTCCCCCTGGACATAAGCCATCTTCTTCTACTTGCTGTCTTGCAGTAGATACATCTTCTATGGCTAGCTTGTCCATCTTCTTAGTAAGACCTGTGGGGCTGCATACATTGCTAGACAACTCATTGTTAATTAGTTGTGTCTCATCAAAAACTACATGCACAGACTCCTCTACAACTTGTGTAGTCAAGTTGTAGACTCTATAAGCCTTACTATTATTGCTGTACCCAACAAATACTCCCTCTTGGGATTTGGCAGCAAACTTAGTTAAGTAAGACTTTCCATTGTTAAGTATGAAGCATTTGCAACCAAAAATCCTGAAATAGGATAGGTTTGGTTTCCTGCCTTTCATAACTTCATAGGGGGTCTTGTTTAACCTTTTAGTGATGGTAGCCCTATTTATCACATGGCATGCAGTGTTAACTGCTTCAGCCCAGAAATATTCTGGCAGTGATGAATCACTTAATAGGGTTCTACCAGCCTCTATCAAGGTCCTATTTTTCCTTTCAGCAATGCCATTTTGCTGAGGTGTTCTAGGTGAAGAGAATTCTTGAAATATCCCATAGTCTTCACACAGCTTTGTCATGCTTTCAGACTGAAACTCAGTACCATGGTCACTTCTAATTTTGACCACTGTACAGTTCAATTCATTCTGAATTTGCTTAACAAAGCTATAGAAGACAGTAGGTGTTTTAGATTTCTGCTTTAAGAAGAACACCCAGGAAAACCTTGAGTAGTCATCAACAACTACAAAGGTGTAGACCTTCCTACCTAAGCTGTGAACTGGCATTGGACCAAATAGATCCATATGCAAGAGGTATAAACACCTCACAGCATCTTTGTTGTCTAAGCTTCTAAAGGTGGATTTAGTTTGCTTGCCCTTTTGACAAGCTGAGCAAATGCCATCTTTGACACACTTAACTTGAGGACCATTCCTCACTAACTCTTTGCTAAAGAGTTTGCTAATAGTCTTGTAGTTAAGATGTGCTAGCCTCTTGTGCCACTTGACACAATGAGAGACTGTCTCATCAGCTACAAGACAAACAAGAGAACCATTGTTCTCAAGCATAATGTCTAAACAGTAGACATTCCTCTTTCTATATCCTGTCAAAATGATCTCTTGATCACTTGACCTCTTGATATGACAACCATTTTTAACAAATGAGATGTCATACCCTACATCACTTAACTGACTTATACTAATGAGGTTGTGTTTCAACCCTTTAACATAAGCCACTTGAGTAATGGTAACAAGGTTTGAAGAGATGTTACCAAACCCTTTGATGATTCCTTTTTCAGAACCACCAAAGGTCACTTTAGGACCATTTTTGATTGGAATGTAGTCCTTCAGTAGTCCCCTAGTTCCAGTCATGTGTCTGGAACATCCACTATCCAAGTACCATGTAGGGGTATGGCCACTTGGATTCACCTGACTAGGTCCTGGCTGCTCCAGGATTTTGGTACTTTCAGTCAATGCCATCAGTCCTTGGCACTGACTCTCTTCTTGTTCATAGATTGATTCCATGATCTGCATAAATTCTTCTTCTTCTTCAGCAAATAGCCCTATGTAGGCTTCAGCATCTGTCTCAGTGTCTGAAGAAGAAATGTCTGAAAGAGTCTTCTCATTCTTTGCAACAAAGGACTTCTCCTTCTTTCCTTTGAAGTGTGTCTTCTTTCTGTCACTGGATTCTTTTCTTCTCTCAGGACAATCTGCAATAACATGCCCCTGTCTATTGCAGCAGTAACATACTATCTTAGACCCAGTTGCCTTGCTAGTCTTTGTCTTTTTCTTGTCCTTCTTTGAAGGCTTCTTCTCCTGAAACTGAACTTCTTTCCCTTTGGAAAATGAAGGTCTGGACCTCCACTGTTTCTTCTTCAGGAATTTCTGAAAATGTCTGGTGAATGCAGCAAAGTCTTCATCACTTTCACTGCTTGTAGACTTTGTACTAATAGACTCATCTGAATCTGATTCAACTACCTCTGGAGGAGGAGTTGATGACTTAGTCCTTCCCTTTCTGGGTACTTCTGTCTTGAAGGCAACAGTCCTTTCCCTGTGCTCAGTCCTTGTTGACTTTTCCTCCTCTTTTCTCACAGACAACTGCATTTCATAAGATAACAACTTGCCAAACAGTGTGGGAGGAGGAATTTCTCCCAACTTTGCCATTTCCCTTATGGCACAGATCTTGGTGTCCCAATCTTTAGTTAGGGACCTTAAGAACTTATCATTCAGTTCATAGTTTGTGAACTCTCTTCCATAGGACATGAGTTCATTAACAATTCTGTAGAACTTTTTGTAGCATTCAGTGATGCTATCTCCTCTTCCTTGCCTAAAGCTCTCATACTCTTGATTAAGCAAGGACTTTCTATCTTGCCTAACTTCTTCAGAACCTTCCATATAGACAATGAGGGTATCCCACATTTATTTTGTTGTTTTACAATGAATTAGGTTCTGAAAAGTTGCATCATCTATGGCACTTACTATTATGTTTTGTGCCCTTTTGTCCATAGTGGCTAGGACAATTTCATCCTTGGTCATCTCAGAGAAATCCTTAGGAGTCCTCTGATTTGCATCCAATACTGAGATCTTCATGGGCACATAGGGCCCCTCTTTGACTGTGATGTAGATCCTAGGGTCAGAGGCTTCCATGAACAGCCTTACCCTTTCTTTCCAGATTCCAAAAATCTCCTTTCTGCATATGGGCAGTTTCATTGAACCCAATTCCTTGTGATTCTCTGAAGAACCCATGTTTCTTGATTTTCTTGAAACTGTGTTCTGACTTATCCTAAATCTGCCAAACTGGATCTCCTCAGACAGTTAGTCCTTTTTGAGGAACCTGACTCTGATACCACTTGAAAGATATGGTACCTAAACACCTAGAGGGGGGGGGGGGGGGGTGAATAGGTGACCTAAACCTTTTTGCAATTTTGTTGGCAGCACAACAGTTATTTCACAGATTATTACAACTAACAGCAATTACAGAAATCAAACAGTCAATCCACAGCACAGCTCAGCACACCACAACAGACACACTAATTTATAGTGGTTCCCCAATCTTTGGGTACATCGACTTTCCCCCTTCGCCTATCTAGCAGTGTACTAGATTCGGCCAAACTTCTCCACTATCTCAGAACCCAACTAGGTTCCTACACCTCAGGCCCAAAGCCTTACACTCAGCCACAAAGGCCTACACTCAGCCACCCAGGCCTACACTCAGAGTTCTTCAACTCCTACACTCAGGCAATCAAGCCCTACCCTCAGCCTTTATAATATAGGCTTACAGTTCTCTCAGATCCAATGGATCTTACAAGTTAAAATAGAAATACAATAGCTAACTCTACAACTCAGAAAATAAGAGAGGAGTTGAGAGTTTCTTGAAGAGTTCTTGGAAGAACTCAGTTAGATCCAAACTGACTTAGCTTCCTTCAAAGCTTCTTGAGTTAGAACTGAATTAGTCTGAATCTTCTGCAGTTGTTCCTTGACCTCTGCTTCTTGAGATCCAGTTGTTTCTGAATCCTTCTTCTCAGCCTTAGTTCCAAAGACTGAATTCTTGATTGGAGCTCTCTCTCTCCAACTTCTTAGATCTGCAGTTGGACTGACAGATCTTCTTGTGTTGATCCTCTGTGTATCACTTCTTGATTTAATCTGATCAACTACTTTAAATATTCTCTCAAGCTGTAACTCTTGTTTCTCAATCACAACCACCGTTTCTGTAAACTATGGATGCCTATTTATAGGCTTCCTTCATGGTAACCGGCTGGTTCGGTTCATAACAAACTTCTGATTTCTCTGACAGTTGCTGTAGACCGGCTGGATCGGCAGCTGTCATGTCAACTAGTCACTTCTTGAAATTTCCTAACTGTCAGATAGTGTCGAGACTTTCTGTTCTTAAGTGTCGACACTTATAGGCCAAGTGTCGACACATGTTGTGTAAGTGTCGACACAAGTCTACAAGGTGTCGACACAATTCCTTGTATGTCTCGACACAGATTCTTCTGCATGTGTCGACACTGAAATTGAGTGTCGACACAAATACTTATACTTCATTCTTTAACTGTATTCTTCTAAGTGTCGACACATGTTCTTTGTGTCGACACATCTTCATGTGTTGAAACTGTCAAGTGTCGACACTGCTTCTTGGTGTCGACACAAGTCTTCACTTTTGTTTCTTCAGCTGAGTGTCGACACATTCCTTTAGTGTCGACACTTGTACTTAGAATATTTTGTAATTTTTCTGTTCTTTGCTAAGTGTCGACACAGCTCCTTGTGTCGATACTTTCTTCAAGTGTAGAGTCTTCAATTAAGTGTCGACACATTGTGCTGAGTGTCGACACTTTCTTCAAGTGTTGACTCTCCTGGTTGTGTGTCGACACATTGTGCCGAGTGTCGACACATTCTTCAAATACTGACTCTTCAGCATAGTGTCGACACATTGTGTTGAGTGTCGACACTTTTACTTAGACTCTGCAGATTTTTGCTGAGTGTCGACACAGCTCCAAGTGTCGACACTTTCTGGTGTAGACACAGCTCTTCTAGGTGTCGACACTTCTGCTAAGTGTCGACACAGCTTTTCTGCATACTTATTCACTGAGTGTCGACACAGCTCCAAGTGTCGATACTTTCTGTCTGGTGTTGACTCTTCATTCCAGGTGTCGACACAATGACTCCAAGTGTCGACACATGGACTTAGAAACTTTTAGCTTCAATCTAGTGAATACCTAACCTGCACAAGTAACTCAAACACACATCAAATACATTATGATGTATATCATTGAGTTAGGTGAGGCTTCTTCAAATCAGGTACATTTGACCAATGTACCCAACAATTCTCCTTCTGAGTCGGAGCGACCCACCAGCCCGAAGTAGGCTTCCTCATCATCACTTGAGTCTGAGGAGTCAGACTCACTCAGTGTCTTTGGCCTTTTGGCGATGTAGCTCCTCTCTTTCTTCTTATCTCTCGAGGATTTGTGCTCCTCTTCTTTCCCTTTTTCTCTCTTGCCTTGGTAGCAGTCGGCCACGACGTGTCCTGGCTTATTGCATCCAAAACAAATAATGTCAGAGGAGCGATGTTTGTTCGGTTTAGAAGTATACCTGTCAGAAGAATAATTTTTCTTCTGATGCCTGGAGGAGGAGCCGTCTGTCTTTCTTTGATTCCTCATCTTGAGGAACTTCTTGAACTCTCGGGTGATGAGGGAGAAATCCTCCTCCGACAGCTCTGAGCTGGAGGAGCATGGCTCGGAGTCCTCCTCTTCATCCTTTTTCCTAGCACGGTATGAAACCGCACCCTTGCCTTTTCTGGAGTGACTGGATTTTAGAGCCACAGTCTTTTCTTTGGCTGCAGCCTTCTCTGCTTCTTCTTCTGCTTTACTGGTGTTCAGTTGAAGCTCATAGGACATCAGCTTCCCGAACAGAATTTGCGGGTCTGTTTCAGCTAGTCTGCCAAACTCTCGGATGGCGCAGATCTTTGTGTCCCATTCCTTAGTAAGGGACCTAAGGAATTTATCATTGAGTTCACCATTAGTGAACACTCTTCCGTATCCTTTGAGGGCATTGACAATCTTGAGAAAGTTCTCGAAGGTGACTCCGATCTCTTCCTTAGGCCCTTGTCTGAAGGCCTCATATTTCTGGTTCAGGAGGGATCTACGATCATCCCTCACTTCATCAGTGCCCTCCATTAGGATGATCAGGCAATGCCAGATCTCCTTTGCTGTCCTGCAGTTGCAGAAGTTCTGCATCATTGAGTCATCAACTGCGCTGACCAGAATGTTCTGCGCCTTCTTGTCAAGTCCTACTAGCACCATCTCGTCCTTGTCCATTTCAGAAAGTTTCTTCGGCACTTTCTTGGTAGGATCAATGGTGGAGACCTTAGTGGGGACATAAGGTCCCTCCTCCACGATCATGAAGAGTCTAGGATCAACTGCTTCCATGTAGAATCTGATCCTTTCCTTCCAGATAGGAAAGTTGATCCTGGTGCACACTGGGATCTTGCCTGTGTACTTGAGCCCGTCCATGGTAGATGTTTTCCTTCTTCTTGACACTAGCGGCAGGATTCAACTCAAGGTGTTAACCTTTTTGATGAGGAACCTGCCTCTGATACCACTTGAAAGTCCACCTAGTGTCAACTATCTTCACCTAGGGGGGGATAGGTGACGTGCAGCGTTTTTGCGGAATTTAAATTGTACCTGCACACGAAAATAAAACAACACAGTACAAAAGAGTACACAAGCTATTTATAGTGGTTCCCCGATTTGGGTACATCAACTTCCCCCCTTCGACCTATCTCCCAACAAGGGACGACTCGGTCACTTCTCCAACAGGATTGAAATCCAATCCTTGCACTATCGGAAGGAGCCCTTCCACACGTAGGAGTCAAAACTCCCACAACACGGGTTGCACCCAACCCTTACAACTAGGAACCTACGTTCCTTTACAACAAAAGTAAAACTAGAATGTACAAGAGATACAAACTACGTTTGGAGACTAAGGTGTCCCTCTTCGTTGACGATGTGTTCTTGAAGTCCACGAAGAGTCCATAACCCTAGAACTCTCTTGGAGAGAATCTCCCCGGAACCGGCGGTGGCAAGATGGGCGGCGGCTAGGTTCACGGGATCGGCGTCGACAACGATGTGCGGCTGCTGTACTCTGGAGATCCAAACTTCGTAGCAAAGCTAGTTAGGTCTACCAACGGTCACACTAGGATCAATCGTCTCGATCGATTCAGATGGGGAAGATTTTCCCGATCAACAAATCAAGAGACAAGAGATCTCCGGTTAGACACGTGAGACTCTAAGCTTGGCTAAGCTTCTGTCGCCGGGAGATCTGGAGGAAACCACGATCAAACGACCGGCGATCGACTTGCACGAGCGGCGACGGCGGAGCTATTTCGCGATTCTAGGTCAAGGTCGGCTGCTCGTTTTTCGTATTTTTCTCTGTATCTGCTTACTGTTCAAAAATATCCGTATATATATACACAAGTAAACACCTTAATGACCGTTGTGGGTCCCACAAGTAGAAACCCTAAATCCGGTTCAAAATAGTGCCAGCGGCAGAATCCGGTCCAGCTTTATCCCGAAAATTGCCCAAGTAAAAATTGGCGAGAATCACCTGTGATCTCGTCGAATCGTCGAGAATCAAGGGTGATTCTCGACGATTCGGCGAGAATCACAAAGTGATTCTCGACGATTCGTCGAGAATCACAAAGTGATTCTCGTCGAATTTGACTTGAATGCACTCTGATTTAGCCGGCGAGAATCACTAGTGATTCTCAGCGAGAATCAGTGATTCTCGTCGATTCTAACTTAGATGATTTTTCGTCTTACGCCTCTGAGCTGCTCTTTGACTCATCCTTGCTCCTTGTCTGCTCTTGCATAAACATAGCCCTGTACTTGAAAGTAAGTGCACTCCAATAGAGAGAGTACACGTAGGCCAACACACTGATCTGCTCAACGAGGGATTACGTCGTGCAGACCCGTGTATATTGACCTACTGCACCCTGACATTGGTGTGCACTTAGCGTGGAATAACTGCAAGCACAACTTGAAATATTTTGTCAAAAACATTGCCTATTTACCTTAGCTTGTTCAGGGGCTTCTTCAAATCAGGTACGTTGTGGATACAATACCCAACAGTAAGGAACAGTACGGAAACATATGTGAGGGGATAGACGGGGTAGTGTGATTAACAGTCTAAGAGTGGAGAGGCCCAACCCACTGTCTCATGTTTGCCACGGCAGAGGCTCCTGAGAGTTTTGCTAACTCCAAAAAGGGGAACTAAAAGTCTGTGCGCATAGAGTTGTGTGTGTGAGTTGCACTTGCATGTGCATACCATAGCATACTTGTATGTCATAGAATAATCATTACATTTAACCCCTGACACCTATCGTATAAAATGGTATGGGACGTATTATACGATAGGCCCTGCAAAACGACCCCTTGGTCTATGGGGGTGATCCCTATAAATCAACGATTATATTTCTTGTTGCTCTTACTTACTCTTCTTACTGTTTTTACTTACTTGCTACTCCTTACTGTTTACTTTTGTTGCATACATGTTTACTCATGTTTAATTATTGTGATACCCCTACCATACCTTGTTATTTTATTCCTTAAGGTAGATGACACCTGCTTGATTACACCCTGCTTTTGGTCCTCCTTTTCACTCCTTTCCGCCCGGTGCCTAGGAGCCACGGGTAGTGTAAGACCCCCCTCCCGGATCCCAAAACACGGCATGAAGGGGGGTCTTATGCCCGAAACAGCCGCCTTGCAGTAGCATTAGCACACGACTAACCTGTAGCACAAGACGCCTATTCCGCTGGCTCCAACAATATCAATAATACATGCCAACCCAACCAAGTATAAGAAGTAAGAGAAGTCAAATCCACATTAAGCATATAGTCCAAATACATCAATAAAGGAGAAGCTAAAACATGCTTCTACAGTATATCAGAGTACAGCTAAGCATTGCCCAAACGGGCTACATCAGAGTATCAAAATACTAACATCTGTAACCGATGGTATCGACGACACCATCACTTCAGGCCCTGTCGTCCTAGCCTGGCTGTCCTGCTGCGTAGTCTGCGGCTGCTCTACCTGCGGCGTGACCTCCTAAAAGGAAGACGTAACAACCGTTAGTCGAAACGACTAAGTGGTTTCACATCCGCTCCCCCGGCGACTCCTCGGCACCGGTCGGAGAGAAGGAACAAGGGTAATATATATATGCAAGTAAAGAGGTACAAGCAGGTGGCAATAGTGTAAGAGTTAGAGTATCATAATCAGCAGTTATTTAAGAGCATACTAAACTAACAAGTATAAGTAACGCAGGAAAGTAACTTAACTTATAAGAATGTCCATACAAACTTATAAGTTAAGGATTGGGTTACAGAAAGGTAACTCATCGTATACGAGTGCCCATACAAACTTATACGATGAGGATCTTGTTGTGCAATGTTATAAAATGCTATGTATGCTATGCAATGACTCACCCATGATCACACACATGCTATGGCTATGTCGACACAGACTATAGTTCCCACTTTTCGAGCAGGTAGCTAACCTCTCAGGAATCAGCCGCCGTGGCCAGGCGGTGACAGTAGAACAGGCACTTCTACTACTAGGCGGGTATCCACACTACTTCACCTAGGCCTCCGTACGCCTCAACGCTAAGAACACAACAGTGGAGCCCATGCGTACTATGGCCCAACGGGAGCCTCAGGTAGATGTGCACCGAGGACCAAGCCCCGAACTGACCTTGTGTGAGCCGGAAGGAGCCTCGGAGTGAGCACGAGGACCAATCCCAACCATTCACCTGGCACGGAAGGAGCCCAGGGACGTGAACACTGAGGACCAAGCCCAACCGCCCAAAGTCTAACTGTCGACTCTCGTCAGTGTGACGACTGGCGAGCCCGTAGACCTGCCACACTATACTTAACCCCGGATTACGACACCGCATGTCGACTCACAGCACATGCAAATTCCACATCATCGTGGCATGGAAGGATCCTCGGAAGAAGGCATGAGGACCATGCCCAACCATCCACCTGGCACGGAAGGAGCCCCGGGACGTGAACACCGAGGACCAAGCCCAATCGTCCTTTTGTCTCATCTCAAGCTATCCAAGCTTGCGATGGTCAACACCGCACTTACATACCTTCCTAATATTACCCGTAGGGAGCCGACACTCTAAGTATTGGACTACTAAGTTTCATTCATCAATCGAACATACACCTGGCCATAACTTATCATCCCATATGACATCCTAAGTGATCCCAACATAATACATATATGATGCGCATATGATAATCTACCAATTTCTATCAAGTCATTCCGTTCAAGTAATCTTGCATCACAATTCGATTGTAAGAAATCTGCTTCCAACATGATATAATAAGATATGCATCTATAACAACTCACCAAATTCTATCAAGTCAATTCATTCAATAAAGTTGCTTCACAATTAGTTGTATGAAATCTAATTAACAAGATTCATCATTTATAGCATTACGGTGGTTAATTATGAAATATTTCATCAAAAATCTCAAGCTAATTTGCAACATCGATTCCATCGAACCCAAATCCCTGTTATATAAAACCCAGAATTTTAAGTGCAGATTGAATCTGGGAAGCAACGTCAACGGGAGATTGTTGAGGCTACAAGAATCCGGTGAAGACATGTAACCCCTCGATGGAAAGTTTGTTTCATGGGTTACAACTTTCATATTAAGCCCACAACCCAGATTTGAATGTATCCTATTTGAATTTAGCTTCAAAGTCCGCTGCGCACAGAACACAATTCTGCATGCAGGATTTATCGGATGTCATTTTTGTCTAGGATTTCCCGTGGCTACAGACTTCCTCTGAAGTTGTGCAATCATTCGTTGGAAAGGTATTTTCAAGGGCTTCAACTTTCGTGTTTAGCCGAAAGCTCAGATCTGGCCATATCACACCTAAAAATGGCCACGAAGTTCGCTGCGCGCAGAATACAGATTCTGCACGCATCTTAAGGCGGAATGAACGGCATCGATTCATCTTCCTCCTCAAGGCGATCTTCCCAAATCATTCCAGAAAACCTCCTCCCTTATTCAACCTCAAGAGGCCAATACCCTTCACGAAACCATCCCCTATCATCACTTAGAAGAAGGGAGTGGTTGAAGAGATCTAAAACCTAGGACAAAAGTCCTAGCATGGCCTTTCCTAGAAAGCTCCTCCTCCCTATCAAGACTCTCTTGAGTCGATGTCTCACCTAAGAAAATAACTATGGATCTAGCACCAAAGGAGAGGGTAGGAAACTCACGTCATTTCCAGCGGTTCCATTTCCGGCCATAGACCTTGTGATTCTTCGCGATGGCATCCTCTCCTTTACGGCGATGACGAATCTCCTTCCCTAGATCTTCCACCTGTAAACTCTCCTTCTCCACAGGACTTCTCTCAGAAAAATATGGCTGGGAAGAAGAGTGAAATCGCTATGGTTTTCCACTGTTCCTTATATATGTATAATGTGACACGGGTAGGGACATGCCCGTGTCCTTACTCGTGTCCTGCTCAAGCGAAGCGTTACAAGCGGTTACAATGCCGACTCAATATTCGACACGACGGAACACTCCCTGGTCATGCCCGTGACACCGGGCATGATGTCTATCGTCGAACGACATTCATCGAAGTCAACTAAAATCGTCGAACGGAGAACATGCCCAGGTCACTCCCATGGTCACGCCCATAGTCAAGCCCGTGACATGGGGCATATAACCCTCTCACTCGAGAACCAACCACCTACTCGAGTACCTTAAGCATCTACTCGAGTATCTTAAGTCATGCCCCAGGGTCACGCCCGTGTCCTAGGGCGTGTAACCTAATTTACTCGAGTGATTTGAAAACTACTCGAGTAACCGTGGCGGCTACTCGAGTACCTTCAGTCACGCCCCTGGGTCACGCCCGTGACCCAGGGCGTGTAACCTGCTCTGGACTAACTTCTCCAGACCACAAGTGCCGCCCTTTTTCCTCCACTTTCCTGAACTCAAGCCTGCCCTCCTGACTCAAAACTCGCATGGGGGCCTAGCGCGAATCGGGACGTTACAAATCCTATAAACAAAATAAAAGATTTCGTCCCCGAAATCAGGCTAGGGCTATGGGGAAGACAAGCATACAAAAAATAAATATGCCTTTAATCAAAATTACCTGGAGGAAATAATCCCGGGTAGCGTTTTTGCATCAAGTCCACCGGCTCCCAGGTAAACTCTTCCTTCCCATGATTGGACCATTGTACCTTCACCAAGGGAACACTTTTGCGGCGCAATGTTCTTGTCTCGTTGTCAACAATCCGCACCGGCTCTAGTCGCACAGACCTATCCAACGCCACTGCACCATCAGTAGTGGGGGTATATTGATCGGGGCGTAACAGCGCCTTTCGAAGTGACGACACATGGAACACGTCGTGGAGGTTCTCTAGTTCTGGTGGTAACTCCAACCGATAGGCCAACGGGCCAATCATTTCCAGTATGGTATAAGGCCCAACATATCTTGGGCTGAGCTTTTTCACTCCATGAACCCGTGACACTCCATGCATCAGCCGAAACTTGAGGAACACTTTATCACCCACTTGGAACCCCACCATCTGGTGCTTTGCATTGTAATACTTCGCCTGCCGACTTTGAGCCTCCAACATGCGATCCCGTATCAATCTGACCATTGCATTAGTATCATCTATATATTCATTTCCCAATGTCTTCAGATCTTCATCCTGTACCCAAGACAAGGGGGTCCTGCACCTTCTTCCGTAAAGGGCTTCATGAGGTGTCATACCGATGCTCGCCTGATGACTGTTGTTGTAGTAGAATTCCACCAGTGGTATGAGTCTTTCCCACGGCTCACCCCTATCCAACACACATAATCTCAGCAGATCCTCCAATGTCCTAATGGTCCTTTCAGACTACCCGTCCGTCTGAGGGTGAAATGCGGTGCTGAAGGTAAGGCGTGAGCCCAAATATGCCTGTACCGCCTTCCACTCCTTGGAAGTAAAGTGACCATCACGGTCAGAAACGATCGTCTTAGGCACGCCGTGATATCGTACAAGCTGCTCCACGAAGAGGCATACCAAGACATCCACATGAGCCTCTTTCTTCATGGGAATGAATCTGGCTACTTTTGTCAGCCGATCAATAATAACAGACACCGAATCATTCCCGGAGCGTGAGCGAGGTAGCCCATGGATAAAGTCCATGGAGATATTGATTGGCCCGCGAACAGACTCTTACTGTGGTTGGTTCGGTAAGTCGATCGTCGTGGGCTTGCTAGATGAGGCAAGTGCACCTATCGCAAGTAGTACTCGATATTCGGGAGAATACCGAGGTCGTATTATTCCGGGAACGGGTTGATTACCCCTACTGCTCCGAAAACACGATTATTTTACCAAAATAGTAGGTGAGGGTTTTAATTAAAATAGGAACGAAAATAGATTTAAGAAAATAGTCGATGAAGAGATAACTCCCGGTATCGAATTACGTTAGGATTAAAAATAGATTTGAATAACTAGATATCTAAAGTTTCAATTTAATTAAAGCGGAAACTTGGCCGTGGCAGTTCAAAATAATGAGCTCACCTATCTCTAGGAATATCGCTCACCTGGACATTAAGGCTATTCGACCGGGCTCTCGTCCGACGAATGATTCCCCTTAATGCCTGCAGTACGCTAAGAACCTCGCTATTGGGTGGGGAACACAATCCGGTAGAGTTAGCGCGCCTCCTCTCTCGAGGGTTAGTGCGGAACTCTATTTACCCAGGGGTGATCTGTCCATACGCACGTAATCTTGGCTAGCTAGCGTATGGATAACGAAAATAGAGCCCACACATCGATATGTGGTTCTACGCGTCGTTAACCCGGGGTAAACCTTAAGTTTTTAATTAAATTGAAAAATTAGACATTTGGTTATTTAAAACATTTTAGATCCCAAAGCTCTTCGAAACCAAGGGCTAAAAGCAATTAGCCACTCATCGGAATGGGGATAGCTTATATGTTTGGTTATGCGAGCGTTCTAAACTATTCGCTGAAAGGTTATAAAGAAAATAAGAAGAAAAGTAAAGTACCCTAACATTAGAAAATTTATTACAATTTAACACACCCGCACTCATTCAAATATATAACAAGAGACAGAAATAAAACTAAGTTACACATAAGAGAAAATTGCATAATTGACATTTGCAGGTCCCACTCAAACGAGTGGGGGCGGGAAATAAAAGCTGAAAATTGCAAGTCCTACTCAAATGAGTAGGACTGAAATGAAAGCGAGTCCTACTCAAATGAGTAGGAGAAAATAAATGCGATTACAGGGCTTTCTTAAATATTTACATCAAAATAAAGTCCGACCATTTAACTCCTAGCGAGTAGGAGAAAAATCAAATCCAGTCATTTAACTCAAGTGAGTAGGCGGAAAAATAAAGAATGAAAATTACAATCCCTACTCAAAGGAGTAGGACTGAAAATACAGACCAACCATTTAACTCAAGTGAGTAGGCGGAAAAATAAAAGCTACAAATACTTGCTTGAATAAAATCTAGCCATTTAACTCAAATGAGTAGGCGGAAAAATAAAAACAACACACGCACTCTACTTGAATAAAATCCAGCCATTTAACTCAAATGAGTAGGCGGAAAAATAAAAACAACACACGCACTCCACTTGAAAGTAACTACTCACGCACTCAACATAAATAAACACACACACACACCCACACACTTGCATAATTTAACTTAGGAGCTGAAAAATATCTCATACATGCACACACTCATGCTAAAATAATTGAGAAAAACAAAGTTATTGAACAATTAAAATGACTACATTTCTACCTCTGGAATGCAGTAGAAATGCATAAAAAGGCAAAATAAAAATTGTTTGAGCAAAAAGTTTTCAAATTAAAGTGAGAAAGGCAAGTGCCTGAAAAATTAAAACGTTTACATTTTTACCGTTAGATTTTGATAGAAATGCATAAAAAGTGAAAATAAAAATTGTTCGAGCGAAAATATTTTTTGTAATTGCAAAAATTCTAAGTTCTTGAAAAATTATAATAACGCATTATCTGTTTTTAAAGCTTTGTAAATCGGGTTAAAAAGGTGTAAAAACAGAAAATGAAAGTAAAACCCTGAGTCTAACCGATTCTTTAAAGAATATGATAAACAAAATGGCCATAGTAACGACTAGAAATTTGATAAAAATGGAAGTAAAATAAAAAGATTTTCGTTTTAAAACATAAATTTCGCAAGTTTAAGCTCATACACGCACACACGCACCTTGAAAATGAAAATAAAAGTACATAAGATTGATGAAAAGGAGGCTTTTTGGAGAAATTTCAAAGCATGTAAGGATGAAATAATAATGATTTTTATTATAAAAAAGGGTTGATTACAAGAGCTCAAACATACAAACTTAAAAAGGAGCGGGGGGGGGGGGGGGGGGATCCTTACATAGCACTAAGCAAGCTCCAAACAGCAGCCCTAGTGAACAAAATGGTTCAAAAATTAGAACCCTGAACTCATACAGCAGCTGCCTTTTTATAGGCAAAAATTTCCAAGTACACGCCCTCCGACACGGGCGTGTCGGTGGGCGTGTCAGCACTATTAGACAGCAGAATTCGGTGAAGTGACAGATTTGACATTGCGGCTGAAAACTCGGCGGTCACGCCCCCGGTCACGGGCGTGTCGTGCGGCGATTAAAGGCATTGTTGACTTCGGGAGTCGCCGACGGCGGTTTGTCAGGCTGACACCGGCGTGTCGAATCATTGAACACGAGCGTGTCCCTGTTGGCTTCGACGAACGTTGACCGCAAAACATCGACCTGGCTGGCACGGGCCTGGTCACGCCCCGTGTCGGAATGACACGGGCGTGTGGCCGGGCGTGTCAGGCTTTTCTCTTCAAAAATCTTTGATTTCACTGGCATTTGACGGGTCACGCCCTGGTCACGGGCGTGACCATCAGTACACGGGCGTGACATGTGTATTTTGGGTAGATTTTTTGCTTTTTATCTGCAAAACAAAATAAAATAAATTCGCAAAATATTTACAATAAAAGAAACATTTTATTGAACAAAAATAAGTAAAAATGACAAAAATAAAGTAAAACGACTGATATAATGTACATAAAACTAGGCATATTTGCAATTCATCAAATACCCCCATACTTAAGCTTTTGCTATTCCAGAGCAAAAGTTTGAGGTGAACTTATAAGGAATAGAAAAAAACTCTAAGTTTAGCTACCTCTTAAACAATTATAAGAGAGATCTAAATAAATAAACGGGGTGTAAGAGTTAAGTCCTAAATTTATGAAGATGATTTAAATAGCGCAAAAGTTTTGGCCAAAAGATTTCTTGATATAATCAAATAGAAAACAATAATTGTAATGGTTAGATTAACAAGAATAGTTTGGAATTATATGAACTTTTAGCCTATAGGAGTTTTACTGGAAATAATGCAATTTACAAATTATGCTATCAAAAAGATTTTTGAATTAAATCTAGAATCGTGAAATTGGCAAGGGGATTGATGTTGGTTTATGAAGAGGGTTTTGATTTTGAGGCGAGGTAATTTTTTCTCGAACCTCCATTTTTTTCTTTTTTGGATTATTAGGAAAATGAAATCTTATTTTCCTAATATCATTTTTTATTTCAACTTCATAACCCAATGTATATGTGTAGGAGTAATGAATTTTATCCTCTTACTCTATAACATATAATCTTTTTAATCTATTGGGTGCCTATGTTTACGGAATGAAATCTTATTTCCATTGACATAGGATCTTTTAAGGATAACAATTTTATCATGCCAAGTAGGTCATGATAAGGAAGGTGAGAAAAGAAAACTAGATTTTTTTATTTAAAAACAATTTTGAGAGCAACCTTAATAAATTGTAAGTTCCAATTTTTCAGAAAGCTAAAAGTAAACATAATTGAATCCTATAGTGGTTATTTTCTAACATAATACACATGCTCCTATCAATGAAAAATTAGAAGTAGTGCCTAAAACGAGTTCGCTATTTTTAACAAAGCATAATAAATTCTTTAAAACTTACACCCGAATATTTAATTTTTTCAATCTATAATTCACAAACGAATAGCAAACAGAGAATTAATAAAATTCACATATAAATAACTCAAAGAAAAATTTTTGGATAGCAAGAAAATTAAGGATGGTATATTTAATTTATTTGTTTCAAAATATATATTTTTGGTTTTTTAGAGTTTTTTCATCTTCTGTTTTTGTGTTTTTTATTTATTAACTCTTTTTTTGTATTTTTGTTTTGTTTTACTCAATTTTTTTTGAATTTTTGTTTCGTTTTTCTCTTTTTTTTCAGTTTTTTGAACTTATTATCTTTTATTTTTTTAGATTTTTAAGGTTTTGCGGAAAGTTCGAGAAAAGACACAGTATTTATAAGAATGAGAGAGAAAAGGAAGGGGGAGAGAGAAGATTATTTTCAAAATTTTACAAAGTTTTTTACAAAATGAAACTAACTATTTTTGGAATTTTTGTTTTGTTTTATAATTTTTTTTTTGAATTTTTGTTTTATAAGTTTTTTGGAATTTTGTTTTACATTTTTTTTGGGATTTTTGGTTTAAAAAGACAGAAAAAAACATTTTAAAGACAGAAAAACAAAAAAAAACTTTAAGTTTTTGGGATTTTGTTTTCATTTTCAAAATTTTTTTGTTATTTTTATAGTTTTTTTTGTTCATATTTTTTTATGTTTAAAGTGCAGAAAATAGAAATACAGTGCAGAAAATAGAAGTACGAAAAAGAAAGCGAGAAAACACCCCCATACTTAAGTTCAACATTGTCCCCAATGTTGTAACGCAAGTATGCGGAACAAAACAGGGAAGAGAGTATATTCAAAGAAAAGAAAGAGAGGGGGGTAGAAGCTTCCCTGATAGGAGGTGGGGAAGGCGCAGTTTAGGAACCCTGCATTAGGAAGAAAGATAGCAAAGAAAAAGGTAAAGAGATAGCAAAAAAGATAAACATGGTGTGCCTCCTAGGAGCGCTTTGTTTATAGTCGTGTAGCTTGATTATGTTGGCGGTTTATATATCTACGAGGGCTATGGATTCGAAATTACCGCCGACAGGATCGCCTGCTATGTATAATTTTAAGCGATGACCGTTCACTTTAAACGAGCCTTTATCCGGGTGGGAGACGAGTACGGTCCCATAAGGCCAAACCTCTTCAACTTTGAAGGGGCCGGACCAACGTGATCTAAGTTTCCCGGGGAAAAGTCTAAGTCGTGAGTTATAAAGAAGGACAAGATTGCCCGGAGAAAAAGTTTTTTGGGGCTTGAGTTTTCGGTCGTGATAAAACTTAGAACACTCCTTATAGAACTTATTGCTCTCGTAAGCGTTTGCATGCCATTCATCGAGCTCGTTTAGTTGCAGTTTTCTATTTTGGGAGGCTAAGTTAGCGTCGCGATTTAAAAGTTTTAAAGCCCAAAGTGCGCGATGTTCTAATTATACGGGGAGATGACACGCTTTGCCGTAGACTAATCGATACGGCGTACAACCAATTGCGGTTTTGTATGCGGTACGATAAGCCCACAACGCATCGTCGAGTTTGATGGACCAATCTTTCCTATTAAGTGAAACGGTTTTCTCTAATATGCGCTTTATTTCTCGATTTACTACCTCTACTTGGCCACTAGTTTGCGGGTGGTAGGGGGTGGCAAGTTTGTGCGTGACGCCGTATCTAGCTAACGTCTTAGCCATCTGGGTGTTGCAGAAATGCGTCCCCCTATCGCTTACAATACCACGCAGAGTGCCGAAGCGAGAAAATAGTTTTTTAAGAAATGTAACGACAACTCGCGCATCATTGGTGGGGAGAGCTTGCGCTTCCGCCCACCTCGATACGTAGTCAACCGCTACTAAAATATACATATTTTTGAAAGACGGAGGTAGGGGGCCGACGAAATCTATGCCCCATAAATCGAAGAATTCGCACTGTAAAAACATGTTTTGGGGCATCTCATCGCGATGAGAGATGTTACCCGACCGCTGACAGCTATCGCATGCGCGCACAAAATTGTGAGCGTCTTTGAATAGAGTGGGCCAAAAGAAGCCCGCCTCCAGCGCCTTCCGCGCAATCCAGTTAGCTTGATAATGCCCACCAGCCGGACCCTCGTGGCAGTGCCTAAGGATTTGCGTGCACTCCACACCCGGGACACATCTTCGGACCGCTTGGTCCGCGCAGATACGAAAAAGAAAAGGGTCCTCCCAAAAGAAATATTTCAAGTCAGAAAAGAATTTCTTCTTTTGCTGGCTCGAAAAGTCTTTTGGAAGCACCCTCGCAACTAAATAGTTCGCAAAATCTGCAAACCAAGGCGGGGAAGATGAACTAGTAGTTATGGATAGGAGGCGTTCCTCGTGGAATCCGTCATTTATGTCAGATTGGACGAGCGCTTCTGCAGCGGGATTTTCTAAGCAGGAGAGGTGATCGGCGGCTAAATTTTCCGCGCCCCTCTTATCCCGGATCTCTAAATCGAACTCCTGCAAGAGGAGGATCCATCGAAGAAGGCAGGGTTTGGCGTCCGTTTTCGCTAACAAATATTTTAAGGCGGAATGGTCGGTAAATACGATAACTTTGGATAGCGTAATATACGAGCGAAACTTATCGAAAGCAAATACGACGGCTAAAAGTTCCTTTTCTGTTGTCGTGTAATTTCCTTGTACGGAAGTGAGTGTCTTGCTAGTGTAGTAAATAGGATGAAAATATTTGTTTATACATTGGCCAAGAACGGCTCCTACGGCAATATCACTAGCGTCGCACATAATTTCGAACGGAAGGGTCCAATCGGGCGCCACTAAAATAGGTGAATTGATAGGTTTTGTTTTATGAAATTAAATGCAGACTCGCATTCGCTATCAAAGACAAAATTTGATTCCTTTTCCAAGAACCGAGTTAGCGGCTTTGTTATTTTTGAAAAATCTTGAATAAAACGTCTATAAAAGCCCGCGTGCCCTAAGAAACTCCTAATAGATTAACGTTGGAAGGCAGGGGAAGTTTTTCGATAATTTCAACTTTAGCCTTATCGACCTCCATCCCCTTAGACGAAATCATATGACCGAGAACCAAACCTTCTCGAACCATAAATTTACATTTTTTCCAATTTAAAACGAGATGCGTGTCCTCGCATCGCTGAAGGACACGATCTAAATTACGAAGACAGGACGAGAAAGAGCTTCCGAAAACAGAGAAGTCATCCATAAAGACTTCCATAATGTCTCCTACCAGCTCGCCAAAGATTGCCAGCATACATCGTTGGAATGTAGCAGGCGCGTTGTAGAGGCCAAATGACATTCTTCGATATGCGAAGGTACCAAAGGGCAGGTAAAAGTTGTTTTCTCTTGGTCGTCGGGGGAAATGGGGATTTGGAAAAACCCCGATAATCCATCAAGAAAACAAAAATACGGATGACCGGACAAACGCTCTAAAATTTGGTCTAAAAATGGTGGAGGGAAATGATCCTTACGGGTGGCGTCATTTAGTTTTCTATAATCGATGCACACCACGCCAACCCGTAACAGTACGAGTTGGGATGAGTTCATTGTGCTCATTCTCCACTACGGTTAGACCGCCCTTTTTGGGCACCACGTGAATGGGAATAACCCACGTACTATCTAATATGGGATAAATAATCCCCGCATCTAATAATTTAATAATTTCGGCCTTAACGACGTCTTTCATGTTTGGGTTAAGACGTCACTGCGACTGAATAGTTTTGCGGCAATTATCGAGAAGGAAAATCTTATGGGTGCAGAAAGACGGGTTAATCCCTTTGAGATCAGAAATTTGCCATGCAATTGCGTGGCAATGTTTAAGAAAAACTCCCAATAAATCGGAAATCTCCGATTCGCTCAAATGCGAAGAAATGATAACAGGGAGTGTATCATCTTTCCCCAAAAAGGCGTATTTGAGTGAATCGGGTAGGAGTTTGAGTTCAAGGCAGGGCGGTTCTTCTAACGAGGTTTTAATTCCTATGTCTTTCTTACCAATTGGTTCGAAAGGCAAGTCTATAGAGGTATCCTCATCGCAGTTAAAATTTTCGAGCGCATAAATATCGTCGTTTAAAAAAGTAGACTCAAAAATAGGGGAAGAACAATCTCCGAGATATGTGTCTAAATTATAACAAAAGTCATCGCTCGATGACGAGTCTCCTATGGAGGGATTAATAGAGAACTAACTTCATCATCTCCTACCCGAAGGAGGAGTCGCCCGTTACTGACATCAATTAATGCGCGGGAGGTAGCGAGAAAAGGGCGACCGAGTATAATTGGTACATCGGTGTCCTCCTCGATGTCCAGGATGATGAAGTCTACCGGAAAGATAAACTTATCAACTCGGACAAGTACGTCCTCCACTACCCAACGGGAAACTTAACCGAGCGATCCGCTAGTTGGATTCGCATTTTAGTAGGGGCCGGAGTGCCCAAACCTAATTTTTTAAAGAGCGAGAATGACATCAAATTAATGCTCGCGCCTAAATCTGCAAGAGCGTATTTTACTAATATATTGCCAAAAAGGCACGGGATGGAGAATCGTCCCGGGTCATTTCTTTTTAGGGGCAATTTATTAGTAAGAGCCGCTGAGCAGTCAGCATTAAGAGAAATATGCGAAATATTTTCTAATTTTTGTTTATTGGAAAGAAGTTGTTTTAAGTATTTCGCATATTTAGGCATCCGAGAGATTGCCTCGCATAAGGGAACATTAATATGAATTTGTTTTAGTAATAAAATAAATTTTTCATATTGCGCGTCCTTACTCTCACTATTGAGCTTGTGCGGATACGGCAAGGGCGTTTTAATAATTTTTTCATTAAAAATTTGTAAAGGCGGCGTAATCGAAGAAGGGGGAAGAGGGGTCGGAGTGAAATATGTACCCGAGGATCGGTCCATTTTGGATCGATCACCTCCTTTCCGCTACGGAGGGTTATAACGTTGATATTTTCCCGCGGATTGGGCTCCGTGTTTCCCGGCAGTGCCCCGAGCGCGCGCTCGGACATCATTCGCGCAAGCTGTCCAACCTGGAGTTCTAAGTTTTTTAGCGGTCCGGTGATGTTCCGGATATTTGACTCGTTGGAAGCTATATATTTAGAAAAATTATCCTCTATCGGGGAGGGTTTTGGAAGAGGGGGAGGCTGCAGATATCCGGGCGCGAAAGAATTGGGGGGGGGGGCGCTGCGCATTATTCACATTGCTCCATGAGAAGTTGGGGCGGTTCCTCCAACCCGGATTATAGTTATTGCTATAAGGGTTGTTATTGGGGTTGAAGGAAGGTCGCCCAGCATTTCCCATGTAGTCTACGAATTCATTGACCACACCAACATTAGGGGGAATCGCCCAAGGAGGAGTGGTGGAGGCAGCAGACATCTCCGCCACCTGCTTCGTCAGCCTTTCAACTTAAAGGGCTAAGTGGGCAGTGGCATCCACTTCAAAGAGGCCGGCCGCCTGCTTGGGACGTCCCCGCGGGATGTTCCATTGGTAGGCATTCATAGCCATCTCTTCAATAAGAGCTTGGGTAGCCTCAGGGGTCTTATTATTCAAGGTACCCCCGGCAGCCGCATCAATCATTTGACGCGTCTGATAATTAAGCCCATTGTAGAAGATTTGGACCTGCAACCACGCAGGCAGCGCGTGATGCGGACACTTGCGGAGGAATTCCTTAGAGCGCTCCCAAGTCTCAAAAATAGACTCGGAATCATTCTGCACGAACGAAGAAATGTCCGCCCGCAACTTTGCTGTTTTGGCGGGCGGAAAATACTTCGTTAAGGACCGTTCCGCAAGGTCGGCCCAGGTGGTGATACATCCTCGTGGGAGGGAATTCAACCACGCCTTAGATTTGGATCTGAGGGAGAATGGAAAAGGGCCGAAACGAATGGCGTCATCAGTGACGGCATTAATCTTAAAAGTATCGCAAATCTCCAAAAAACTAGACAAATGAACATTCGGGTCCTCATCCGGCTGTCCGTCGAACTGCACGGCATTTTGGATCATTTGGATAACGGTCGATTTGATCTCAAAATTATTGTTCGCCACCGTCGGGCGAACAATACTGGACCCAGTATCGTCCAAATTCAGCCGGGTGTAATATGACATTGTACGCTCGACGGCCGTGTTCGGATTGGGGTCGGCCATAGCAACGGCAGAGGGTTCTCCGATGGATTCTTCGGGATCCAAAGAGGGATTTCGGCGTTGAGACCGAATACGCGCAAGCGAGCGTTCTATCTCAGGATCGAAATCCAAATTTTCAGACTCCGAAGGCTGTCCACGGGTCATACACCCTAAAATAGAAAGTAGAAAATTAACTTCTTTTTTTAGATTGGATTTTGAAGAAAAGTTTTCAAGCCTTTTTTTTAGTTTTTGAAATAAAGGTAAAAGTAATAGACTTCGAATTCGGAATAACAACTCAAAGAGTCCCCGACAATGGCGTCAAAAACTTGATTGGCCCGCGAACAGACTCTTACTGTGGTTGGTTCAGTGAGTCGATCGCCGCGGGCTTGCTAGATGAGGCAAGTGCACCTATCGCAAGTAGTACTCGATATTCGGGAGAATACCGAGGTCGTATTATTCCCTGGGAACGGGTTGATTACCCGTACTGCTCCGAAAACACTATTATTTTACCGAAATAGTAGGTGAGGGTTTTAATTAAAATAGGAACAAAAATAGATTTAAGAAAATAGTCGATGAAGAGATAACTCCCGGTATCGAATTACGTTAGGATTAAAAATAGATTTGAATAACTAGATATCTAAAGTTTCAATTTAATTAAAGCGGAAACTTGGTCGTGGAGGTTCAAAATAATTAGCTCACCTATCTCTAGGAATATCGCTCACCTGAACATTAAGGCTATTCGACCGGGCTCTCGTCTGACGAAGGATTCCCCTTAATGCCCGTAGTACGGTAAGAACCCCGCTATTGGGTGAGGAACCCAATCCGGTAGAGTTAGCGCGCCTCCTCTCTCGAGGGTTAGTGCGGAACTCTATTTACCCAGGGGTGATCTGTCCATACGCATGACCTCTCGGCTAGCTAGCGTATGGATAACGGAAATAGAGCCCACACATCGATATGTTGTTCTACGCGTCGTTAACCCGGGGTAAACCTTAAGTTTTTAATTAAATTGAAAAATTAGACATTTGGTTATTTAAAATATTTTAGATCCCAAGCTCTTCGAAACCAAGGGCTAAAAGCAATTAGCCACTCATCGGAATGGGGATAGCTTATGTGTTTGGTTATGCGAGCGTTCTAAACTATTCGCTGAAAGGTTATAAAGAAAATAAGAAGAAAAGTAAAATACCCTAACATTAGAAAAGTTATTACAATTTAACACACCCGCACTCATTCAAACATATAACAAGAGACAGAAATAAAACTAAGTTACACATAAGAGAAAATTGCATAATTGAAATTTGCAGGTTCCACTCAAACGAGTGGGGGCGGGAAATAAAAGCTGAAAATTGCAAGTCCTACACAAACGAGTAGGACTGAAATGAAAGCGAGTCCTACTCAAACGAGTAGGAGAAAATAAATGCGATTACAAGGCTTTCTTAAATATTTACATCAAAATAAAGTCCGACCATTTAACTCCTAGCGAGTAGGCGAAAAATCAAATCCAGCCATTTAACTCAAGTGAGTAGGTGGAAAAATAAAGAATGAAATTTACAATTCCTACTCAAAGGAGTAGGACTGAAAATACAGACTGGCCATTTAACTTAAGTGAGTAAGCGGAAAAATAAAAGCTACAAATACTTGCTTGAATAAAATCCAGCCATTTAACTCAGATGAGTAGGCGGAAAAATAAAAACAACACACGCACTCTACTTGAATAAAATCCAGCCATTTAACTCAAATGAGTAGGCGGAAAAATAAAAACAACACACACACTCTACTTGAAAGTAACTACTCACGCACTCGACATAAATAAACACACACACACACACACACACACACACACACACACACACACACACACACACACACACACACAGACACACACACTTGCATAATTTAACTTAGGAGCTGAAAAATATCTCATACATGCACACACTCGTGCTAAAATAATTGAGAAAAACAAAGTTATTGAACAATTAAAATCACTGCATTTCTACCTCTGGAATGCAGTAGAAATGCATAAAAAGGCAAAATAAAAATTGTTTGAGCAAAAAGTTTTCAAATTAAAGTGAGAAAGGCAAGTGCCAGAAAAATTAAAACGTTTACATTTTTACCGTTAGATTTTGATAGAAATGCATAAAAAGTGAAAATAAAAATTGTTCGAGCGAAAATATTTTTTGTAATTGTAAAAATTCTAAGTTCTTGAAAAATTATAATAACGCATTATCTGTTTTTAAAGCTTTGTAAATCGGGTTAAAAAGGTGTAAAACAGAAAATGAAAGTAAAACCCTAAGTCTAACCGATTCTTTAAAGAGTATGATAAAAACAATGGCCATAGTAACGGGTAGAAATTTGATAAAAATGGAAGTAAAATAAAAAAGTTTTCGTTTTAAAACATAAATTTCGCAAGTTTAAGCTCAAACACGCACACACACACCTTGAAAATGAAAATAAAAGTACATAAGATTGATGAAAAGGAGCCTTTTTGGAGAAATTTCAAAGCATGTAAGGATGAAATAATAACGATTTTTATTACAAAAAAGGGTTGATTACAAGAGCTCAAACATACAAACTTAAAAAGGAGAGGGGGGGGGGGATCCTTACATAGCACTAAGCAAGCTCCAAAAAGCAGCCCTAGTCAACAAAATGGTTCAAAAATTGGAACCCTGAACTCATACAGCAGCTACCTTTTTATAGGCAAAAATTTCCAAGTACACGCCCTCCGACACGGGCGTGTCGGTGGGCGTGTCAGCACTATTAGACAGCAGAATTCGGTGAAGTGACGGATTTGACATTGCGGCTGAAAACTCGGCGGTCACGCCCCAGTCACGGGCGTAACAGTGGGCGTGTCGTGCGGAGATTAAAGGCGTTGTTGACTTCGGGAGTCGCCGGATTCGGTTAAAGTCATTGTTGACTTCGGGAGTCACCGGCGGCGGTTTGTCGGGCTGACACAGGCGTGTCGAATCATTGAACACGGGCATGTCCCTGTTGGCTTCGACGAACGTTGAGCGCAAAACATCGACCTGGCTGGCACGAGCCTGGTCACGCCCCGTGTAGGAATGACATGGGCGTGTGGTCGGGCGTGTCAGGCTTTTCTCTTAAAAAATCTTTGATTTCACTGGCATTTGACGGGTCATGCCCTAGTCACGGGCGTGACCATCAGTACACTGGCGTGACATGTGTATTTTGGGTAGATTTTTTGCTTTTTATCTGCAAAACAAAATAAAATAAATTCGCAAAATATTTACAATAAAAGAAACATTTTATTGAACAAAAATAAGTAAAAATGACAAAAATAAAGTAAAACGAATGATATAATGTACATAAAACTAGGTATATTTACAATTCATCAGATATCCTCGAACTTCCATTCGGGGATGGACAACGACTGCAACAAACTACCTGGACTCCTGCATTCAGCCTTCACTCTTTGACAGGCTTCACAATGAGTAACATAATACCAGACATCCTTCTTCATTCCCGGCCAACACATGGTCTTCCGCAAACCAGCGTACATCTTAGCAATACCCGGGTGCACTGAATATTGAGAGCTATGTGCCTCTCTCAAGATATCCTCCCAGATTTTACCGCCCTTGGGAATGTAGAGCCGACCGCGAAAGTAAACGAGGCCGTCTTTGAGTGTATACTCGTCGGTAGTTCCTTCTTCTATTGATTTAATAGCCGGGTCCAAAGCCGCATCCATTCCTTGCTCCACCCGAATCCGGTCCCGAATATCACAAATTATGCACATGCTTGCCACAAATTCTGTATACTTTGACGAAGGAGCCTTGAATATCAAGGTAATATCCATCTCTTCGATCATCCGAGTCAACTCCATGCTCATCAACCGAGACTCTGGGCTAGAGCCTGGCACTTTTCTACTCAACGCATCAGCCACCAAGTTCGCCTTTCTGGGGTGGTAGTTCATGGTAAACTCATAGTCGCATAGAAATTCTAACCACCACCGTTGCCTCAAGTTCAACTCCTTCTGTGTATGAACATACTTTAAGTTTTTATGATCCGAAAAGATCTCGCAGTGGACGCCGTATAGATAGTACCTCCAAACCTTCAAGGCGAACACCACTGCTCCCAACTCCAAATCGTGAACCAGGTAATTGATTTCATGCTTCTTCAGTTGCCTTGAAGCATAAGCAATCACATGCCCGTGCTTCATCAATACCGCTCCCATCCCTTGATATGACGCGTCCGTGTAAACTTGAAGTCCTTCCTTCCCAGATGGGAGTGCAAGGATGGGGGCGGAGGTAAGTCTATCCTTCAACTCTTGAAATACCGCTTCACATTGAGGTGTCCACTCAAATGACACACCATTCTTTGTCAAGGAGGTAAGAGGAAGGGCAATCTTGGAGAACCCTTTTACGAACTTACGGTAGTACCCGGCAAGTCCAAGAAAACTCCGTACATCGGACGCCGATTTCAAGGGCGACCACTCCTTCACGGCAAGCACCTTGGTCGGATCCACCGCCAGTCCAGCTCCACTGATTACATGGCCCAAGAAGGCAACCTCTTTGAGCCAAAATTCGCATTTGCTGAACTTGGCGAACAAAGCGTGCTCTTTTAATTTCTTCAGAACCAAGGCTAGGTGCTCGAAATGCTCCTCCTCCGTCTTTGAGTAGACCAGTATATCGTCGATGAAGACGATGACAAAGATGTCCAAATAGGGTTCGAATACCTTGTTCATCAGGCTCATGAAAGCCGAAGGGGCATTTGTGAGCCCAAACGACATTACCGTGAACTCATACAACCCATATCTTGAACTGAAGGCTGTCTTCTGGATGTCCTCCTCCTGTATCCTCAACTGATAGTATCCCGAGCGCAAGTCCAGCTTAGAAAACCAATGCGCTCCCACTAGTTGATCGAACAACTCGTCGATCCAAGGTAGCGGATAAGTGTTCCGCACTGTCAGCCGGTTGAGTTCCCGATAGTCTATACACAAGCGCAGGGTTCCATCCTTCTTCTTCACAAACAATACAGGGGCTCCCCAGGGTGATGAACTGTGGCGAACGAACCCTGACTCCACCAATTCTTGCAATTGAATTCTAAACTCCGCGAGTTCCTTCGGGGCCATTTGGTAAGGGGCCTTGGATACAGGCTTGGCACCCGGTACTAGGTTAATTCGGAAATCGACTTCTCTATGAGGGGGTAACACTGGTAGTTTCTTTGGGAACACCTCGGTGAAGTCCTGCACTACCCGAACATCTTTTACCTCCAATTCTACCTCCTTCAACTCAAACCAGATCATGAAGACCTCATCCCCTTTCATATGGGACTTTACAGCCCGAACTGAAGATAAGAGCATACGGGGTGCGAAATTAATACCTTGGAAGATAACCTCGGTGTCCCCATGCCTCAAATAGATCTTCTTCTCCGCACAGTCGATCCTCGTGAAATGCCAATTCAACCATGCCATGCCCAAAATGATGTCGAACTCCGGCATCTTCAGGACTGTGGCAGGCGTATCGAAAGCCCTTCCTTCTATAAATATCTCAAACTCGCACTTGGGGGTAGCGATCATCTCCGAGCCGTCCGGGAGGTGCACTCATCGGGCTATTCCAGAAAAGTATTGTATGCCCTCCATAACTTTAATGAAATCTTCGAACACGAAAGAGTGTGAGGCACCGGTATCGAACAGCGCATAGGCCGTCTTCCCACCGATTACCAGGGTGCCTAAGTACCAATAACCAAACTCAACCACTAGGTATCTAGCATGTCTTAAACAGTTTAAATTAAATGACAAAATTTGAGAAGGTTAACTGCACGTACCAGCTATAACATCCTGGGGATTCCGCTCTTGCGCCATGTCCAGCGCATACACCTGATCCCGGACCGGGCCGGGGTTTCCTCTTGGCGGTCCTCATCCTCGACCACGCATATATCCCCGTCCTCGTGGGGCTGCTGGAGGGAGAGCGGGAGGGAGAGCAGGAGGGAGAGCAGGAGGGACATTCCCATATAGCTGTGGGCAGTAGCGTCTAATGTGGCCCGGTAGATTGCACTCGAAACACACCAACCCACGACGCCCCTCTGGTTGCCGAAATTGCTGAGCCTATAGTGGTGGAGGCAGCGCGGCCGGCTGCTGGACTGGGTGCTCCACTCTATAGTTTCGGTGGAAACTCCCTCCACCCCTATGATATCCCCCTCCTCCTCTACGATCCTGTCTCCCCCTATTGCTCGGACCGGCCTCCATAATGCCTTCTGCAGGCCTCTTGCCACTACTCAAGTGATCCGCCTCCAACCTCTTCGCCATGTCAATAATCTCCGCCAAACTTCCATCCTCTATATACAAAAGGGACTGCCGTAGGGGATCTCGCAGCCCTTTGTAGAAACGTTTGGCATAACCTCTATCGTCCAACTCGTAAGAGTTCGCAAACCTTGCGAGATGCTGGAATTCCTGCTGGTATTCCGTAACTGAGTTTGATCCCTGCTTTAGTAGTAGAAACCTCTGCTCAAGCTCATCTCGGGCCGAAGTAGGAATGAAGTGCTCCAAGAAAACACCCGAAAATTCGCTCCAACTTATCTCTATATAGACTCGGCCATGGAAGGTAGAGCCCATAAGGTACTTCCACCACCTCTTAGCATGTAACTCCAAGACGAACACTGCCAATGACATGGCCATGTTGGCTGGGCAACGGATACCAGCCAATAGCTCTTCTACTTTGTCGAGCCATTCCTCCGTACATACGGCTGACTCCGTCCCACGATAGACGGGAGGGGAGAGAGCCCGGAAGGTGCTCAGCCAGTTAGAGCCCGGGGCCTGTTGTTGCACCGGAGGCTGTTGTGCCTTAAAAGCTTCAAGAATGGCAGTGAGCGTCTGCCCAAACTCAGACTGTTGGAACTGAGTGGGTATGGGAGGGGTAGGAGTACCCCCCCATCGGCTCAACATGCAGTGGAACCTACACGTACACGACAAATTTGTGGTCAGGTTGGCTAAACTTAAGGTCAAAGTTGGACAAACTTAATGTGAATTACATATGCGCACACCACTGCTTCCGCTAAGTCAGTTTGTCCTCAAGCTGACTAATCGAACGGGAGTGGCACCATTGTTGAATGACTTCTTAGTTGAGGATCGTGGCAAACTGATACCATTTGTAAGACCCCCCTCCCGGATCCCAAAACACGGTACGAAGGGTGGTCTTATGCCCGAAACAGCCGCCTTGCGGTAGCATTAGCACACGGCTAACCTGTAACACAAGACGCCTATTCCGCCGGCTGCAACAATATCAATAATACATGCCAACTCAACCAAGTATAAGAAGTAAGAGAAGTCAAATCCACATAAAGCATATAGTCCAAATACATCAATAAAGGAGAAGCTAAAACATGCTTCTACAGTATATCAGAGTACAACTAAGTATTGCCCAAAAGGGCTACATCAAAGTATCAAAATACTAACATCAGTAACCGACGGTATCTACGGCACCGTCACTCCAAGCCCTATCGTCCTGGCCTGGCTGTCCTGCTGCGTAGTCTGCGGGTGCTCTACCTGCGGCGTGACCACCTAAAAGGAAGATGTAGCAATCGTTAGTCGAAACGATTAAGTGGTTTCACATCCGCTCCCCCGGCGACTCCTCGGCACCGGGCGGAGAGAAGGAAAAAGGGTAATATATATATATATATATATATATATATATATATATATATATATATATATATATATATGCAAGTAAAGAGGTACAAGCATGTGGCAATAGTGTAAGAGTTACAGTATCATAATCATCAGTTATTTAAGAGCATACTAAACTAACAAGTATAAGTAACAACAGAAAGTAAATTAACTTATAAGAATGTCCATACAAACTTATAAGTTAAGGATCGGGTTACATAAAGGTAACTCATCGTATACGAGTGCCCATACAAACTTATACGATGAGGATCTTATTGTGCAATGTTATGAAATGCTATGTATGCCATGCAATGACTCACCCATGATTACACACATGTTATTTCTATGTCGACACAGACTATAGTTGTAACTCCCCGAAACTCAAAAGAGCGACGGGATACGTTTTGGGCCAGAGTTGGAATCTTGCAGGAGGCACACGGCCTGGGACACGGGCGTGTCCCAGGGCGTGTCAGGCTTGAGTCGATGACTTGGCCGCGAAGTCGACGAATTTCGCTCGACAATGTGTCGAGACAGGGCACACGGCCTGAGACACGGGCGTGTATCAGGGCGCGTCGAGCCCGTGTCGACGATCGGCCTGAGGAGTCGACAAATTTCGCTTGACGAAGTATCGAGACAAGGCACACGGCCTAGGACACGGGCGTGTCCAAGGCCGTGTCGGGTGGTCGACGAACTTTACTCGACGAAGTGTCGAGACCGTGAACACGGCCTGGAGCCCAGACGTGTTCGAGTGGACACGGGTTAGGACATGGGCGTGTCCAAGAACCCGTGTGAGTCTCTGGTTTTTTTCGGGCTGTATCGATGGGTGCACACGGCCGACCACACGGCCGTGTTAGTTGGAACACGGGCGTGTCAGGTCGAACACGGGCATGTCAGATGCCCATGTGTTGTTCCAGGCGCGTCGATTTTGACGGCGAATGAGGGACACAACCCTGGACACGAGCGTGTGTCAGGCCGTGTTCGGTCCAGATTGTACATTTCAGGCCCGAATCAAGGCCGTTCGTTTCTTTAATTTGGGATCCGACGGTTGGGGGTTGCTCATACTGGGATATACCCGGGATTGGGGCTTTGAAACCCTCACTTTTACTTGAGTGGTTCTCTTTTTAAGTCAAGAGAGAGGTGAGAGCAAAGGAGGAAGAAGAAGCTAGATCCGACCATTGGAGGAGCTTCGAAGCTCCAAATCGCAAGCCGACTCCGGATCTACGGAGGCAAAGAGAGTGCGGTGCTTTTCATCCGCTTACATTTCAATGGCGCTAAGGAAGAACGCTAGGGTAACAATTCTCTTCTTGAGCATGTGAAGCTCTCCTTCTTTGCATAGGTAGCCCGCTCTCGCGAGTTTGTGGTGAGTTGGAGGCGTTCCTTTGGGTAGATATGTAAAGTCCCCGTTGTGTCGAGTCCGTAAGTGAGAACAGACATAGGCATGATGTGTGAAGCCTACCCGGACACGTTGGTCTGGATCGGTGATGTTGCATTGCATAATGCCGGAGAAGACTCCGTGCTTTTGGTTGTTTTTCGGGTTTTCTACACGGTAGATTGCAACAGGGAACCTTGGGGATTAACCCTAAGGTGCACCCGGAAAACTGGGCGGATGCGTGATCTTGGCAACTTGGAAGCCTGAGAGCCAACTTGAACATAACCGGGTTATGTGAAATGTGTGACGAAAACGGGACTCGGGTGAAGTTTGACCTGCGCATATGGTTTAAATTACCGCTGCGATGTGAGCACGGGTTAGATGGAACCGTACCCGTTCTAGGTCATTCTGTTAAAGAGACCTAAGGTTAAGTGGCACTTGCCATTGGCATAGATGAGGGTCTTCGGCGGTCTATGGTTTTAATTACCGTGACCCATGCCGGGAAGACAAATTGCTCATTGTTTGGCCGTCCAAAGAGACGGTGGTGAGTCGACAGACTTTGACCGTGTTCACCGAGAATGTGCCCTGAGTGCACGGGGTGTATGGCCGTGTGAGCCTACGCCTGTGATGAAATGAATATTTATACATTGCTCTCTTATGCTAATAAAATGCAGGGAAGGAGTATCGCCGCCCCGAGTTGGGGGCGGGATCGTTATAATTTGGTCAACATTGCTGACCGTTGCTTGTTTGCCACAGTGCGGTGGTTTTGTTGCTTGCAGGTGCTGCTGGACCAAGCAGTCAATAGCGGGCTAAAGCCCAAATTGTTAAGCCGGCCCTCGAAGGCCTAATTGGAGTATTTAATGCTTTATTCATGTATGACCGACCTGCGTGCCGTGGTTTGTAAATCATGAAATATTAAGTAAACAATTTTGAAAAGCCTTAAGGCCAGTACTTGTGTATGTACTACATTCCTGTTTGGTTTATTAGTGGACATTCATGCTCTTTGTGCTGGGTTCTTGATTGCAACTTGTATAAACTGCTTCCGTTAGAATGCTCTGTGTAGGACGTTGGATTGGTTGGATGGTTTCCATAAGTAACCACCCGGTCTTTCTATGGTATATGGCGTCGGGCCCCGGCCGGACCTACTGCTATATGCTATGCGACGGATAGGGGGTGTTACAATTTGGTATCAGACTACTGGTTTTGGTCAGGCTTAAGATGAATTCGTGGGCGAATTCTTTTTAAGGGGAGGTGAGCACATGTGTGTGCGTCATCATTATAACAGTAAAAGAACCCATGAATGTCCACTTAGGAATGAAAATACACGTGTTTGAGGAACCTACGTGTTCCTATAATTGCTGTTTGCAATTTTATTTGGTCGCTTAATGGTGTTTTGTACCACTATAGGTGACCAGAAGTGGTGCTGGGCCGTTGGAGCGTCGAGTTTCTGAGGCTAGTAGTGCACCTAATGAAGCTCCTGCAACACCTCTATCCCCTGAGACCATACGATTGGTGGCCGAAGCAGTGTTGGCCATGATTAATGTGCAGCCTTCAAGGCAAACGCAGAAGCCCGCTCCTGCAATGGAGCAGGTACCACTGCAAGCGGCTGAGCCGAGGAGAGTGGACTAGGTAGTAGTGGAGCCGTTGGTGCCAAGGAGGGAAACCGAGGGGCAGCTCAAGCATGTCATGAGCTTTAATCCTCCGGTATTCTCGGGGTTGGGAACCCCATCTCAAGCTGAAGACTGGCTCTCCAGGGTGAATAGAGTCATGATAGCAACGAAGACGGAGGAGTGGCAAATGACCACCATTGCTACGTTCCTTTTGGACGGTGAAGCGAGATTGTGGTGGGAAGGATTGGAGCTGCATCATTTGAGAGGTAGACAATTTACAGACCTCCCGATGGAGGAGTTCTCGGGATTGTTCTTAGCAAGGTACCTCCCTTCTACTCAGAGGATTTCGATGGAGAACGAGTTCCTGAAGTTGGTACAAGGGGACAGTAGAGTGGATGAATATCTCCCCGAGTTTACTCATTTGAGTCGATATGCTAGATCCACCATTGCAGATGAGGAGCGCAAGACGAATCGATTCTACGAAGGGTTGAGAGATGAGTTGAGGTTACTACTCTCAGGGCCGATGACGCAGGGTTTCTTGACCTTGGTCAACACGACCCGGTCCTTGGAGAAGGACATGAAGAATGTTCAAGCGAAGAAGAGCATTGGTGAGAAGAAGTCTGGGTTCAAAGTGCCGACTACTTCAAAGTCCGGCTATCAAAGTTTCTTCAAGAAGCATAGGACTTCTGTTCCAGCTCCTTCTGGTGCTTCTGGGGCGACTACGGGTCAGACCCCAGGTGCATATTTTACTTGTGGGAAGCCGGGGCACTTTGCCTGTGATTGTTGGAGCGGACGTCCCAAGTCTGAAAGGAAGCCGGGAGCGACTTATGAAGAGAAGGGCAAGGCGGTGGAGTCAATCGCGTCCCATTATGCTCCGGCCCAATCGAGGGTATACAATCTTGGCCAACAGGAGGCCATCAAACAGGCGGATGTGGTGACAGGTACGGTTTAATTTATAGCAAGTTAATTTCTTTAAATACTTGTTATGCACATGTTACCTTACCACTGCTTGTTTAGGATTTGTTTTGATTTGTGAAAATCCGGCAAGAGCACTCTTCGATACGGGAGCTTCACACTCCTTCTTGTCCGAAGGATTTATATCACGCATCAGAGTCCCTTCTTCGATGGCGAAGGATAAGTTGGATGTGTTGTTGCCCAATGGGTGTTTAATGTGCGCGGATAGTATCTGCGGTGTTAAGATTCTCATTGGGAATCAAGAGTTTGATCTGCAGGCGTCGTTACTTCCGTTGGTGGAGTTCGACGTTATATTTGGCATGGACTGGCTCTCGGAGCAGCAAGCCTATATTGACTGCGGTCGCAAGGAAGTCAAGTTGGGAGCAAGTCGTGAGACGACTTTTACGGGCTTGAAGGGGCCGAGTAAGACGTTGATGTCTGCTCTTCAGGTGGTGAAGGCGGTTCGTGCCGGTGCAGAACTGTTCTTTACACTAGTGGAGGTTGCAAAGCCAAAGCCCACGTTGGATAGTATTTCAGTGGTATCGGAGTACCCTGATGTGTTCCCTATAGATATTCCTAGAGCCCCGCCTCAACGGGAGATAGATTTCACGATTGAGCTAGTGCCAAGTGCAAAGCCTGTGTCACGATCTCCTTATCGGCTAGCGCCTAAGGAAATGGTGGAGCTGAAAGTTCAACTGCAAGAGTTGTTGGAGCAAGAGTATGTGCGCCCAAGTTCTTCGCCTTGGAGCGCGCCGGTCCTCTTTGTTAAAAAGAAGGACGGAAGCTTGAGGCTATGTATTGATTATCGGGAGCTCAACAAGTTGACGAAAAAGAACAAGTACCCGATTCCCCGGATCGATGACCTTTTTGATCAGTTGGTCGGGTCGACGGTGTACTCAAAGTTAGATCTCAAGTCCGGGTACTATCAGCTGCGAATAAGGGAGAGTGATATCCCGAAGACAGCGTTCAGTACGAGATACGGGCATTACGAGTTTACGGTCATGCCATTTGGGCTGACTAATGCGCCGTCAGTGTTCATGGATTTGATGAATAGGACCTTCAGGGAGTACTTGGACCATTTTGTGATCATCTTCATCAACGATATTTTGGTGTACTCGCAGAGTGAAGAAGATCACTTCAAGCATCTTCATTTGGTTTTGTAGACGCTAAGGAGGAATCAATTGTATGCCAAGTTCCAAAGTGCGAGTTTTGGTTATCCTCAGTGGCGTTCCTCGGTCATATAGTGAGTGGAGAAGGTATTGCAGTGGATCCAGTGAAGATTGTTGCGATACGGGAGTGGCCTGAGCTTTCTACGATAACGGAAGTCCGGAGCTTTCTGGGGCTAGCCGGCTATTATAGGCGTTTCTTAGAGAACTTCTCACGGATAGCGTTACCTCTTACTACTTTGACGAGGAAGGAGCAGAAGTTCGTTTGGACGCCGGAGTGCGCGCGAGCTTTTGAGGAGTTGAAGTGTCGGTTGACCATGACGCCTGTGCTGGGTTCGCCACGTGGGACCGAAGGTTATGAGATTTATAGTGATGCTTCGGGAAGCGGTTTGGGTTGCGTGCTACTGCAACACGAAAGTGTTATAGCTTATGGCTCGAGACAGCTAAAAGTGCACGAGAGGAATTATCCGGTCCATGACTTGGAGTTAGCGGCCGTGATTTTTACCGTGAAGCTATGGAGGCATTATTTGTACGGTGTGAAGACTGATATCTACACCGATCACAAGAGCCTGAAGTATCTGATTGATCAGAAGGATCTGAATATGCGGCAGAGTAGATGGATGGAGTTCTTGGGGGACTATACATTCAAGATCCACTACGTGCCTGGTAACGGTAACGCGCGATTGCGGACGAGTTGAGTCGCCAGGCCCCAGCTCAAGCTAATTGGCTATCGGTGCATGATGAGCGATTGGTTCGGGAGTTGGAGGCATTGGAGATTGTTTGTGTAGATAAGCAAGCAAGTGCTGAAGCAGTACTGAATTGGACTGAAGTTCAATATGACCTGGCTGATCGGATTCGACAGGCTTTGGATTTGGATGTCCATATGAAGCAGTTCATGGTAGAGGCTCTAGATGGGTCAAATTCCCATTCGTTGTGGAGGAAGGATTGCTTTGGAAAGACGGTCGTCTGTGCGTCCCAAGTGTGGGAAATTTGCGGGGAATTATTGTACGAGGCACACCGTACCAAGTACTTGATTCACACAGGGAGCACGAAGATGTACCGCGATGTAAAAAAACTATTTTGGTGGCCGGGATTGAAGAAAGATGTGGCGCTCTACGTGGTGAAGTGCCAAACTTGCGAATTGGTGAAGGCGGAATGCCAAAAGCTGGGTGGATTTCTTAAGTCCTTGCCTACTCCGGAGTGGAAATTTGACGACATCTCTATGGACTTTGTGCACGGTTTGCCAAGGTTGCAAAAGGGAACGATGCCATTTGGGTGGTCATAGATCGGCTAACGAAGGTGTTGCATTTCATTCCACATAGGAAGGATGATCCGGTGGAGAAGTTGGCAAAACTGTATGTGGATAACATTGTACGGCTTCATGGTGTGCCACGCAGCACCGTGAGCGACCGAGATGGGCGGTTCACGTCCAATGATTGGAGTCTAGTGCAGCAAATGTTGGGAACAAAGTTGAAATTCAGCACAGCCTTCCATCCGCAAATGGATGGGCAGACCGAGAGTGTCAATAGAACTATGGAAGACATGCTCCGCATGTGTGTCTTGGACTTTGGAAAGCAATGGGAAGACCATCTTTATTTGGTGGAGTTTGCGTACAACAATAGCTACCAAGCGAGTATTCAAATGGCGCCCTTTGAGGCCCTATATGGTAGAAAATGTCGCACGCCGTTGTCTTAGTTAGAAACGGGTGAGTCAAAGTTATACAAGCGCCAAGAGTGGAAGCAAGCGCTAGGAAGATGCACGTCTTTGGTTCGTACCATTCGGGATAGGTTGCTTATCGCTCAGGACCGGCAAGTGAAGTACTATAATGCCAAGCACAGGAACGTGGAGTTCGCTGTGGGCGACTATGTGTACTTAAAGATCAAGCCGTTCAAGGGTGTCTCGCGGGTGCGGCGATTTAAAAAGCTAAGCCCGAGGTACCTTGGGCCGTTTGAGGTTTTGGAGCGGGTTAGTGAAGCAGCCTATCGGTTGAAGCTTTCAGTGGAGCTTAGTAGTTTACATGATGTATTCCATATTTCGGTGCTTCGGAAGGCGGTGCAAGAGCCTTCGCAAGTGATCGCGGTTGATCAAGTGCCAGTGGATAGTGGGTTGACGACAAAAGTCAAGCCCATGCGGATTGAGGACTCGGAGGTCAAGTGGCTATGCAATAAAGAGATCAGGATGGTCAAGGTCCGATGGGACAATTGCGGTCATGAGGAGCAATCTTGGGAGCGAGAGCAGACTATGCTTGACGAGTATCCGGAGTTGTTCCGCTCAGGTACAATTTAATTTTGGTACTTGTCTCTCCTTTATATAATTTCGTGGACGAAATTCTTTTAAGAGAGCGAGAGTTGTAACGCCCCGAAACTCAAAAGAGCGACGGGAGACGTTTTGGGCCAGAGTTGGAATCTAGCAGGAGGCACACGGCTTGAGACACGGGCGTGTCCCAGGGCGTGTCAGTCTTGAGTTGACAACTGGCCGCAAAGTCGACGAATTTCGCTTGACAATGTGTCGAGACAGGGCACACGGCCTGAGACACGGGCGTGTCTCAGGGCGTGTCGAGCCCGTGTCGACGATCGGCCCGGCGACGTCGCCGGGAGTCGACGAATTTCGCTCGACGAAGTGTCGAGATAAGGCACACAACCTAGGACACGGGCGTGTCCAAGGCCGTGTCGGGTGGTCGACGAACTTCACTCGACGAAGTGTCGAGACCGTGAACACGGCCTGGAGCCCAGACGTGTTTGAGTGGACACGGGTTAGGAAACGGGCGTGTCCAAGAACCCGTATGAGTCTCGGGTTGTTTTCGGGCTGTATCGATGGGTGCACATGGCTGACCACACGAGCATGTCAGTTGGAACACGAGCATGTCAGGTCGAACACGGGCATGTCGGATGCCCGTGTGTTGTTCCAGGCGCATCGATTTTGACGGCGAATGAGGGACACAGCCCTGGACACGGGCATGTGCCAGGCCGTGTTCGGTCCAGATTGTACATTTCAGGCCCGAATCAAGGACGTTCGTTTCTTTAATTTGGGATCCGACGGTTGGGGGTTGCTCCTACTGGGATATACCCAGGATTGGGCCTTTGAAACCCTCACTTTTACTTGAGTGGTTCTCTTTCTAAGTCAAGAGAGAGGTGAGAGCAATGGAGGAAGAAGAAGCTAGATCCGGCCATTGGAGGAGCTTCGAAGCTCCAAATCGCGAGTCGACTCCGGATCTATGGAGGCAAAGAGACTGCGATGCTTTTCATCCGCTTACATTTCCATGGTGCCAAGGAAGAACGCTAGGATAACGATTCTCTTCATGAGAATGTGAAGCTCTCCTTCTTTGCATAGGAAGCCCGCTCTCGCGAGTTTGCGGTGAGTTGGAGGCGTTCCTTCGGGTAGATATGTAAAGTCCCCATTGTGTAGAGTATGTAAGCGATAACAGACATAGGCATGATGTGTGAAGCCTACCCGGACATGTTGGTCTGGATTGGTGATGTTGCATTGCATAATGTTGGAGAAGACTCCGTGCTATTGGTTGTTTTTCGGGTTTTCAACACGGTAGATTGCAACAGGGAGCCTTGGGATTAACCCTAAGGTGCACCCGGAAAACTGGGCGGATGCGTGATCTTTCCAACTTGGAGGCCTGAGTGCCAACTTGAACATAATCGGGTTATGTGAAATGTGTGACGGAAACGGGACTCGGGAGAAGTTTGACCTGCGTATATGGTTTAAATTACCGCTGTGATGTGAGCACAGGTTAGATGGAACCGTACCCGTTCTATGTCGTTCGTTTAAAGAGACCTAAGGTTACGTGGCACTTGCCGTTGGCATAGATGAGGGTCTTCGGTGGTCTATGGTTTTAATTACCGTGACCCATGCCGGGAAGACAAATTGCTCATTGTTTGGCCGTCCAAAGGGACGGTGGTGAGTCGGCAGACTTTGACTGTGTTCACCGAGAATGTGACCTGAGTGCACGAGGTGTATGGCCATGTGAGCCTACGCCTGTGATGAAATGAATATTTATACATTGCTCGCTTATGCTAATAAAATGCAGGGAAGGAGCATCGCCGCCCCGAGTTGGGGGCGGGATCGTTATAATTTGGTCAGCATTGCTGACCGTTGCTTTGTTTGCCACCGTGCGGTGGTTTTGTTGCTTGCAGGTGCTGCTGGACCAATCGGTCAATAGCGGGCTAAAGCCAAAATTGTGAAGCCGGCTCTCAAAGGCCTAATTGGAGTGATTACTGCTTTTATTCATGTATGACCGGCCTGCGTGCCGTGGTTTGTAAATCATGTAATATTAAGTAAACAATTTTGTAAGGCCTTAAGGACAGTACTTGTGTATGTACTACATTCCTGTTTGGTTTATTAGTGGACATTCCTGCTCTTTGTGCTGGGTTCTTAATTGTAACTTGTATAAACTGCTTCCGCTAGAATGCTCTGTGTAGGACGTTGAATTGGTTGGATGGTTTCCATGAGTAACCACCCGGTCTGTCTGTGGTATTTGGCGTCGGGCCCCGGCCGGACCTACTGCTATATACTATGCGACGGATAGGGGGTGTTACAATAGTTCCCACTTTTCGAAGCAGGTAGTTAATCTCTCAGGCATCAGCCGCCGTGGCCAGACAGTGACAGTAGAACGGACACTTCTACTACTAGGCGGGTATCCACACTACTTTACCTAGGCCTCCGTACGCCTCAACGCTAAGAACACAACAGCGGAGCCCATGCGTACTATGGCCCAGCGGGAGCCTCGGGTAGATGTGCACCGAGGACCAAGTCCCGAACTGACCTTGTGTGAACTGGAAGGAGCATCGGAGTGAGCACGAGGACCAAGCCCAACCGTTCACCTGACACGGAAGGAGCCCCGGGACGTAAACACCGAGGACCAAGCCCAACCGCCCAAAGTCTAACTGTCGACTCCCGTCGGTGTGATGACTGGCGAGCCCGTAGACCTGCCAAACTATCCTTAACCCAGGATTACGACATCGCGTGTCGACTCACACCACATGCAAATTCCACATCATCGTGGCACGGAAGGAGCCTCGGAAGAAAGCACGAGGACCAAGCCCAACCATCCACCTGGCAAGGAAGGAGCCCCGGGACGTGAACACCGAGGACCAAGACCAACCGTCCATTTATCTCATCTCAAGCTATCCAAGCTTGAGACTGTCAACACCTCACTTACATCCCTTCCCAATGCTACCCGTAGGGATCCGACGCTCTAAGTATTGGACTACTAAGTTTCATTCATCAATCGAACATACACCTGTCCATAACTTATCATCCCATATGACATCCCAAGTGATCCCAACATAATACATATATGATGCGCATATGATAGTCTACCAATTTCTATCAAGTCATTCCGTTCAAGTAATCTTGCATCACAATTCAATTGTAAGAAATCTGCTTCCAACATGATATAACAAGATATGCATCTATAACAACTCACCAAATTCTATCAAGTCAATTCATTCAATAAAGTTGCTTCACAATTAGTTGTATGAAATATAATTAACAAGATTCATCATTCATAGCATTACGGTGGTTAATTATGAAATATTTCATCAAAAACCTCAAGCTAATTTGCAACATCGATTCCACCGAACCCAAATCCCTGTTATATAAAACCCAGAGTTTTAAGTGCAGATTGAATCTGGGTAGAAAATTCAACCGGAGATTCCCGAGGCTACATGAATCCGGTGAAGACGTGTAACCACTCGATAGAAAGGTCTTTTCATGGGTTACAACTTTCATATTCAGCCCATAACCCATAGTTGAATGTATCCTATTTGAATTTGGCTTCAAAGTCCGCTGCGCACAGAACACAATTCTGCATGCATGATTTATCGGATGTCATTTTCGTCCAGGATTTCCTGTGGCTACATACTTCGCCTAAAGTCGTGCAACCATTCGTTGGAAAGGTATTTTCAAGGGATTCAACTTTAGTGTTTAGCCGAAAGCTCCGATCTGGCCATATCACACCTAAAAATGGCCATGAAGTTCGCTGCGCGCAGAATCAGATTCTGCACGCATCTTAAGGCGGAATGAACGACATCGGTTCATCTTCCTCCTCAAGGCGATCTTCCCAAGTCATTCCAGAAAACCTCCTCCCTTATTCAACCTCAAGAGGCCAATACCCTTCACGAAAGCAACCCCGATCATCACTTAGAAGAAGGGAGTGGTTGAAGAGATCTAAAACCTAGGACACAAGTCCTAGCATGGCCTTTCCTAGAAAACTCCTCCTCCCTATGAAGACTCTCTTGAGTCGATGTCTCGCCTAAGAAAATAACTATAGATCTAGCACAAAGGGAGAGGGTAGGAAACTCACGTCATTTCCAGCGGTTCCATTTCCAACCATAGACCTTGTGATTCTTCGCGGCGGCATCCTCTCCTTTACGGCAATGGTGGATCTCCTTCCCTAGATCTTCCTCCATCAAACTCTCCTTCTCCACAGGACTTCTCTCAGAAAAATACGGCTGGGAAGAAGAGTGAAATCGCTAGGGTTTTCCACTGTTACTTATATATGTATAATGTGACACGTGTAGGGACACGCCTGTGTCCTTACCCGTGTCCCGCTCAAGCGAAGCGTTATAGGCAGTTACAATGCCGATTCAATACTCGACACGACGGAACACGCCCTGGTCACGCCCATGGTCACGCCCGTGACACCGGGCGTGACACCTATCATCGAACGACATTCGTCGAAGTCAACTAAATTCGTCGAACGGAGAACATGCCCAGGTCACGCCCATAGTCACGCCCATAGTCACGCCCGTGACATGGGGCGTGTAACCCGCTCACTCGAGAACCAACCACCTATTCGAGTACCTTAAGCACCTACTTGAGTATCTTAAGTCACGCCCCTGGGTCACGCCTGTGACCCAGGGCGTGTAACCTAATTTACTCGAGTGATTTGAAAACTACTCGAGTAACCGTGGCGGCTGCTCGAGTACCTTCAGTCACGCCCCTGGGTCACGCCCGTGACCCAGGGCGTGTAAACTGCTCTTGACTAACTTCTCCAGACCACAAGTGCCGCCATTTTTCCTCCACTTTCCTGAACTCAAGCCTGCCCTCCTGACTCAAAACTCGCACGGGGGCCTAGCGCGAATCGGGACGTTACAGGTAGAGGGGTGGGGATTGTTGACTATGTCTAGTTTGACTGACGGTCGTTTGACCACCATATTTTAGGTGCTCTGGATGTTAGATAGGGAATGGCCGCAGGAGACGCAACACCAGCAGGGTACGGTGCAGATGGAGGTGGGCCAGTGTAGCTCGGGTGGACAGGCATCCGGATCCGTGAGTGGAGCCGAGTATTAGTAATTTTACTTTTATGAGTGAATTGTAGTGAGGTTATCATGTACTGGGCTTAAGCCCGTATTTACTTTCTGGTGTGGACTATTTATTTGTCATGTGATTTCCTCCTTTATACTATTATGGACTTAGATGCTTACACTTTCATTCATTATACATTCTGTCGATGGTGATCGATTTGGCCGGCAGGATCGGTGTTTTGTAGTGATGACCTCCCAGGGTGCGATGGCATCACCGCAAAGCGGCGGTTCTGGGCCTAAAACCCGGTGGTTGTTGCAAAAACAAAATGGGGTCTTACACAGGCCGCGGCCCTCCACCAGGATCGTCCCTTATAGCAACAGATGGAAGCTTCAGCCCGCGAGCCCAGTCCGCCCCTCTTGCGTGGACTAGTGTGTTCTCCTTTTTTGCTTCCCATCACCACTGCCCAGTTCTCCTGTACCCCGGGCAGCCAGCTATTTTAGCCCTGCCCGTTTGGGCAAGACCCCATCCTATATATAGTCGGAAGTGGTGCACCCAAAGGATGCTGACTCGTGCCCTGAATCCTACTTGTTGAAGGCTGCAGACTCGAATCTCAGGCTTTGCGGACTCCAGCTTGCTCAACTCTTGCCCTTTTCCTTTACTCCACTTGTAATCAAACCCATCTTCAATCAAAGGAAAGCCCATCACAAGAGAGGCATTCAGGCCGCGACAGGTGAAGTCTGGTGTTGTTGTGGCTCATAGCTCTGCTTTCTTTCCTTCTCGTCCGCTCAGTAGATAGTTGCTTGTAGTTGTCTATTATCCCTTCCATTCTCCGGTGCTCGAACGGTTAACTGGTGGTGCTCGACCCCTCTCTCGTTTTCACGCATCAACAATTAACACGCGACCTTCAGATCAAGTAACTTTTTGAAATCAACGGACAGACATGTCAGACCGCCGAGCTCTCCACTCAGACCACTCCAGCTCATCAGAAGATTCTCTTTGGGATGCCATTGAATAGTCTCATTGGGAGGGCTGAACAATCACGCAGATAGACCCGACC